>WAAB01010642.1:0-149268 GCA_013389865.1 Piaya cayana
AATAATAATAATGATATTTTTTCAGACAGATTGTTTCCTAAGAATGCTGGGAGAAATAATTAGCTAAGGAGTTTCCTGTTACCAGTATTAGTCCCAGTGTTTAACTCTGAAAGAGCAAAATACGGGCACCCTCCCCCAGTGTCTTGGAAGCCTATATGAACCCTGCAAGACTGCCTCCATTCTCCTGCAGCCACCCCAGCCTGAGCACTCCTGAGTGGACTATGATGATCAGAAGAATTAGTGGTTTGGTAAATGAAGTAAGGGGGAAACTAATTCTGTGATTCTGTGAAGTTTGCAATGTTTCAGCTTAGGCACTAAGACAGAAGCAACGGAGTTGGCTGTATGTTAGTAAAAAAATAGGGTTAAGAACTTCCTTGGATGGTACCAACTCAGCTTTTTTTCAGGGAACTGCTTTTAGATTGCATGTCTCTTTAGGAATAAGTTGATATTGTTTAATCTTAGGGGGGAGGGGGGGGAAGTGAGTCAGTTACTTAAAATAACGCTTTTGTTAAAGCCTTGCCCCAGTGTAAAATATTTGAAGTTAAAAAAAAAAAAAGAAACAACCACCCCACTTTTATATTTCTTCTTCTTTTAAAGTGTCTCAGAGATCTGACAGCAAGCTGTGAAATGGTTGTGACACTCACTATCTTGACTTAAGCCTATATCAAGACTCCACTCCAGGGAGTACAATCATATAATAAGAAAACTAGTCAAATGCATCTTAATTGCTGCATAGCCGATTTAGATGCTTGCTGGGGCCTTCTAGTGGGGTTTTGCCATATCAGGACCATGAATTAGCTTCTCCATATGTTGCTTCTGACTCTTGGCTGAACATGGTAAAGAGAAAAATAGCATGCATGCCAGTAGAAACATAACAAATAAGAGAGTGGTACACATTTTATTTTAACTCCTGGCAGAGCAGATTTTATCAAATTGCTGGTAAAAGAGGCTTGGTGTGATGTAAGACAGGCTTGTCTCGGCTTCCTCCAATGATACTAGCACCTAAGTGCTGCATTGCCAGCCCTGTGTTTCTTGGGTTAAGGAAAGTAAAGTGAGACAGCAGGAAGGGAGGATGTAAACTGTGCTTGTCTCAGAAGCAGCAGGAAAATCATGACATTGCTCTCTTTTTCAGCCTTTGAGCAATCTTAAATTTACGTAGCTGTTTTTGTCATATCTGTTTCATGAAAAAAAATTTATATATTCCCTAGTGCTTGATGTGGTTGTATTCTTAACTTTTTGCAGTGGTGGTTTACACAGATATCGTAACTGCTCTGGAATTGTTTGTTTTATTACAGACATAATTGTCTGAGAGGGAACAGGAATGACAAATTTCAATAATAACAAGTACTGGAAAGTATCTTTTTTCTCCCCCTCGCCTTTTAAGTATCTTCTCCTTTCTATTATTTTGTTTATATCAAGTCTGTTCATGTTATCAGCTGAAATAGTAATATATAAAAGACAGTTGCAATTCAGCTTTTTGTGTAGTAATCCATTTCAGCAAAAAAAGGACTGTGAAACTTATTAGAAGTTCAAAAAAATGGGTCTGAAAGTTCTGGCTCTGGAATCCCACTTTTTTCTTCTGAAATTTATGCTTGTTGGTGTAGTTCTTTTCAATGTGTTCCGCTGCTTAGTGAGTATCATGGATAATACAAATGCCTTTATAGGATATACACTGACCTATCTAAGAAACCCAAGAGAGATACTTAAAACCTTTCTTAGTCTACATGTAAACATCTGCAAATGTTTTTCTGTTGAAAGAATGTGAATCAGTTAAATTTTGGAATTCATACCTATATGGAAAATGGACTGTAAAAGACAGACCTATTTCAGGCAATTTTTGACAAGTTCCAGATTTTAAAAAAAGCATATTAAATTATTAGGCATCCTTACTGGGGTGTGAGGAAGATTTATGCTGTAATAAAATATTGCTGCGACTCCATTTAGAACTTCACAGATCTGGTTTTATGGGTCTGAATTATAAGGGATACCTCATTATTTGAGGGGGAAACTTTTTTATTGTTATTTTTGGCACCCTAGTCTCCTCTTCTGGTTGGGCTGAGCTCTGTAGGAGCTGCTTTGGGCAAGATGTCTCAGTTGATTCTTTTTGAAGGGAACTGGGCAGCATGAAGTCATAATTAAGGATCACATCCTGGCAAGCCTTTCTTACCGCATGTGGTCAGTGATTTCAAGTTAAATACTTGCAGCCTTCATTGCTCCTCTGGGTCAGAAATAAGTCGTTTTAAAATTGCAGCATTCTATTTGATTGTCAGATACTCCTTACTGATAATGCATCTCAGATACTGTATATATAGCATCAATACCAACACAAAAGTTAGCTACACTAAAATTTGCTTTTTTGAAAGACTTATAAGTATTCTTTCTTCCTGCATCCAGACCTCATGATAGCTTGTCCTTTTAAACTCATAGCATGCCCTTGTGCATTGTGTTAGGAATATCACCTTGCATTATGACTTGCAGCAGACAATGCAGGACATCACCAAAACTGCCTCATTTGCTCAGCTTATGACATCTGCTGAATTTTGGGTAGCAAGTAGCTCTTTGATTATCTTTTGAGACTGATTATAGTATTCTGTTGCTGTTCACAGATTTTCAGTTGGAAAACAAAACTGGAAACAGACTAAGTTTATTCATTTGACTAAAGTGAAGAACAAATTTTTAGCGTTTCTTTATAGGGTAAAGTTTCTTGTGCACAGGGTTTCTGTTTCCCCCACTGTGCTGGCATGCAAAGTGATTGATCTTAAGCACACTGCATACACTCTAGCTACAACCATATATGCGCATATAATGGGAGCATGTTACAAAGGAAAATGAAACATAGGGTTTGAGTTCAGCCATTAAAGTTTTTGGGAACCTTTTGTCCTTGTTCCCTGGAGAGAGAAGTCTCAACTTGTTCCTGTGCAGTCTGTGCCACCTGGCACTGTGACTCCACAAGTGTTCTTTCTAATGTGTTATATGTACCATATCAGAGGAGTATGACATTGCTGAATGGCCTGTGTGGTCAGGTATAAGTAACAGATAAAGGGTTTACATTTAGGAGAATCTTCTATTGAATACTTAAAGTGATCTGATGGCAAGCACAGCTTTAAAATTCAGTTTAGGAACAGTTGCAGTTTGCTGCTTGTGGGATGTGCACTATATTATTTGCTTATTTTCAACTATAAACCATTTGCTGAGTTTTAGTGACTCTGATGTTTAGTCTTTTTCCCTCCTCCTTGTTTAGACATCAGTAACCAAGTGTTTTGCCTCTCTATATAGCCTCAAGTTGTGTTTTTTTTTCTAATGTAGTTGTCAGATCAAATTATTTATAAAAAGAGTACATCCTTTTGGACTTTGTGTAAACAGTCTTAAATACGTGCACAGGCGGAGAGATTCTTGTTTGTTTATCTAGAGCTGAAGCCCAAATATTAATAAATACTAACATTAAATAGTGGGACACCCCCACCCCCCCTCTCAGATCCCCCCATTTTAATTTAAGTTCTCCCTTTAAGAGAAAGAAAAGCTTTCACCTTGCCCTTGATCAAGTTACTAGTTGCATTATGTTTCTGCTACTGTGATTTGTCATGAGTTAGGCTAAGCAAGTGAACTGTTTTGGAGTGGTTTCTACTGGGCAGATACTGGCATAATCAAAACCATTGCTGCAATTGCTGGTGCATTTGTTTGGGGGTAGAATCTGCTGTCTTCAGGCAATATGATGACTCCTGGTCTGTTAATTTTGGAATTAATGGTGAGAGCTGGAAGTCGTTTGCTAACTGGCAGGGGTACCATTCAAGGTTTCCTTGGAACCAGGTTGAAGTTGGACTTGGATGCTTATTTGTAAGATGTCTCAACAAAGTGCTTCTCTTGCAGCAAGGATTTGTGGGTGTTGAGGAGATTAGAGGTGGCTGGTATTGCCTTAGGCCCCCACAGCAGGGAGATGCTCTCGTCGTTCCCTCTACTGCATCATTTGCAGGAGACCTGTTTGTTACCCATCTGATTGACTGCTTTTCAGCTGGATGAGGAGACAGGAAAGCAAGAAGCAAGATGCTGTAAAAGAGGGGTTGAGAAAGTTGCATCTACAGAGGTTTTAAAGGTACTGACTGCTGCCAGGGCAACTTTATGTGATTATTTTAGCTTTCTGGCTTTTATTTTTTGCTTTTTAAACAGAATTTCAAACATCTTAAGCAATGACATCAAGGTTTGCAAATGAAAACCAAATCTGACCATAGCACTACGCTTGAGTGAGCTGTGCTAATCTAAGACTGTTTCCTGCTTAGAACTTCTCCTCCATGCTCTCATTTGGCACATGTACAGTACTGCTTGCTGACAGACACCTTTGAGACACAAATCAGTTGAAGTGTATGGTGGTGACTGCAACAAGCTCGGTATTTTACGTGCTTATTGGCTACCTACTCATGTATAGGAAGTAGGTCTTTGGAGTCATGTAGGCTATAGAGGAGTCCTACATTTGTGAATTAGCATCCAGAATGGAGTGTGATCTTGGGTCCTTTTTCTCTGTTCCTATCATCAGACAAAATGCTATCTGCAAATAAAAGTAATCCCCATGATAAGTCATACAGTAAAAGCAGTGTATGAGCAGAATAGTTTAGGTGTTGAATACATTTAACTGTTACAATTCGGAGTAGTCCAGCTCTATGATCTGCATAAAAGCAGCCCCTTAAAGACCTTATGGTCTCATCTTCCACCAGCAACTTGAGAGCTTTCACTTTCCTTATGCTAAGAGAATCGATAGAGAAGAACATTTGCTATTAGTGTTCTCTCTGCATTTTTCCAGACACTTTGGCCTCTACAGAATGTACAGCCTCCCTTTTCTCTGCGTGGGAGAGTACAGACTGTTGCTGGAGGCAAAGATGAGAGATTAACATTCATCTGTTCTCTCCTGACTCTTTTCCATCCTGTGGGCATGGGAAACTTGTGAATGTGCTGCTCCTTCTGGGAGCATTTCTACTTATTGCCCTGATGACAGGACAACAGAGGGTCCAGTAAGGTTGTGTGTGTTTCATATTGCTGATGAAATAGGCACATGAAAAAGCGAAGTGCAGTGGCTCACTAGAAGGGGTCAGAGAGGAAGATAGAAAGACTGGCATAAGACTTAGGTCACTCACTTGCTAAGAGATCTCTGTCCAGAGCCTGTGTGTTAAGGTCTTGATGCAAAATTTTCTTCCTCACTGGGGTCATGAGTGAAAAATGGTATGAATTAGTTTTGTGAGAGCTTTATTTTGAGCAGAGATACTGATTTCTTTCATTCTTACTCTGTGTTTTAATATTCTGTTTATGGCCAGGAAATGTGGTGGGGAATATGGTGAAACAAATGTTTGGTTTTATTTTTTTTAAAGAAGTTTTTCCCTGGGTGGAAGTTAATGCTGAAGTAGTACAGGCATGTCCAATCACAGCAGTGGTTGGTAGCACTCAAATGCAGGATCAGGAGATCTAGTTTCACTTCATGGCATTAGCAGGGACAGGAAAGGTCTTGCAAACACGTATTTCAGAATAGCCCTGCTGCAAGGGGACTTCTCCACTGTTGTTGCCCTTTGGTCTCTGTTTACCCTTCACAGGAGACAGGTATGGAGGTGGGTACACACCACGAGGGCTGATGTGTCTGCTTGCATCTGCTTCCTTCTGTGTGAGCACCATCCTCAGACTGTCTGTGCAGAAACAGCAATTGTCTTGTTGTTCCCGATATTGCCTGCTGCCACCAAATCAGAGGATTTCATTACAATAACAACCAGGCATTCTGTATTCCCACAACCTCGTCCTGATGGAGAGTAGTTGATAGTCAGCATCTACCAATTTAGAACTATTTAGAAATTATTTTTTTCTCCATGAACTGCAATCAGGATGTCTTACTCCTTCAGTTCGTAGCCTCTGTGGGAAAGAGGCCTACCCGACTCTTCCCATCCTCCATACTTGCCAATGCTTGATGCCACCCAGCAGGATGCAACGAGCAGAATGCTACCACCAGTGTGCCACCATTCTGGTGGCCCGGAGCAGGTGGACCTCCTGATGGTGAATGGTGGTTGTGAGAATGACAGTCTGGGAAATCTTACAAGCACATAACCAGCAACTTGCATGAGGTGGTAGAAGGGTACCACCAATGCAGTATTTTTTGGAAAGATGTGGGAAAGATTTTACCTAGGGCAGCATGTGTATTGCTGACAGTTGCAGGGAATTCCTGTGGAGCTGCTTGTTGAACTTCTGGAACGATGTTGTTAAGTCATTGGACATGGTAAGGTTCAGTACAAGAGGAACAAAACCTCTCATTCAGATAAAAACAGAGGAAGGGAAACACTACCACGTGGGACTGATTCAGGCTGAACTGGTTGGTACAGTACTATGCAGTTCATAACAAACATACTATAGGGTTGAGCTTTCCAACTCAGATATGTCTAGATTCATGTTCAAGTCAGGCTTTGGAAAAGAAGGATTAGCACCATCTATGTCTCATTTTGTTGAAAAAGAAAATTTAAAAATCTTGAATGACAGCCATCTGCTAATGACATCATATCCAAACTCTGACCTCTTCTCTGGGGGCAGTGGCAGGAGATGATTTCTGTGGGGACAGGCACCATTTGGGGCAGAGGCAGGAGATGGTTTCTGTGGGGTACAGCACCATTCAGAGTGGCAGAGCTCCCTGGGTTGTGCTGCTGTGTCCAGGAACCACCAGAGGAGCATGTGCAGGATGGCTTGATATCTCTGTCTAGCCACCTTGTGTAGTGCCAAAACAGTCCTGCCCAGAGAGAGTGAATTGGAGTTCTGTTGACAGAGTCTGCAACTCTTGGTTTATGAATCATTAAGAGAAGGTTTAAGCATTTCTGTGGAACAGAAGCTGAGTGATAGGGTGGTTAGAAACCACTGTATTGATGGCTGTGGCAGAGAGATAGTAATTCCTTTTTCCTTATAGCCTGGTTGTTGGGTGCAGTGTTGTTTTGGAAACAGATTAGGTTGTGGTTTTCTACAAGCTGGCTATTAAAATAGGACTACTGTCATGACGGGAACCAACATAAACCCGTATCTTGATGCAGGAAATGAGCTTTTTAAAATTCTTTTCACCTTAGATACCTCACTCCCCAGCAAATGTTCAGTGAGCTTTGATTTGCTTATGAGGATACCTTTTCTGAAGTCAACACGTCTTTTTCTATGTTGTATTTCTCTCTGTTATAGAAGATGAGTGCTGCTTGTGCCATGGTAGCTTTGTGGGAGCATGAACACCAGTAGGGCAGTAGAGAGTTAAAAAAAAATCCATTAATTAAAATATTTACATTGGAAGCTGCAAAACATTTACTCTTAGAGTAAAACAAACTTCCCCATTGTTCTTGTATGATTGCTGCAGTCTTTCTGAAAATAGCCAGGAAGAGGTTGTGTTCTGAGGAATTTTACTGGATTGGCAGGAGAATAGGAGGCTAGGGATACTTAAGTGAGCTCTTGGTTAGTGGCTCTCTTATATTCAATTCTTTGTCATACAGACAAAAGATGCTTTCCTCATAGGAAAAAAAAACCAAAAACCAAAAAACCAGACCAAGAAAGAATCAATAAAAAAACCCCAATAGTGGTAAAATTATGTTATATTTTTGTGATAATGCCAGAAAATAAATGATAGCAGAGTGCAAGGTCCTGCACTTGGGTCAGGGCAACTCCCAGTATCAATACAGGCTAGGGGATAAAGGAATTGAGAGCAGCCCTGCCTGGAAGAGTACCCTACCCTTGAGGGTATCTGACGTATGAAAAGCTGGACATGAATCAGCAGTGTGCTCTTGCAGCCCAGAAAGCCAGCCGTATCCTGGGCTTCGTGAAAAGAAGTGTGGCCAGCAGATTGAGGCAGGTGGTTCTGCCCCTCTACTCTGCTCTTGTGAGACCACATGTGGAGTACTTGCATTGAGTTCTGGAGCCCTCCATTCAGCAAGGACACAGAGGGTTCTGCCAGGAGAAGAGAAGGCTCCAGGAAGGCCTTATCAGGCACAGAACACCTTTCCTTTGAAGAAAGGCTGAGAGAATTGGGGTTCTGCCAGGAGAAGAGAAGGCTCCAGGAAGGCCTTATCACAGCCTTTTGGTACTTAAAGGGGGGTTATAAGAAAGTTTGGGACAAACTCTTCAGCAGGGTCTGTTGTGACAGGACAAGGAATACTAGTTTCAACCTAAAAGAGGGTAGACTCAAACTAGCTATGAGAAAGGGATGTGTTTGATTTTTTTGCAATATGAGTGGTGAAACACTGGAACAGGTTGCCCAGTTAGGTGGTGGAAGTCTGAACTCTAGAAACATTCAAAGTCAGGTTGGCTTCAAGCAGCCTCAGCTAGATGAAGATGCCCATGCTCACTGCAGGGTATTGGATTAGCTAATCTATAAAGGTCCCTTCGAAATCAAACCATTCTGTGATCAGTAGATGATAAAATAGTATCCACTGGATGAAAGGTTTGTTTTTAGCATTTTAAGTGTATACTAATGTACCCTTTGAAAGGGAAGAGTTTTTTATTCCAGCGCAGACAATTTGGACTGTGGCTCCCAGGCAGCCCTCCTGGCTGGGAACCCATGTGTTGCTGTCCCTGCTTTGCTGGGGAAGCAGCAGTGCAGTGTGGTCAAGGAGATCACCTTTCTGTGGCACTGAGCATCTGCAGTTCCTGCTGGGGTCTGGCACTGTGGCTACTCAGTGTCCAAGAAAAATGAAGCAAGGGTGCAGATTTGGGGTGTCAGATTCCTGAAACCTAATTTTTTTTTGCATCCAAGTTTTGTATTTCAGTTGTGAGAATACCCTTTGTAGCATCACTACATTAAAACTGTTGGCTTCAAATCCTTCTATTGCTGTCCCTCAGATATTGTCCTTCAGATAAATGGATTGAAAAACTAAGGATTATTTTGCTTTTTGGGGTGTTGGGTGCGTGGTTTTGGGTTTCTGGGTTTGTTGTACGGTGTTTTTTGTTTGGTTGGGGTTTTTTAAGTAGTATTCTCTCATATAGTGTGCGATCTCAGTTTTAAACAATTCTGGCCTATTCCAGCCTGGCTTGTGGACAGGATGTTGGAAAGGCTAAAAGAGTGTGTGGAGGGGTTGTTCTGTTTGATTTTTTAGATCCTAGATTCTTATTTCTCACTCTAGGCAGATTCTTAAGCTTTTCGAAGTTGCTAGGTGGCAGTTTTCTCTTTTGCCCTAGTGACTCATGGACTGGCTGGATTGCAGGTCATGTTTCCTTTTCTTAGTAGTACCACGGAAAAGTGTTTGTTCAAGCCTGAGTTTGTCATGACTGTAAATTTTATTAACAATTCCAAGGTAGCACTTCTGTTTGTTAGAGGAAAGAGTACCGTGCACCCAACCCCAGGTGTACCGGACTGCATCATGTTTACCTACATAATAAAATCATCTCTTGTTGCGTTGAAAGGTTGCTTTGTTAAGGTATTAAGAAATTAAATGTATTTGTTCAGGGTAGGTGTCATTTAAACTTGTGTTTGAGAGCTTTCTTCCATCCATTTCTTGCATGTTTTACTGTATTTAAGAAAGGCTGCATGTTAATTGTTTCTTGGCCTGGAGATGAAGTGCTACATGCCCAGGTTTGATACACTGATGGAAAGTTATCCCTGCTATGTATAACACTGCTGTGATTATTTCTAACCATTTCCACTGGTCTCATTTTACAGCCATTCACATTATGTAATTTGATGCTCATTTAATTCAATGAGAAGATGATGAAGACTTATTTATGACTCAGCAGGGTAACCTGTAGACTTTGGTCACCTCTGTTATCCTTGTTGAAGGAGGAAGAGTACATTTCTTACAGAACATGTTACAACAACTTTAATACCTGTATGTCCAGGTTACCCAGATTGCCACAGACTGGAGGGTGGCTTGCCTGGGGTGTAGATCGTAATGGAATGGCAGCAGAAATTTAACTTTTTCTTGAGCTGCTTATTAGCCTTTTGTTTTAAGGTTATCAGGAGGTATTAATGGATTTTTCTTTTTGTTACAGATGGAATTTTATGGCTTGCTGAGTTTTGAATAGGACAAGGAGATGTGTCTGATAAGGTAAGAGACAGAAAGATAAACATCTTTCTACAGAAAACAGTCTGATTGGCTTCATGTTCGCATTGAAGACAAACGTTTCTGGCAAATAGTTAATTTTAAGTTACGCTTGCCCCTCACCCTCTGAGCAGAGACCATCTGTGTTCTTTCTATACAGCTTCTGTCCCAGTCCTTTCTCCTGGTGATTTGATCTAGAAAGTCCAGAAGGCAGAAACGTATGCCTTTACAGGTGTGGGGGTTAGCAAGATAGGTCATACTTATCCTACTGTTTCAGAGTTTTTTCTACAGTAACAGATGAAGTGAAAGAGGTTTTCATCAGTTTTGAGATATCCTTCTACCTGTCCTGTAGTTTTGAAAGGTAAAATGATCTTTGAGCTGTTTTAACTTCTATGCTTTAGAACTTGTTTTTTCCTGTTGTAGTTTTTTCAAATTTGTACTGTTTTTACTAGGACAGAGTGTATATGAGTAGAAAACCTGTAAGTTTCAATTTGAAATGAGTATTTGCTGTCAGTAATATGGTGAAGGAAGCTGTAAGTTTGATATTTTTATATTTATTTTAAATTTTTTAATTTTTTTTTTCTTTTGGTTTATGGTTCAGAGGCTTCCAGTAACAGAGAAGAGTAGATGTCTTTAAAACTCTTAGGTGCTGGAATAACCATGTTCAAACAACACAGCCAAACACAGTAGCAGTGTTATATAGGAATTGTTGCTGTCTTTGAACTTATGAGCCACTCTGTGACTATCTAGCTTTATCACTTACGTTTGTCTCCTCTGTCTTGTTGAGCTTTGTGCCATTTACAGGTCTCGCAAATCACTGTTATTCTTTTTGTCTGTTTGTTGGACAGTCTGCTGTAAGCAGTTAAATGCATGATATTTTTGTATGAGGACCAAGACTAAATGAATTTTTCCTTGGTTTTGGAGATTTAGGTCTAATAGAAACTCAAGGTTTTGGGGGTGGATTTTTCCATTTAAATTTTGTTTGCTAAGAAGAGTTAGTCTTTGGAGGGTGGCTGCCCAAGCAAGAACTTGAAATGGCTCTTGGCACTGCCTGGAGTATACAAGAATCAGACTTGCTTGCTGCTTAGTTTTTTTTGTTGGTTTTTTTTGGTTGGTTGTTTGTTTTTTTAACAACTGTTAGGCATTTTGTCCATTCAGACTACCCTCTTTCCTGCTACTGTTGAATCGGATTATCAATATTTTATTTAATGGCTTACTCTCTACCCAAAGGTGGTCTTATATATGTATAGTTTGTAAAATACAGCCCTTCAGGTGAGAGGTCTTGCAGTGTGCAGTGCTGTTACACAAAGCGCCTTACATGCATATCTTGCTTGTTATGTAAATGAGCTTCTTCACTTGCACATGTTTTAATCAGTCTGCCTATACACCAAGAACTAGTAATTAAAATTACGTCAGGACTACTTAGAGTGTATTAAGCCCAGCCTGTGCTGGCACCGCTCTGTATGCAGGCAGTCCAGCAGCCATCCCATCACACACCTGCTACTGGCTTTGCTGTAGGTGTAGCTACTCGGTGCCCACCACCGCTCTGTCGCTGGTGTGTGTATGGTCTTGACAAAAAGCAGCATGATCAGTATGGGATAGGTGGAAATGCTGATGTTCGGGTTGGTTTCATTTAGCGGATTCAGTTGACTGACAAGTTGGTTTTGTCTGGTATCAGTTTGGTGCTGGGGACCTCTTTGGCATGCACGTGGGACAGCACCTTAGTTGTACGAACTCATCTGCTAGTGTTTTTTGGAGAGGTTACTACTGATATACATATATAAAGTTTGTATTTATTATGTAGTTTAGTATATTTATTATGTAGTTCTTTTCTGCAGTGTGGCATAACATGGGCAGTTCTTGTGGCACAACAGTTGGCTGCTGTTGTACTGTCTCTCCCTCCTCTTTCCTCATAAAGCAGCCACCATGGAGTCTCCGCCTCTAGTAAGTTCTGCGGCTTGAGGCCATGACTCCCTCTCTCACCACAGCTTTATTGCCAGCCAGAGACATGTGTGAATTGTGAGCCAGATCCCTAACAAATGCAGGACTGGCTTTAAAATGAGTTTCTGGGAGGAAGAAATGACACTTTTCACTAATTCTTGTCTTCCATGTTTAGAAGAAAATATTCTACCCTCGTTTTGTGTGATACTATCTCAGGGTCTCTTCATCCATTCCCTGTCCCTCATTCTTTCAGCTATCCCTTAATATTACTACATCAGCGTTGGTTTTTTTTTTAACCCTCCTTTAATGCATTCCCTCCTCCTGTTTACGTTTTGATTTCCATCCTTCCAGACAGGCATCTGTGCCCTGTCCCGATCATGCTCTCAGGTCCTGTCTGTGCCTCCTGTCCATGCTTTCCATTGGTTGCATACAGTTTTCACAGATATTTCCTGACCTGTTCCCTGATATTTCTTCTTCTGGAGGGTTACTTCTGAAGTACTGGTGTGTTTCTTGCTGCTATTATTGCAATAAGAAATGGTCCTGTCTGTAGAGGGAGTAATCTTGTTTTAATCCTAGTCATGGTGACTTCCTTGTAATGGCTGGCTGTTGGCATCCATGCTGTTGATTATGTGACAGGATCAACTAAAAAGGATGAATATTAGCTCTTTCAGTATGCCTGAAGCCTGATGATGAAATTACAAGACTTGGTGAGCTTGCAGTGATGTTGATAGGTGCCAGATCTCTCACTCAATATTTTTCTTCCTTCCCTTGTATATCCCTGTGCCTTTATCCTACTTCTTTCCAAGAAACCTGAAGCCCTTGTGAACTGCAAGTCAAGTTTCACATGAAGTTTGCCTGATAGCTTGAATCATAAATATAAAATTGTTCTATAAGACCTAATCTATTTCCAGAAGTACATTTATGAGATAAGTTACTTTGAACACTTGGAAGGAAATGACACAATGTCATTTAAGAATGATAAGGAAGTAACTGTGAGCAGGCCTGCTTTCACCCACAGTTATCTTAAACATGATGAATTGTAGCTCCAAGGTCACTTGCCTTAACAGTTCCAAATTAGATTCCCAATTAATATTGATTATCTGAAAAGCAGTAGGTTGATGTATATTCTATTATTAATAGCTGTTAATGCATTTTATAATAGCAATCTGTTTTACAAACATTTTCTGGTTGCTCTTTTTTTAATGAGTCTTGACAGTCAAAACCCTGGTTTAACATGTGCAGAACCATAGTAACTCATTGAAATGTTTGTTTCCTTGCATTTTGGATGTGGTGGTGGTGTATTTGGGGTTTTTTTTGTTTATTTTTTTAATTGAGTAGCACTTGATTTTGAGACAAAATTGAGACTAAGTCAGAGAATGATTTCTGTCTAAACTGGAGTGTTGTAGTTTCTTCTTGTGTTTGTGCACAGCTCTTGTATCACTGCTAGATGAGTTTTAATAACGTCCTTTGACATTGCCTATGAATATTTTTGTCTTCACAGAAGCCATCTTGGAAAATATTGCAAAATAAGAAAGCTTATTTGAATAAAATGGTAACAAGTAATTTGAGTTCCTTTTCTTATGCTGTTCAGTTGTTTTGTCATAATATGTGGAAAGTACCTGGAAAACACAGGGAGAAAAATGGGAGATCTCTTGTGTGTAAGGACAAGCTTCAGATAACAAAGTGGGGGTGGGGGAATAAAATGCCTACATGAATGTAGACATCAAGGTAAATGCTTTTTCCTTTTCTTCCAGAAAATCTGAATATTTGCACAGTCTGATGTTTCAAGTTGTAAATGCTTAACACTTCTAAAAGAATAAATTACTTCAGTGCCTGAATGTGTAGATAACTGTCAGCTTCAAAGGATCAAGTGAGTTGGAAGTAATGTCTGGAGAACTTGGTATAGGCAGTTACCAGGTGGAATATAGAAAGCAGGGGAAATATGAACAAATGTAACAGAGGACTAGGTGTAAGTTTAAATACAAATTAAGACTAATTATGTTTGAGAAAAGTGAATTTCTGTGGTTCTGCTTTTAATGTAAAAGTGGAATATTCACTTCCCCTCCCTGTCTGTGTCACACTGGGCTTCCCAAGCTGCTTGCTGTAAGAATTGTGCTACTTCTGTAAAAGTTGAGATGGAAAATTAACCTATTTAATACTTTCCGATCTATTCTTACTGAAAACGCCACGTTTTGCTGTACAATGTCTTTGTAAGCTGGCTGGTTCTGTAAGATGTAAATAATTTTGCTGCCTTATGCAATTAAGAGAAACTGAAATCAGTAGTGTAAAATGCACGTTAAATCCATGGAGATCAGGTGGAAAGAGCCATTTCGGCTTTTGCTTGAAAAGTGAACTGGTCTGAAGTTCCTCTCAGAGTCCACAAAGCACAAACAAGACAGTGTAGTTCAGCACGGCAGTCTCAGGGATGCATGTTGCCCATCTTTCACCTCAAGCGGTGAACCAGTGCAGGGTACTAAACCTGGCAAAACTATCAGCTTTGACTTCTCCCTAGGGTTATTTTTCTGGCCCAAGTTCCCTGTGCTCCAGTGGAACACAGGCATAAAGGCAGCATCAGGACAGACCCTGTGGGTTTCACCTGTCTCTTCTGGGGGGCACTTGCCAGAGCAGGTCTGCAGTATGACTCGAGCGTTGCTGGTGCAGCTCATCACTGAGCCCGCCACTCTGGCTGGACGCACCCTTCTTTCTTCCTTCTCTGATGGTGGTGTCACTGGAGCTCAGAGGCATGGTGTGAGCTGCAGGTGAACCTCTAGCTGATGAGCGTGCAAGGTACCAGCCCCGTGGCTCTCGAGCCAATTTCAGTACTCGAAAATAGCACTGGCAGTCGGGAACTTCTAACTGCAGCTCTGCTAATGACTAGTGCTGTGGTTTTGGGCAACTCCCGTGGTTGTCTTTGAGTCAGCTCCCTTGTCAGTAAACAGGGGATAGTACTCCTTCGTAACTTACTACTGAGATGAAAAATTATTGTTCTTCAGATCTCAAGATCCTACCATGTATTGTTACCATTGATATGGAGAGGCTTTTTTTTTGAGAAACTCCAAGAACACGACAGGTTGTGGGGACTGTTCTGGCTTTTTTTCCCTCTTAACTTATGAAACTGATCAGGTTGATTTTCAGTGCTAAAGTGTTAGCCACTATTATTGACCATTTGAATCTCGTCCCACCCTCCTCCCCTTCTTCTCCACAACTCCCTTCTTGACTGTCCACTCTTCATATCAAACCTTTCCCAAATGAATTAAAGACAAGGTGCCAGATACAGTCAAAAAGGGAAATTTTAGTTGAGGCTGAAGGTGAAGTCCTAGCAGTGAGGCTAATGGTTTGCTGTTGGTATAGCAAGGTAGATAAATGTTCTGCTTTTTTCTTTGAAACCTATTGAGCATGGAGGCTGTGCAGTTTCCAGACTTTCTTGGTTGCCAACCTGAGATGTGCCAGTAACTTGCCATTTTAAAAAAGCAAACAAATAAGCATAAAAATAGCTTGGGGGGGAACCCAATGAGTGAAAAGCTGCAAAATTCACATATGAGGTTTAACTTAGGTTAAAACCCCTAAGATATTTAAATTAAAGGAAAATATTAGTTAAGGTACCCAGACAGAGCTCTGAGAATAGCAGAAGCTTGTTTGCTGTTAATCTCCCAAAAAATTGTGCTCACTTGGTTCATGATTGGCCCTCAGTTGCAGGTGGTAACTTCCCACTCCTCTTGAAAGCTGAATATTTTAAGGAGCTGAGGACTGTCCCTCATCCATCCATTTGAATGGTGGACTTGTACAGGGCAGGCAGCTGTTGGTGTTCCTGCTGTATGGGCAATTTGTACAGTGGATTGATAACTTCTGTTGTTACTTTACAGAGATTCTTGCTCCTAACTCTAAATGACAGTGGGAGACACATCCCATTTGTAAATAATGATTTCCCTCCAAGACGATGTTAGGCAGCTCTTTTGTGATGTAGAAGTACTTGTGTTTTGTTCACGCATGTCATAGCAGGATGGCAGACTTCTGTTCTCTTTATCCTTGGAGAGCTGTAATATAATATGTTGTTCAGGTGTTCTTGTTTAATGCAATTCGGTATGAGTTAAAAAGCGTGAGTATTGTAAGTTTTGGTGCTCAGATCTGCCATGAGTGATTCTTCTTGGGAATTATTTTATGTTCCTACTTTAGCCCCACAGAAATCTGAGTCTCCAGCACCAGTTAAGATTAAGAGCAGCAGAATGGTGAATTGCAGTCTGACCTGGAGCTGTAGGAAAAGCCTTGAATACCCTGAAATGAGGCCTTGGAGCTATTTGAAGACAAATGAACTTTGATTCTGGTGGTAAGGAACAGCTTCTGAGGAGATGTACTCCAAGAGTCATACTGGTTAGAGTTACTTAAACACAGATGTCTGTATTTTTGAATGGAAAGCATTGCTACAAATTGTGGAAGATGTAAATGCCAGAGAAATTGTACAGGATTTGGTCAGCTGAATAAGGCAAAGTGATTCTAGTGGATTCTGCATTTTGCAGACTTGCTGTTGGCAAGTTTATGAATGTAATAAACATCAATCAGTTGTAATTATATACAGTTAGGCAATGGAGATTAATTCTAAACTGTTCAAAACGTGTTCTGCTGCCCAGCAGCATCTTTGGGGGCTTTGTTTTGGCTAATGTATTTTTTTTATCTTCTGAGTAAATTTCGGTAGAGACATCCAGCCATTTTTTTAGTAAGTCACTGATAACCATTATTCTACTTGATAAGCCAAATATGCAGACTTTCAAAACTCTTAGTATAACATGTATTTTCTGAATCTTTAGCTGTTCTTGTGGTATTTGCTTTTTGGAAGTGAATAGACCAGAAATGCATGTTGCTTTTGGTGTTATTGTTCTTTAGATAATACTCTCCTTCACTGCCTTGCTTTATACAAAATAATGTTCTTATCTGTCCAGAGGCTACATTTCCTTGCTTAACTGCAGATTCCTGCAGGAAGTTTAGTGTCTAGATTGTGTCTGCTGTGACCCCTAGACTTTTTTTACGGGATCATTGCCTTCCCAAATGTAATTCCCCAAGGGTAACTCTGATGTTTGGGGTTTTTTTATTCCTAGGACTTTGTGTTATTGCTGTATTAAAACCAGCTCCTGTTCAGATAAACTATACCTAGCAAAAAATACACTTTTCCAGAAAGTAACCTGATTTGTTTTCTGCTTTCTGTTGCTCCCAGTTTCTTGTTCTGTGCAGATAACAAGAAATGATTTCACATTTCCTTTCAGATCCATGGTAATGG
Source organism: Piaya cayana (assembly GCA_013389865.1). Lineage (NCBI taxonomy): Eukaryota > Metazoa > Chordata > Aves > Cuculiformes > Coccyzidae > Piaya > Piaya cayana. The sequence goes on from WAAB01010642.1 coordinate 17,230, forward strand.
CAATGGACAGCATCTCATCAGACCCACAAAATACCAAAGAAAAACTATGAGATGAAGGGGGCCACATGCTGTACATAACACAGGGGTTTGAATCTCTAAATTGGACTTCTGTGCTTTGCAGTTTGGTTTTGTATGAATATAATTACAACTTTGAATTATTTCTTTTAATTATTGCAGGGGGTAGAGGGTTTTTTTTGTGAAGTAGCATTTTTCTAGTGAGTTCTATTCATACCACTTGTTCTTTTTTGAACGTGAAACTTAATATAGAATTTAATATTAGAACTAGACTCTTTTGGTCTATTTCTTATATGAGATTAAGTACCAGACAGTTGCATGTTTGCCATCAACTAATACTCGAATTTACTGTGTAACAAAGACTTGGCTAAACTAAATGAATATCTTTCAACTTCCTGTGGGTGGTGGAGTGTTTTGTGTGTCTGCATGTACGCACTGCTTAGCAATAAGGAATAGAGCAACTTTCCTCTTCCGAGATGGCTGTGTTGCCAACTTTTATACTGTTGAAGTAATTTTGTTAAACAGGCTAAAGAAAAAAGTTCATAAATTGTCAAAAGGAATTTCTTTACAAATTGTGCCAACAGGGTTGGGTCTGTTTTTCCTCCACCATTTTATCAGAAGGAAGAAAAGCTTGTTGCTTTAGTACTTCATTAGCCTTTTGCTTTCAAATACCCGAGCCTTGACAGTATACAATTTTCATGATTTATTGTAACAGTTGCCTGTGAGTATAGTGTTTGAACACACCTATTGGAGATTTAGGAAGTCAAGACCTTTACTTCTGTACGAATGTTGTACACAGCCTCATTTTATGCATCTCACTGCACCCATTTCTGAAGTGATTCAAGTAATCTGCTTGGGGCAGCATAGGAAATCTGTGGAGGCTGGTGGAGGCTGGTGGGCTCCGCCCACTGAAGCCATCTTCTGATTGGTCAGGGGAATACTCTACATTTGTCCATCTGTTGTGGGCTCAGATGAGATTTACTCGTGATAAATACTACTGGTGTATTGAAGTTTGCCTGTGTTATATCTGTAGCAGTGGATAAATGCATGCTCCATGTGTCACTTGATTGGAGAGACCAACTGTTGTTCCTCAGTTTTGATTTGAGCATTGGAGACAAGTGAGGGTTTGTTCTTGTTTCTTCACTTTCCAAACATGGTGTGAGGATATGGAAGGGATGAGAGGACATGTTAGGAATACCCTAGTGAAGAGTAGAGTCTAGAGATGCTTTGTGGCTTGAGGCACAGAAGATGAAAACTGTTGTATAATATAGATTTAGCAGATGGTTAAGGGTTATCTGTAGGATAATTTTGAGTTATTTAATTGGTTTCTGGTGAAACCTCATTGTGTGAGGCTTAAGTAAAAGTAGCAATGGTCACTGTTTAGCAAAACCATAGCTGGCAGTTGTTTATGGTGAGGTATTCTTTTTCACTGCAAAAGTACTTTTAATAAAACAAGGAATTGAGCCTTGTGTCCAGATGACGTGTTGATGGGTCCTAGCGCAAGAATCAAAACAAGTAATGTCTTAGTGAATCATATATGGTTAGGAGTTCCTGTGCTGCTTAACCTGCCTTCTTTTCATACATGCTTTTGGTTTTTGCTACTGATCAAATTTGAAATTCTTTTCTTATATTGTCAGACGATGCATAATATTAAAGTGTCAGTCCTTTACTGGCTGCTTGTCCTCTTTTGTATGTATTTATATTTAGTTCCTATTAAAGAAATACTATTATACAATTACATGAAAGTGTATCTGAAGGAGAGTTGAAAGATGAGGAGAGAAAGACTGACTTTCCATGTTCTTTTCTCTTATTTAAAACAAATGGAGACTTATGCGATATTTTACCAGCAGTGTCTCACTTATCCAGGGAAATTATTTTTAAAGACCAGACCCCAAGAGTATTCTTTTCATTTGGAAGGGGTTGACATCAGCTTTTCAGGTTCAATCAGTGTGGCTGGTATCTGGGATGTAGAAACACAGCCATACAGGTTGCTGTTGGCAAGAACGTTGTTCATGTGAGTAGTTTCCTTAACAGGTGATGAACTTCTTCCTTAATGATTTAATTACTTAATCCCAGGAAATCCTTGGGGAAAAAGATGTCTGAGAAGTTCTGCCAGAGTGTGGTAATGAAGGAGGGAAGGCGTGACAACTTCTGAAGTTAGATTTGGGGCAGGAAGCAGTGGAGCAAGCATTGGCCAGAAATGCTGACATACAGCATCAATCTGGGGAGGTGGGATATAAGTTCTACTAGTGGTTAGCCCAACAGCAAGGCAGTTTAGCCAAGCATACCTCTGAGTTCCACCTGTGAGATGAATTATAATATGTGCTTCAAAAGTACTGTGAATGTGCTAAATGAATGCATTTAGTGGAGGATCATAGGATGCTTTGAGTAAAGCTTTACAAAGTGCCTGGTGTTCTTACACAAACTACCGGGTATTAATAGTACTCTTAAGTAATAAGGAAAATACAGCGTGCCAGATTTGTGAAGTTGGAGAAATGTTTGCTCCTTACTAGAGGAGTTGAAAGTGCAGATGGAGAAGGGAGGACTGAAATGGAGATACGGAAGAAAAATGCCCACGGACTGTGGATATGATTTTGAAATCTTTCATCTTGTTGTCTCATGGTTCCAAATGAGCTTTGTAGATGGCTGGTGTTTCTGAGCAGGTTGAGAGGAAAGGGAGTGCTCACCAGTAGAGAGGAAGCTGAGGAAGCTGGTGTTCAAACTCTTATTTGAAGAAAATGTGACAAACCAGGAACTGCTATAGTCCTTTTCTTAAATAGGAAATACATGCAACCACAAAAGACAAGCGCAGAGCTATGTGTCTGGTTAGAACCTATATTAGAAATCTGAAATTTCAATAAACAGTCTCTCAGCCTACTTTGTCATTTAGGTCACACTTCAAAAGTGGAAAAAGGGCAACTATGCAGCACACCGGCAAGTAAGTAGTAGTGGCATTTTAACCTGCATGTCCACAGTACTTTCAAGTGGTGAGTTAATCAATTCTACTCTGTCTCTGAGATATAAGAGCTCTCCGTAGTGAGGAAGAATCTTTACTGTCCTGTCTGAGCTGTCTCCAGCTTCAATGTGTCTCTGTCTTGCCTGGGCTCTACTGCTCCTCCACCACAGGCTTGATGTGGGCTTATAAAAATCACTTGGTTCACTTGAAGCCAGCTCATAGCACATGGGTAAGATTTGCATCATCTCAGATGGCTGGAGCTTCTTGCTGTCTTTCAGTTATTTTAGTTGTTAACAATGAGGTGTGAACTTCCTCTGAGCAGAACTGCCTTTCACTTGCTTGGGATACTATCATGCTCAGAAATGAATGAACTGCTACCCTTTAACTGTTTTGGCCTCCCATCACAAAAACCCCAAGGCCCCATTTTTCAGAGAAGCGAATCCTCAGCTTGACTGTTTAGGAACAGGTATGTGATGATTGGGGCATTACACTAATGAACAAGTTGTCTGTCCTTAGTTCTTACGAATGAAACACTATTTTTAAGTGAGCTCTGGCAGGTATGTTTTTAGCTAATCCTAGGGAAGTCTTTGTGGCTAGTAATTAATTCTGGTAATTTATTCTGCTGTTGAACTAGGGTTCAACAAATGACTGCACTGTTTTGACTTAAGCAATGCTGACCTGAGGAGATGTGTTGAAAATTCTTTGACCTTTGTTAAAAAGTTGAAGCTGAGAAGAACACCTCTAGGTCTACATTGTGGTGTTTTCATCCCCTAAATAAATCAATGTAGGCAAAGCAGCACTTGGATGATTTGGACTGGTTTCTAGACCTCTACTTTCTAAGGGAATCTTCTACAGGCTGCATCAGGTGATGTCCAGCTCTACTGTGATGGTGCATTCAGACTCTTCTGCCCTATTCCTCTTTTTGTGCTACTTAACTACCACACTGTTGCAACACTGGTGCCATTTGTCAAAAAGATAAAAGTTCTTTTACTCTAGAAAAGCAAAAGTAGTACAACTAAGATGGTGCTTCTGTGTATAAGTATTACTGCTATTTAACAATGATAGGAATTCTTTTTTGAGGTGAAAACACAAAAAGGACTGTGTTCTGAGAAGCTGTTCTGACTCAGCTTCAGTCAAGTTTTTGAATAGTCATTAAATGGTTTATTGTGTATGAGAACAGAACAAAAGCATTTTTGTATTGGAAGAATGAGTATCTGATATGACAGTACAGAGCAAAAGTTTATTATGCATATACAGTTGAAATAAGTTAACTTGTTTAAACTGTATTGTAGGCACAGTGCTCCTGCATTTGAAAAAGTTTCGTGACTCCATATAACCATATCAACATGTTTCCATAGTTAATTTCCAGCCTACAATTGTATTATCTTTTGTCTAATGGAACATCATCATATTAAGTAAACTAATAACCATAATGGTAATGTTGCTGATGTTTTATTAGATACTACATTAAAAAAACCTAACAAGCTACAATCCTGCATTCACTTAACCATGATATTTTAACTCATGAAGCTTTTCTGTGAGGGAAGAATTAAGGTTGCATTTAAAAATACTGTATTCACTACTCAAACTGGACCAGCATAGGACAGCATGCCATACTGTTGCTTGTGAGGATATCGAATATATACCCAGTGCTCTTCAGCACTTCTCTGCAGAGAGGAATGCATTTTATACCTGTCACATTTATGTATGTCTACATGTATTAAGCAAGCAGAGAAGTAATGGCAGTGAGTATAAATGGCTGATGAGGCAATGTAATTACTTGGAAGGGAATGGAGAAATAACTGCAAGCCAAGGTAGAACTGAGTAATTTTATTTCAAAATCACTGATGATTATACTGAATAAAGTTATTTGGTGTTAAATTTGCACAAAAAGTTGGGGATATGGCAAATCATGACATGTCTGTTGTCACACTTTGTCATTCCCTTTGTTACAGGGGATTAATTTCCTTTTTGGTATGGACTTATTTGAATAATACAGATGTTAGCACAGACCAGCCCCACGTCTGTATATTATGCAGGGGGAAGGGCTTGCTACATTCTGCATAGCAGTTTACATTGAAAGGGATCAGAGACAATAGTAAAAAAAGCTAGCAAAGGAGTGAGTCCTTGCAGCACTTCTAACAGAATAGATATGGTCTTTAGATGCAAAAGCTGAATGTGTCTTATAGAAGTATAAGCTATTTGTTACTAGTGTATGATGGCACAGAATCACTGTTGGAATACAGAGTCCAGTTTGTACATGCCTACTTTAAGAAAAAGTACTTCAAAAAAACCAAAACAAACAAAACCCAAGAGAACCACCCCCCACCCCACTCCCTGTTTTAGAGAGCTGAGAGATTAATTACAATTGGAAAACCTGTTTTACTAATAGATTTTTTTTTTAAACTACCAAGCCTAATGTGCTTACCTTAAGTGCTTGAGTTGTATTTTGCAAATATCTGTAGAGGAGAGAAAGTAAAAAGCTCTTCAGTTTAGTAGGAGATGGGGTAATGAGATTGAATGGCTGAAAGTTGAAACCAGATGCATCTGAGTTAGTTGTAACACAAATCATTAAATAGGATAAATTAATCACTGAAACTACTTTCTTTGGATGTGATGGAAATTTCAAATACAAGCATGCTTCTGTTGCCATGTCGAACTTCTGACACACTTGTTATAGTAAGGGCTTTTACAGAAAGATGGAGATGGCTCTAGTTCAGTTTCTTACGTGTTTCTGGATTTGCCACTTCAGGTCAGAGCATGAGACACAAGGTAGAACTGTGCAACACTGCTGCATCTGGGCAGTGGACCCAAGTTGGAAATTTGGTGGTATTTGCAGGACTAACAATAAAATTCATATGTGCAGTTTAATGTCTTAAAAATAAATGAATTGTGCTTCTCTCCACAGTGGCAATGCTTGTATAGAGGTGTCTCTAAATTGTGTTGCTGGGAGAATGAAGCATTGTGTTTTAATGAAAATTTAGCGTATTTAACTGGTTTTACAATGTTACACCAGAGCTCTGTTTCACCTAGTATGGAGAGATCGGTGAGGATGTCAGATAAGATACCACTGCCTTAGCTTCTGACATGTATTGAGCATGAATTATTTATGGTACTTCATTACAAATGGAGTGTTCTGTAGTATATTTGTAAATAATGAATTCTTTATGACAGGACATCTCTGTCTGTGGATCCTATGTCACAGAACTGGTTTTCTAAATGCACTTCATGATAAGATATCTATGCCTTTTTCCCAGATTGCCCTGTAATAAAGTACTTCTGTATTCCTGCTGTATCTATTATCCATTTTGACTCTGAGTCATAAATTATGTATAGATACATACAAATGTAAAAGTTTGTGCCATTTTTCATGAGTCAATGTGTTAAGTTTATTTTAATATAAGAAGTGGATATGTGTATATGTTAACATTCTGATTTTTGTGTGGTGTGAAGTCAGGTTAGTAGAAGACTATATATGTGCCATATAAATTAAGTTTGCTTCTTCTAACTTTCCTGAAGAGTACATGTTTTTGTAAGACAGTACTTTTTCTTTTTTTAATTAAGAACTAGTTTCTGGTCATACCACTAGCTTGTAGAGATAATGAAAATGCTAAGTGCAGTGTGCAGTTTAGAATGGCTGTATACAAGATAGGGGATGATTACCTGTTGGGACCAGTGTGACTTTGGGGCTAACCTCTTCCCTCACTTGTCTGTGCAGTTGGAATAGGTCTCACTTGAAGGCTTGGTTTTTGTAGGAGCCTCCTACTATTCTTTCCCTGACATGACGCTAGTGAGACCTCTCTAGCTCGTTAGGATAGTCAGTGGCAATATGTGAGTGTAAACTGCTCACCTTCTGCAAAATGCTGACACCACCCTTCAAGCATCCCGCCTAGTTTCTTCTTGCCATGGGGCTGTGGAAAAGGCTGCTTTATCTGCTTCTGCCTTCTATCTCCCACATGAGCATGGAAAGCGTTTTGGTGGCATAGAAGAAGCTGCCACATTGGGGGAGTGCAGATTTTTGGACCACCAGTGAGTGGCTGAAGAGGTTAACCTTGCATGTGCTGGTGAACTCGACACAGCTGTCTAGTGAACCAGGCTGCTGAAAAGATCAAAATGATCCATAATTTTCTACAAGGAAAAGACTAGTTTGCAACCCAGCCTGTTTCAGTAACCTGTTTTTCCATGTTGTCCATGACTCGATCCATGTGCTCGGTGAGAGAGCAGCTGGCTGGGGTTAAGGCTGGGAGCTCTGTGGAGCAGATTGGCCGTGGAGCCTCCAGCAGACTGGGAGGCTTGCTGGCTTTTGGGTGGCTAGCATGGTCCAGAGGCATGTTTGGGAGTGACTGCAGGAGCAGCACCATTACCATCTTAGTCATGTTTGCTGGGACAACGGGATACACTGGTTACAGAGCCACATGGATGTGAAGTCTGCCAAGAGAGAAAAATGCTTTTATTTTTGTATGCTAAAAAAACCCAAAGAAATGCTGTATTTTTGTTTTGCAAAGAGAATGGGGTGTCTTTCATTAAATTACCTGTTCCAGCTTCTTGCCTTGCTGTCCTCCCCTTTGCTACCCATCATCTTTTCCTTACACCCCCCAGTTACTTTCAGGAACTTGGTACCAGTTATCAGTTGTCTGTTGCTTAGTTTTGGAGCTACTGTTTTAGTAAGATGTATTAATTCCCTCAGAAAGAGAAAGAAGTTAATGCTGGATGCCTGACTGCCCTGTGTGGCTGCCACTGTTGCCTAGCAGCCAGCGGGAGGAGTGGCTTTCCCCTCCTGAATCGTCTACTGAGAGAAACGAAAAGACAGTTATTACTGGTTAGGTTTGTTAACACTTTTTTTCTCTCTCTCATGCACGCGCATACACACTTACCTGCCTTCTGCTCAGCAGTTTTCGCAAGATGTGAAATGGAGTCTCCTGCATTCGGATAACCCTCACTGCTCACAGGCTTATGTCAAATAATACAGTAACTGTCTTGGGTGACTGAGCTTAGTCCTCAGCATCATATATGTACTGCATACATGTTTTACCAATTCTTGAAAGAGTAGGATTGGTTAGAACTTCAGCTGACGAGGTCATGGTTTTGCATACTGGCGTCTTACCTAAGATTTCCATTTGTAGTTGCAGGGTGCTTGGCACTTCTCACCACTTTTCCTCATGTTCTCTGACAGAGTAGCTCTTAATCTTCATGTGGTAGCTGGAGATATGTTCGGCTTGCGTCCAAGAGTTGTGACCTCTTCTGTTACTAGGACTGGTAGAAAAAGGCACCTGGCCTTGGCCACGTTGGTGCAGGGTTGTGAGAACTTGGAGGGAGGGTGGGATCTTAACTGGGGAGGTCTGGGTGTGCTGGGTTGCTCTGGGTCTGTCCCAGGAAACAAAACACTAAAAACAGTAAGTGGCCAAGGATGATGGTGTTTGTTAAACTGATGTGGCAACTTCTCATTGCATGTGAGTGATGGAGGCATGAGTCTCCAAAAGAGAGTGGGTACCAAGATGTTGTTTGTAGAACTTCAACCTTGTTCCAGAGGAATTTCTGTAAGTGTGATCTGGTGAAGAAAGGATTAAAAATGCCTCTGACCCTTGGTATATCTAGATAACTAAATCACTTTCTTATCTTGCTGTGTTTTAAGTGCCAGTATCATGGAGTGTTTTGAAGCAATGACTGTCCTCAAAGCGATGAGCTGTGGAGTGTCTAGTACAGTGGGATCCTTTCTTACTTCTTTCTCCTCTAAACATGTTTATTTGTGATGGGCACCTCTAATTTCAGTGGAAGTGAGTGAAGCAAACAGAGAAGCTGCTGGCTGCGTGTCACTCAGTTTCATGTATTGTTATACTTTTCATTTTAAGGCAGATTCCTAGACAGCTGTGAACCTAGACTTGGAAGAACGAGCACATGATTTATACGAAGAAATATAGTGCGTAGTGCTTGGATTTTCTTTTTAAAAGGATAATTGTGTTAATTTGCTCAAGACACAATTATCTCAATGGGATTGATTTGTTTAATTAACTCAGGATGCCTGCAGGTTAAATAGTGAGTATAAATAGAAGGACAGCAGGGAATGCATCACTAATGTTTGTATTGCAGGAGGATTGACTCATATGTAAATGAAGGGCTGCAAGCCTGCCAGGCTAACCTAGTTCTGGGGTGGTTTCTAGATACAAATATCTCTCATGCTGTCATGCATAACATGGGGCTTATATGCTCAGAAATAAGTTGAAGAGTGCACACCATAGTATTAATGGCAAAAATATACTGTTCCTTTTATAAATATCTTGTGTATGAACGGTTTTGTGAACACTTTAGAGGGATAATCTGAAGGATGTTGTTTGTGCTGGACCACTGTGATGACACTGACGTAATGCTTAACGCAACCCAGCGTCATCTTCAGTGTGGTGCCCCTCTTGTAAGAAATCGATGCAAAAGCCACTTCTGAAGAGAAAGCACAACTATGCTGTCCCTTAGGCTGAAGCCTTGTAATGAAACTTTAGTATGTTCCCTTGTTCCTGACTTTTTTGCTTTAGTATGTTGACATACCATTCTACACTTCTGCAGGGGGGTAGGTGGCTTAATGGACTAGTTCTATGACTATGCGTGTGTGCCTTGCCTACTGTTTGGGAGAGCAGTACCTGATACTTTAACATATCCCTTGTGCTGAGATTGACAATTATGTTGAACTCCCAAAGGGGGAATTTTGAGCCTTTTTAGTTAGCATTTGGTCTATGAAAATCTTGGATCCTGCAAATACAGTGAGGAAAGGCAGGTGTTTCTTAGCCTTCCCCTTGTTGTCATGAGCTGTAGCTCACTGTCATGAGCTATATAAAACTGTAATATTTACCTGAATCTTTCCAATGTCTTCATCACAGCTTGTGACAAAATATTTTGCAAGCTGAGCACTGCATAAAATGACAATTAAAAAAAAGAACAACAGAGCACTACACAGAACCAAGCCAACTAAACAAACACACATTTCCTTTTAGCGACTTTGTGTATTGCTGTTTCAAAGACACCTTTGCTTCTGCATGAGAAGAGTGTGTAGGAGCACTGCGGTCTTTCACAATTCTTTTTTTTTATATCCTTGACAATTTATTCATCTCTTGTTAGCGTGGTTGCTTCAGGCTTCTCCTTCCTTTCTGTGAGAAATCTACCTTTGTTCCAAATTATTCTTGTCCCTGTTTTCTGAACCTTTTACTACATCTGCTATCTCAAGAGGAGATCAGATGATAAGAGCTGAACACAGCACTCTGATGGAGAATATGCTTTTGATTTATGCTGTGATACAACAGTGTTGTCAGTCTTATCCTTTAGATAATCATGTGAATGCTTTCATCTTTAAAATGGAAAAAAATATTTCTCAGTTGTATCTTTGCATATCTAACAGAATTTTTCATTTAGGCTTGATTCTGCCTGGGCTCAAATATTGAGTTTCTCCAGAACTGCTAAGTCCAACAATGAGTTTTGAGTGCTTCACATTTTTCATTTAAATGTGTTTAGCTTTTTATTGATCTGCAGTGGATTTAATTTACCCCTTGGCCTGGCCTTGCATGGTTCATCTGGAATTCTTTCCAGTCTTTTCTGGTTTGACCAGCCATAAATAACTTGGTCATCTGTGGATTTTAGCTGTTTGGGTTTTTGGGAGGGGAGAGGAGCTGTTGCCTTCATGTCTTTACAGTTCATTCAAGAATACAAGAAACATTGCTATCTCCAGTGCAGTGCTGAGGGCATCCCTCCCTGATTTTTTTTTCCTGGCCTTATTGAAAGTGCTTTCTTTTGGTTTTATGTATTTTCTGTGTCTTTCTGCTGCTTTCTAATCTGCATAACTGCTATCCCTCAATTTTCTTAGTAGTCTAACAGGATTTTTTCCAATATTATTTGCAAGTCCAATTCCTAGCCTTAGAAAATGCATACTTACATTGACAAGCTAAAAAGACTCATGAACAGTGAATAGAAAAGTACAGAAGTGTGTATCTGTTGCAGAAACTAGGATTGGAAAATTCTATCCCATTGGAAATACTTGATTTATGTGCACTCAGTCTGTAGCTTTCCCACCTTCAGGTCACCATTACTCTAGCCTGTGTCTGCACAGTTCATTGTTATATCCTAATCCTTCATTTACGATTAGTCTGTTTTGACTGCAGAGAACTTTTACTGTCTTTCCCATTATTTCCAGTGACAGTAATTATCCTGCCTTATTATTTGCCTGCCTGAAGGAGAATTGTCTTTGGGGTGTATTGAGGGGTTTTGGTTCTTAGTATCAGGTCCCCCAGGCTTTTCAACCCTGCCTTCTGCTAAGATTCTCTTTCTGTACATGTCACTTGAAGCTAGGACATCTATATGTGTTTTATGCCACTCGTAAAAATATTGGAGCCCTAAAATAAGTATCATAGTACTTCTGTCTTGCCATCAGCCTACTGAGTGCTGTCACTCTGTTGTCTCAAGAGAGACTTCAACCCTTCTGGTGTTTAACATAGGTGCTGTTTTACCCTAGCTTGTAGATGTGCATTTCTCTTCTCTGTGTAAAGTAGCATTTACCAGGCCTTGAACTGGAACTAAGTTTACCAAGTATTGCTCTTTTTACCTTTCGAGTAAATACTGCAAAGGCAAGTTTTAAGGAGCCTTTGTAATTTGCAGCAGTGATCTCCCAACATCTGTGGTTGTTGGGAGGGGGTTGATTCCCCTTCATCCATTCTGCTTGAGTTAGCGTATTATGGCAGTATTTGAGGATGATTTGAAATCTGTTGAGGGATGCATTACAAAATTCTTTAAGTTTCTTTGAAGCTCAGGAGTTAAGGAATAGCAGCTTTTCTTCCCAAGATGCAATTTCTGACCCAGTTATGTAGATTTCAGTTAGAGGGATTCATTGATGCAAACCACTTTTGGTTCTGCCTTGAAACCACTGTGGGGAAAAGGTCTTTGTACAAGCTTTGGAGTTTGTTTGTGTTTTAATCTTTTACAGTATTGAACTATTAAATAACTTAATACTACTGCAAGAGCTTATTCTTTCAGTCCTTGGCTTTTCCTGAGAAGTAAACATGTCTCCTCAGAGGCACTTGGAAAATGATGCTACGCAGATGTGCAGGGATGTGTACACACCCAAACAGCACCGTGGGTTCAACTTCAAAAGCCTGGGGTAGTCAAGGGGGTACGATCATGGAGGAGTCTAGTAGGCTCATCAGACTGTAGACTGACACTGAGTATTTAACTTCAGAAGTCATGAAGTACCTTGCTAGTCACCTTCCCTGGAGGTGTTTAAGGCACGGGTGGACAAGGTGCTAAGGTTTAGTGTTTGATAGGAATGGTTGGACTCAGTGATCTGGTGGGTCTCTTACAACCTGGTTATTCTATGATTCTATGAAAAATGTACTCAGATATACTCCAAATATATTTTTCCAGTGCATAATATTTCTAAATTACAAATCTCTCATGCAGATAGTATGTAGCATGCTTTTCTACAAAATTACCAGCAAGTTTCTTCCAGACTCCACAAGATGGTTAATTAGGGCAGTTCTAGGCATTTTATTCCTATATATTATGTTGATTCATGAAAACACATTGCTGTTTGGTGCATTTAATGGACTTGCAAATTTCTTCAAGATAGGTTCATAAATTTGTGCAATACATTATAGTACAGTTTGTGCAGTAGGTTAGCGTAGACCAGGTAAGGAAAACTGATTATGAAAGGCACCTTAGGCACTTCAGAAAAAGTTAAATTTAAAGTGGAAATTGTTATTTCTCTTGGAGTGGACTTGTACAGGAGTGCAATATAAGTAATACAGTTGGATGGAGAAGCAAGTTGTATATGCTGCAAGGACTACATTGAACGAGGCAGTACCAGTATGACAAATAACAAAGGGGCCTGGAGGCAGATGAAGGAGTACGTCAATCCAAATTCTGAGTTTATCTGTAAGAAGTTGTCCAGGATGACGACGTGAAACTCTCAAGGACCACCAGGAATGTGAATGAAAAGCTAGAAAAGACCTCAGGTAGAGAATAAGGAAAAGGTTCAAGCAAAATACTTTTGGCCTTTGATATAACAAAGGCTATCTGTTGCTGCTCTTGAAGTAAACCATCCAAGCCACCCACTGTCTTTTTCTACAGAAGTGGTTTTTTTTCCTGTGTGGTATTTTGAGATAGCCACATCTTCAAGTAAAGTTGCATTTGACTTGCTTTTGGTTTTATTTTGTTGACATTGAGTTACCTGCTTATTGGATGCATTCTTCTCATGCGGGCCATCTAAAATGCCACCAAGGGATGATATCCTTGAAGGATAATTTCTACGTGGGCCTAAAAATAACACGTTCTGGAATCATGTTTCTCCATATTATTTTACAAGATTTTAGTATCTTTTTTTTTTCTTTTTCCTTCTGTTGCCCTTACTGAAATGACTGAAAGGCTGACTTTCAAAATAAATTGGTGCATGTTTTAAATAAATTTTTACATGGAATCTCTTGAGCTTTTTATCCCTGTATCTGCTGAAATGTCAGTGAAATTTATCTTGTTCCAAGATTTTAACCAGGCAAAATCTCAAAAATTAAATGTATGCGTTCATTCCCTTCACGATCTCCCCCGCCCCGAGTTCTACACCAAATTTTTCTGCTTCTTCCTTCCCTTAGGTGTTTTTTCCTAGTGCTGTTTGCCCAGATGAGTTTAGGGTTAATACACAGGTCACAGGTACACCTGATTCCATTGGCCAGCTATTACGCTCCTGTGTATGTGTATGGATTTGTTTGCCATAAACCAACTTGTTTACCATGTCTGGTTTGTAGAGATGGCGGGAGCTGCTTAGCACTACATAATATTCTATGCAAGGGGAGGTTGTTGCAGTTAGGAATAACTAGTTCATAAAGTAGGACAAAGCTGTTTTTACAGGAGAACTTGCTCTATTTTGCATGTTTCTTTTGAGTGATGAGTGAAGAAAAAAAATCATGATTTTTTTTTCTCTTAATTCTGTGAATTCTTGTAATGTTCAGAAAAAATGCGAATAGAATTTACAAGATTACTGCAGGATTATGCAATGGTCCCATATCTGTGAGCAGTTCAGGAGAAAAAAGTCACTGTTACTTGTACTGTCACTTAAATATGATATGAGAGAAACACACTCTTCCCTCCCCTGCTTCCTGCCTCCTTTTATGTTCTTTGCAATGTGAGTATACTAACATCGATTTGAAAGTTATTTTTGTCACCTAGGCCTTCTCCTTTGCATCTACCTCAGAAGCAATGAATGCGTCTTGGTGGCCTGTGTTTATTTAATCTCAGGAAGAGCAGAACTTGTTCAGATGACTGCAGAAGCAGGGACAATTGTTTGCTTGAGAAGACGATGGCACATATTTGTTAATCTCGTCTTCAAGGGTTCTGTAAACACTTTTTCCCAGTTCCAGAAGATAATAGTTGGTAGATGCAAATCCTTTGTGAATTATACTTGGTCATCTTATACAACAACACTGGAAGGGAGAGAAAATGGATAGTGGTCCTTGTTCTGCAGTGTGAGGGCCCTTGACTTACCCAGAGGCAAATAAACAAAATGGATGGATACAATAGAGTAGAAATTCTGGGTTTTTGATCTTGCTTTCCTCAGCTCTTCACCGCTTCTGGGTTTGTATAGAAGTGATAAAACTGTTGTTTTTCAGTGTTAAATAATATACATACTTATATAAGAACAAACTCCCTTTTTTGTGGGAGTGGTACTGCGTGTTAGGATTTTTTTTTCAGGCACATGACAGCAGTTTTAAGGGCTGCTGAGATCCTCACAAAATTTCTTCTTTACAGTGCCATCCAGTAGAAAAGGCCAGCTTGTGTATGGTGCAGGAGGCGCAGCTCAGGCATTTCCTACATGCCATTTGGCTTTTGCTACCCAGATGGTCTAATATCACTCACAGCACTTCGATATGTTCAGTAGGTATTCTAATTTAGGAGTTTCTTATGGGTGGTTTGGTGTGGGTGGGCAGCTCTACATATTTGAAGGGGGTTCAGCTGGGTGGGTTTTGTGTAGTTTAGTGTTTACAGTTCCAGAGGTGGCTCTCTTGTGGTTCTCCAGCATAACAGCAGGAAAGTATTGGATCTTTGCAGGTTTACCCTCCTCTGTGTTTTGTACCATTACACCTGCCTTGTCACAGCCTGCTTTCTTGTAAATTCGTCTTTGTTAGCAATGCATTGTAGCCTATCTACAAACCAAACAATGTCTGGTTCCTATGAAGCTGATACTGGTTATTTATAAGTGTTTAACTGAATTTACTGTTCTTGCAGTTTATGATAGAAAATACAAAAGATAGCAGTATCGGTAATGGGATATTCTGAGTTGTCCCAAGCTTAGGGGATTATCTAATGTCAGTAGGCTCCTGACTTCATTAGATGCCTTTGCAACTTTTCATTAGGGCTCAGCAGGAACTGAAGTTCAGTGTCCTGAATCACCTTTTTTTCTGGAAACGTCTTTTTTTTTTTTTTTNCTGTTTAGGAAACCTGGAGAGATGAACCAATCAAGTTGGCAGTACTATTAGTTGCATGAACAGTTGTCAAGCTGGACATGTTTGGAGGGTGATAATGAAGGCATTGTTCTGAAGTCCTTTTAAAATAATTTGCCCAGTGCAAAATGCTTTTTACAGCCTTGATGCAGAATGATTGCATTTTAAAGAAAAACATAGACCTGCATTTCTTGCTTTTCTAAATGCAGCAGGCCTCTGTTAGTCAATAGAGATACAAGATCAGTTCCTGAATCTCCTCGCTGTTAAGAGCAAAATACAGTTGAAACCACCCATAGTCAAATGGGTTGCAGAAAGCAATGTACATCACTTATTCCAAGTGAATTGCCTGCTAGCATATGAGCGTCTGTATACAGATAGATTCCTCCTGTTCTGCTAACAGCTGTTGATAGGCATTTTCTATGATATTAGAAACTGGTTCAAAACATTCTGCCAAACAGAAACCCTAAATGTTCTTGTGGGTATTTCTCTCCTAAGTGCACTGACAAGCCAGAGAGAAGAGCATATGAACGTTTGCCGCAACCTCGTGAATGTGAGATGATGAAAAATTTTTTATTTGGCACAATTTGGAAAAGTGATGTTAAACCAGACAAAGTTTATATTACTTTCATTTTAAAATTTAAATGAGAAATTACTGTAGGAATTCTTCCCTGTGATGTTTATGTTTTTTAGTAAAAGCATAATAACTTGCACAGGACTAGTAGCTGGCTGGTGGAAGCTTAGCCTGTATGAGATCATCCTTGTAGAGAAAGGCTGCAAGAAGTAATATGGTGCAAGTCTGTGTGACCTCTTTTACTGAACAAGCAGTTATGATGTTTATTACTGGAGTTTGCCGTTTATGAGTGTAAATTATAAATGGAGAAGAAGAAGGATGTGGGTGGTGTGACTCCAACCTGTGCTGTTGGTATCTGAGACGTATACGGTGCTGCCTATGAGGGACTGCAACTTGACCCTGTCACCAGACTGAATGGTGTCAAATTTGTGGGATTGGCTGCTCAAATACGGAAGGTCAATCCTTGGTGAACCTGCCCTGGTTTCAGAGAGACGTTTCAGCCATCACATGTCGCCTACTTATTAATTACATGTCTTCAATTACTTTAATTACATGTCGCCTACTTGTGTGCGCTAGGTTCTCCAACATGTGCATTTTTCTGCTCATCTTCTCCACTTCTCCTGTTCACCTCCCATATGCTGCTCTAGCTGCAAGTTGTGCAAAGGGGGCTGCCTGGACAGGTTACAGCGTTGCCTCTCAGGGGTTCTTTTTCAGTCTGTCTGAAATCAATGAATGTGGACTTGCTGAGAAGAAAAGACAGATTTCTCTTTAGTGGTCACTTTTTGTTTTTGAGGGTGAAGAGAATGGCTTTAACTATATCTTTTGATGAAAGGTATATTTAAGTTGCTACAAAAAAGGTATGTTAGGAAAAGAGTTTAAATACTTAAGGAAAAAAGAGCTTTTTTAGATAGTTCTTTGAGGTAAATGTACTTGTCACAAAATTTATTGAGTTGTGTGGTCTTTCTGATTTCATTTGACATGATCATTATTCACTTATGCTGTTTGTTTCCTGTTTAATTATATAAGTTAGCAAACCACTCTAGGGTTACCTTTACTTTTATTTGTATTAGAAATAGCACCATGAAAAATGTTCTCATTGGGTTGCCTGCTGCTGAGCCAAGAGCTCTAAATAAAGTGGTTTCTAATTGAAATACAGGAGAACCACAGAACCATTACAATTAATGTACCCTCTAGTTTTTATTTCTCTCTTTTTTTTTCCCCTCTTTTTTCCCCCCACATATTGTTTTAATTAAGTGAAACAAGTTTCTCTTCATCCTAGTTATGAGAAAGTAATTTCTTGCTGAACCAAGTGCTCCCGACCTTTGTCTGGTATCTATAATCTTCTGTATATAAGCCTACCTGTGATGCTGTTGGTGTTTCTGTATGCTTTTCTGGGTAAGCGTGTAGTGCTAAAAATACCCAAGGCTGCTTTTTTGGGTTTTTTTTAAATTTAATTTCAGAGTTCACTTACAGAGAAGAAATAATACTTAGGTAGCACTATGGAAGAGGTATTTTGTGAGAAAGCATCTATGTGAGTATCTTGTGATCTGCAGGCAGTTGTTACTTGAGAAATGGTTTTGGTTTTGATTGGAAGGGTGGACACATCTTGCCATTTGTGTTTTAATGGAATACTCCATCTGCCATCTAGCCAAATATCTTTCCAAACATTGAAGTTTTGCACCAACTGTAACATCAAATCAAGATAAAAGAGGTGTGGTGTTTTCCTCAGTACACCATGTATGTTAAAACCCAGTGTGTCTAAGGTGGGTAAATGTAGATCTTTTTGTATATCGGTCTTTTAGCTTATTTTAAAATAGCAGATGTGTGTAATTGCAGTTTTGTGTTAGTTTGGAAACATGTAGGCAAGTATTCTTTTTATCTGTAAATGACTGTTTTGTTGGGGGTTTAGGTCACTAATTCAATATTATCTGCTTAGTCTGTGATGAGAACTCTATCAGTTATCTAATGGGTTGGATTCCTGCCTCTTGCGCGAAATGTTATTTTTGCCCTTTTTGCAACGGCTGGTGCTATGGCACTAGATTTTTTTCTTCCAATATTGAGGAGATGCATATCATCCATTCCTAAGATTTAGAATTCATATACGTATGTGCTTTGCCCTAATAATCTGCAGTTATAATTTTTAATTTTCTGATTCTGTTTGTTGACATGGTACTCTTTTGTTTTGATACAACAGTCATGACTCTGGCAAACTATTTGATTTACACAGCTGATTTTTCACTTTTTTTTTTTAAACCTCTGGGACAGGGGGGAGAACTTTTTTCTTACTACTTCACCATATAGGGGTAGAAGCTATGAGGACTTTTCCTTCCTTCTACTCACTGGAAATAAAGCAGATGCTAATAACCCTGTGAGGCTGGACCTGGTTGTCTATGGTGGCTTTTTAGGCATGGCAATGGAGTCAAAACCCTAAACCGAGTCAGGATTTGCATTATTACCTAAAGCCTTATCAGTTTAGGACTTTCCAAAAGACATAAGCCCACTGGAAATGGTGACATTCTAAAGTCCAGAGCAAGTTCTTTCTGATATTAACCCAGTATTCAGGAGAACGGTGTTTCCATTTGAGGATATAGCAAAAATGGAAATGAGCCTACTGTTTTGCTGAAGATTTTATTTCTTTGTGTATCATATTGTTAAGAGCCTACAAGAAGCTGAAAAATAGAAGTGAGATCTGGAAGAGGTATGGCCCCAGGAACAGAGCACCAAAATGTCCCAGTGTCTGCTTATGAGAAAGATTTATACCTTGGAAAGAAGACCAGTAAAGTTATGTCTGCAATTATGCTACCATTTTTTCTCCCTTAGGTTAAATGGACTGTGTAACCCTTTGGAGAAGTAAAAATAGTGATTGACACAGACTGTAGAATGAAGCTTGTATGTCTGTTGCAGACTGCAGTCTCTGCTCTTTGTGCTTGGGAAAGGATGAAGATCTATGAGTGTTCTCAGTCGCATCTTCCTCATCAAACTCATCAGAAGCCTCAAATTAGGGAGATCTAATGCCTGTTCAGCTCAGGATTTAATTTCTTTAGTCCTATGTTGTCTAGAGTAAACTACCAGTAATGTATATTTTAGTGTAAGAAATATTTTTCAGTTTGAGGCTTCATACTTAAGACTGGTGAATAAATCATCAGACTGTGATCTTCAGGTTCTCCTGTCTGGAATGGGCATATCGATCAGGAATAAGGATATAATAATTATTCAGATGGATCTCCAGGACCATCTGTAATTGTACCCCTGGTGTGCTGGTAAACCAGATTGCCTTAGCAATGTCTGTGTTTAGTTACATGTGAGGAGTACCAGAGAGTTGTTTTTCCTCTTATACAAACACAGAAAGATTGTTTCTCTTCAACAGCAGCTCCTGATATGTTTGTGGTCTGCAATAGGTCATGTCTGGAAGAGCACTCCAAAAGGCATCTGCAGGATTTAGGTTGTGGCTTCTGCTGGTGCACCAGGAACAAAAAGAGAAGGCTGGAGTTGGCTTAGAAGCAAGGTGGCTTAGAAGCAAGGCACCTTAGGCTGCCACTTGCCTGTGTTCAGTAGTTGTTTGCTTTGTGCAAAATGACTGTAATAATGTTTGAGAAAAAAAGATGTTATCTGTATGTCAGTGGGTTGGCTCAGGAGAAAGTCTCTGGGGAATGATGTCTCAGATTTGCAGGGCTTCAGAAAGCATCAAAATTTGATTCATAGGTCTCCCTGTGATGGAAGACTACTTTATACCATCCCTCTTTCTGGCAAAGGCAGGAGATCTCACAGGAACGGGGAATTACAAGTAGTACGTTCTGACCATTTCAGCCTTGCAGAACTCGGTGCCTGGAGCTAATGAGCTTACAACTGAAATTTTGAGTGTGTGAAGGAATTTCAGTCCACTATGAAATGTAGCCTTAGCTAAAACTCATATGCAGTAGGTGAAAAAGAGAGGTGCTGATTTTGAGATAGCTAGGGAATTACTGGAGAACATACCAGCAGGACAGTATGGGACCACATTGACCCACCATAGTCCTTCATTACCAGAGACATTAATGCAGGGGAGGATGAGGTACATAATGCCTTAAGGTTTTTCTGTAAGATGGGCTTCCTCCAGACCAGTGTCCTGTAGCAAAACAAAAATGAAACTCAAATCTATAGCAGGGATCTCGATATTTAAAAAATAAAACTAAAAAATCAGCCCCACTGCAACTCTTCACCTTTCAAAGGTCATCTTTAAACATGTGGCTACATTGCATCATACCACATCTGACACAGACTGTTGCTGTAGTTAGAATTTTCAGTCCAGAAATGCTAAGACCACAGCAGAAAACAGTACTTTTAGTTATCTTTTTTTCTCACGTAGGTACTTCTTACCCTGAAGGCTTGTCTCTAAATCCTCCATAAGGACAATTGGATTTTTTAAAAAAAATTTTTTTAGGTTGGTCCATTGCTTTTTAAAAAAGAAATCATTATTTTGCACAGACCAAAATCACATTACTGTTGTTCTGGCCTGATTCGTGGCATCTGAAGGAAATAAAATATTTGTACGTTAGGTATTTGGAGGCAAATATTGAGGCTAAACTGTGACACAACTTTAAATATATGCACTACCCTTATTTCATATTATCCATCCTACTTATGATCTTTTAACTGAAGTGTAATAAGAAATTTCCACTGTGAGATAAAGGAACAAATATTGAGTTGTACATATACTGGAGAAAACCCTTTTAATAACATTATAGCTCTCCCCAGTCAGTCTCTGCTTGACTTATTTGTCAAGTGAGACCACTATTTGAAGACCTACCTTATGCCTGTGCAGGTTGATGCTTTCTGGATGTAGTCGTGGGGGAAGACTTTTGTGGAATGGCTCAGTGCTGTGCTGGGTTTGGTCACCATCAGCCTACTGTCTGTCCTCACTCCCAGGTAGCACAGTGCAGTGCATGGTCTTTGTATACTTAAAGAGAATTAATTCTATCTTTAATTTTCTTTCCAGTAACACACTATCCATTTTCACACAACTATTCACTCATTGTTCAAAACATTTCTAAGAGATGCTTTTCTTGGATGACTTGCATCAGTGCTACAAATGTCAACCAGACAACGAAGAACAACCCTTCAACAACCCCACCCCTCTTAAGATAAAGTTTTACAGCATGAATCTAAGTTAAGGATAATGAAGATTGAACAAAAGGAATAATTATGTTTTCTTGACACCAGTGCTGGTGGTGTGCCATGGGAGCTAACTGCAGGGAAACAAGCGTAAGGCTTAGCATCTTTTCAGGCCACACAGTGGTGGTACCGCCTTTCATCTGGAAGAGTACCACTATGCTTTTGGAGTGGGAATGGGTTTTTGGAGACTTGTGCATCTGCTGGGCTGCACACTCTTACCTTCCCTCGTGTCTGGTTATGTTGAAGCTTTGGGAAGGTCTTTAGGTGCTGACTCTGGGTAAGAGAGGCTGAAGCACTCCCTGCTCAGGTTTGGCTGGTATTACATTAGCTACTTTTGCTTCTGATGTGCTCAGCACATTGGTGATGTCGCTTACCTTTCGTTTCTGTTACAGTTGTTTTTACCTCCTGTTTTAATTGGTTTTTTAATCAACTCAGAATCCCTCCTTACTCCCCTTCTATAGCCCCAAGTTATGTTTGCTGCTATTTGTGGTGATGAGGTTGTTAGAAATGGCATTATCAGTTGTATATTTCGGTCATGAAGTCCACAGTTGAAACTAAAAATACCTGAGGTTTGTGGCATTACTTTTAAATCCTCTATGCATGTTGCTTATAGCTGCTGTTCCTTAGGCAGCTCCCGAGGATGCATCACTGGGGAGGTTAGCGACCATCCTGCTCAGAGTTACAAATGACTTTTCCAGTCAGATCTCTTGGGTAGATACTCCAGAGAGGCTTGAATCTGCTGTAAGTGAAAAGTGAACAGAAGGGAAACCACGAGTGTGTCAGCTCCACCATCTTCTTTCCAGAATCCTGTGATAAATCAGATAGCACTGTTCTGAGAAATGCTTGCTTACTAATTATTGAAATAACATTACCTTTCTTTGTGTCTGTAATCAGTATTTCAGCTTGAGTCTAGGTCTTGATGATAAATGAGCCTTGCATGCCATAGATTCAGTAAATGATGAAAAACTGAAGTCTGTGTTTGCTTACTGTCATCCTCCATAAAACAAAACTGAGCTGATTTCTGAGTAGAAATGGTGTCAGAAATGATGTGGTCTAAAGGAGGAGGTTGTTTTTGTTTTTATTTCTCCATTTCCTCATCGGGTGGCTCACAGTACACGTAAACAGTGCAATAAATAAATACTCTGATAAGTCCAACCTTAGCTAAGATAACCGTGGAAAATCCTTTTATGTGTTTCTAAATCAGAGGATAAAAATGCATCTACAAGCTGGTAGAATTATAGAGTGAGTCTTTAAAAACATGGTCTACAGCAACCTAGATTTCCAGATAGTGCACTCCAAAACTTAATATCCTCATAAAACAATTGATGAAAAACATTGATGTAAAAATATCTTGTGTATGTTTGAGATAGCAGTCTTTTAGAGAGAGCAAGGAGGTTGAAAAGATAGGGCAGGCTCTGTGCAGTGGTACTGAGATTCTGTCTGTGCTGCCAGCTTGCAGGGTTTGAGACTCAGAACTCAATATGTGGGCATTTGAACAACACAGTGTCTGAATGCAAGACTTAACATGCCTAGCATAAATTCTGCTCAGATACCTAGTTTGTTTAAAGTTATGAGCTTATTCTGAAGATGCTGGAGGTCTTCTGCAGACTGTTCAGAGGGATAGTTCATAGACACTTCTCTAGATACCAGTGGAACATCATGGATTTTAATGGAAGTTTGATGTCTTGATGAGAGAAAGAGAAACCAAAGAGCAGACTGCGGAAGGTTATTCCAGGAGGGAACTTCTAACAGCTCGAGTAAACAGGACTTTATAATATGTCCCCTGCTAATTCCTAGCAACCAAAACTTTTATGAGGTTTATTTGGCACAGATCTACTTGCTTGGAGGGTGCTTATGCATAATTAATGCTACTTTCAGGTTACAGTGACTTCAGATAAAATTGAGACTTGGGCTCCCTGTTGTAGAGCCTTCAATTCCTTCACCTCAATCAAAAGCACTGTGCAAAGATGCCAGTTAGGTCATGGAGACATACAGGCAGAACTTTTTGGTTCTTGAATTGTCTGTGTCAGTATTTTGAGCTCTGTCTCTGATAGGGCTGTAGGTGGTATGAAATGGTTGGGCATATGTTGCTTTCAGTTGGAAGTGTGATAGTTGGTAACATTCCAGTAATTCTGAAGGATGACTTGGTCAGCTGCTAGGTAAGGTAGAGCCATAGATGACAAGCAGATTTATTACTTTCTTCAAAAAAGCTTCCTACTTATAATTCATTCCCAGGAGAAGATCCCATGGTGTTGTATGATGTCCGCTGTAGAGAAGGCTTTTTCCTTGGTGCTTGTTAGGGGCTCTCTGGAAACTCCTTTCTGTGACAGAATCACAGAATTGTTCTGCTCGGGAACAAGCTGGCAGTTTTGTCAGAAATAAAACTTAGCCATTAATTGATTTAAAGGGCCCTTTCCTTAAGGTGTTCTTTTATTCTTTGTTTTCCCCTCAGTAGTCCACAAAATTAAAAAAAAACCTATCTCCCTCCTCTTCGCATCCCCTCCTTTCTCCTGCTCTGCCCCAGAAAATCTGTACTGCCTGAATAATTCTTTTTAGCCTATCTGGGAAGGGAGACAATACCCTAATCTGTGTTTCTCTGTTTATATTTCTAACAAGTAGTGTTAAGCAGGATGAACTTGCTCCTTACAGAATATGTTTACTTTGTCACTTCTGTATAAATACAGTACTTCTGTAAGGTGTCCCAGGTGCTTTGTCACAAGTTGGCAAAAATTGGAGAGCAGTGCACTGTTGGACCTGCATTCAGTGTGGGCAGTACCTTGAAAGCAAAGTTAGAGGAGCTGGGAACGTGCGTGCTCCCAAATTCTAGGTGGTCTTCCAAGAGAAATCGTAGAAGCCAGTCCTCAACATTTGACCTGTGTGCCTGTACCTGCAGGGTAATAGTGCAAAATGTTCATAGCTTCACTAGGTGATCTTTTGGGAGCACTGTTGTTTTTGCAAGTATCAAAATGCAAAAAAAAAAAAAAAAAATTTGGTACAAAAATGTGTCCGTAAATTGTGTTTAGCCATTCTCATTTTAACTCAAGTTGAAGGCACCGTGGCATTATAAAGCATTGTCCTTTACCCTTTTAAGTGCTACGTCTGGTTATATGGAATGCTAGGAAAGGAAACTGAGTATTGGCAAATATTACCTACTCTACAAGTTCTGTACAAGAGAGAACATCTATCTCTGGGGATTGCTAAGGGTTTTGAATGTAATGAAGAAAAAAAATATTCAGTGGAGCTAATACTTGTGGGGAGTAGATTCTTCCCATAAAGTTGAAAAAGCTACTGAGTGTCAACGTTCCTCTTCAAATAGTAAAAGTAATTGTAAAAGCTGAATGGCATGGCATTTAATTATGTAAGGAACTAAAGGGGCTAAAAAAAAATAATAACCTGATATATCAGAAAGCAATTTTAAAAGTAAGCTAGGGAAAATGGAATATTTCTGTCATAATAAGATGAATTTTACCACTGGCAGCACTGATTTCATGGCTCATGTTTTGTTCCAAGCAGATATGTAACTATGGAGGGGAGAGGAGGTGGGGGAATAAAAAGGCAAATTTTTGATCCCTTGATCTCCTCCCAAGCTAATCCATTCCCCTTCTCAGCAAGAATGATGAGAAAGTTTTGGATAAATATACAAACAGGACTTAACAATTTAATTAGATCTGTTGGTCGTTCATTCTCCAGTTGTCTGATTTACTTGTCTCTTTCGAAGGGATCATTTGAAGCAGAGCTCCATATGCTCTGTGAATGTCAGCAAACTAAGGTTGTTAGTGTACAGTGCAAAGGCCAAAGACGAATTCTTGTGGGTGTTCACAGCCTTTAATAAATAGTGTGGCAGTGCCGAGAAGGAATCGTTCCTTACGCCCACTCACCCTTAAGATGTTTCCCTTCAATTCAGAAATGAATATTCAGTTGAAAACTTATTATACATCTTGTGTCTTTCAAAATATTCTTGGCACTGCATAGGAGTCTGTATAGGGGTAGGATATTTTTGTGGGTTTGTTTTTTTTTTTTAACTCCTGCGTTATGCATGGGGAATCTGGAGCCAAATGGTAGCTGTTAGACTTCTAGGTTTGTCCACTTATTTTTTGGGGGTGGAAGTTGTTTTGTTTTGGGTTTTTTTTGGACTGGTAGAGCTGTTTCCTGGGCTATGGAGCTCCTGCCCCATCATCTCAGGACAAGGATGTCATATAAGCATGACATGAAAAGACCAAGCATTAGGTTATCAGACTCCGGACAGAAGATATTGCTGTGAAGTACTCCTAACTCTGCCAAATTGGAATAATTAGGGGTAAAGCTTGTTATGGGGACTGCCTGCTTTAAATCCTTTTTTTTGTTTTTGAGTGATTGGGGAATTTCTTTCAGGAGAGTGGCTGTCTTCCAGTAATTTTGTGGAATGAAATAATAGTTTGGAGGTTTTTCAAGGAAACAGGTTTGTTTATTGATGTCATTTTTGGTGATTATTTTCTTTGAACAGTTTTAATCACCTCGTAGTATAAAGCAAGGCACTGAAATTTTGCAGAAGTGTAGGCTTAGGTTATTAAGAATAGTCAAAAGAAGGGCTGGCTGATATGTGTTGCAGTAGAACTCCTTGTACTGAATGATTGGATGATAAAATACCAGAGGAAATTGCTTGTAGATAAATGAAAGCAATGCATGTGGGAGGAGGAGTGGGGTCACAATGTTGCATATGCCCTCCTAAGTGCTGTACCAGGTGTCACTGCTCTGGAAGGAGGCTTTGTGGTTGTCCTGTGAAAACAGCAGCATAATGAATGGTAAAACAAGTATCAGTGCTCATTAGTGAAGAAACAGAAAACAAAACAGAAAGCATAAAAGGATGGTACTCTTCTGTCTTCAGTACCACGTGCAATTTTGGTCCTCATTGTCTGCCATCTCCCCTCCCCAAGTCCACAAAATCTTGTAGAAAAATAAAAAATCTCAAGTATGTGGTAACAAAGAGCCACCAAGAGTCCACGATCTGGAAAATACTTGGTATGGAAGGGACTTGTGAAAATTATGAATGTCATGAAGAAGGGGATGGGGAATGTGTGTCCACTGTCCTTCCCAGGACGTGAACATGAAATGATTCTGAGAGAGATATGAAGAGGAAACTGATGGTTCCTTGGGCAGCTTTGGAACTTTCAGGCCTGTACTACCATTTAGGATGCTATCAGAATTCAGTAAGATGAGGACAAGAAATTATTATGTGGCAGGAGGTATTGATCATGGACCTGAAGGAGGAGAGCTGAGTAGAGGCAGAGGGGAGACTGGTTGGTACTGCAGCAGTGATGATTGGCATGTCAGAGGAGAAGAAAATGCATCTTGGAATCTGTTTTGCAGAAGGAACTGGCTTAGGGAAAGAAGAGAAACAGCTGAGCGTAGGAGCTGGAGGAACGGGCAAGCAAAACCCAAACACACTTGCTTACAAGGTGGAGTTTGAGACAGGGTTGTCAGAATGAATCTGAGGCTCTGCTTTTGGCAAATACCTCTCAAACTCCTGCTAGTGCACCTTTACGTTATGGATGATGGCTTAATGCTGTCATAAATTTACTTTATTCTGCTTAACTGATCTGCACAGAGGCTGTATTAGACTGACAGAAGAACCATTGCAGCTTTTAGACAGTAAAATGTAATGAAATATCCTTTTTAGTTGACACCATATGGATAAGATAATAAGCCAACCTCTTTCAGCTTCAACACCAGAATGAAAGTGTGCTTCTATAACTTCATTTTAGTCTTGTTTATGCAGCTTATGAGAAAACTGTAAACTGCATTTATCTTTTTCCCTTCCAACAAGACTGCTGTCCAGCTTGGTGTGTATGATGGATATGCTGTGAAGGTAAATGAAACTTTTTTAGAGGGAGGCTGTGTTGGATCCCAAATTCATTTGCTGTGGTTATTTGAAGTTATGTAATAAAAGATGGAAGGAATTGCAAGAAAAGACTATTTTCTCCTGGAAGGCACAAGTGGAGCCCTGCCCAAGGGAACTGGATTATATTCTGGCCAGTGCCGCAGAGCACTTGCTTGATGCAGTTGCTCAAGGCAGGCATCTCCTGTGTGGCCACCAGTTATGCCTGTGGCGGTCTCTTCTAGTGTGAGTACCCATTTGATTGGTGTGACTGATAGGCATCTGACCAGTAGCTTGAGTCAAAAACACTCGAAGTATAATAGGCACTGTGCAATGCTAGATTATCTGAAACATTGGATCCTACATGTGGAAAACTAATAGATTTTGGAATTCTGTGCTATAGTATCTCAACTGCAAGATGTGCCATTTTTCTAAGATATTTTATCTGAAAATAAATGTCACACAGTATTCCTAAAGCATTTCAAAGATGTACAAATGAGCATATAAAAAACTTCTTGCATGCATGAAGTGAATTTGAATTCCTAGAGTTTTTCTGGGAAGGTGCATCCAGAAAGCTGAATGTGGACCAGTGAAGGGCAACAAAATCATTAAGTTGATGGTTCAGAGAGAACCTCTAGCATGTGGGGACAAGACTGCTGTGATGTATTTGTGATAAGTAAACCAAAGTAATAGTACATGAATGATAATACATGAATGGAGAGCAAGGAGTTGGCCTCTTCTCCCAAGTGACAGGGGACTGGACAAGAGGGAATGGTTTCAAGCTCTGCCAGGGAAGGTTCAGACTTGATATCAGGAAAAAATATTTCATGGAAAGGGTCATTGGGCACTGGCACAGGCTGCCCAGGGAGGTGGTTGAGTCACTTTCCCTGGAGGTGTTTAAGGCACAGGTGGATGAGGTGCTAAGGGGCATGGTTTAGTGTTTGATGGGAATGGTTGGACTCAATGATCCAGTGGGTCCTTTCCAACCTAGTGATTCTATGATTCTATGACACTTCTTCTGCTGTCAGTGTTTTTGTTGCTGATTTTTCCAGTTACTATTACAGTCTTTGGTATTGCTTAATACATGTACTTTGTTGTTTTTATGTTTCTTATCTTAAGGTGTCTTACTTTCAGCTTTTCTGCCTAACAAATAATTAAATACAGTTTAATCATGACCAACCAGTTTAGGTAAGAGGATGTTCTTGCTCACCCTCGTAATAGAAATAATGACAAATATAGTAGAGAAAACTTTTGTGTTTCATTGATTTAAAGTAAGTGAAGTTTATTCATTTTATGGGAAGGTTATGAGCTGGTGTTTGTGTAATGTTAGATAGACAGGTGGTCATGGCAGGATGAGAGAAATCAAGAAAAGCCCTTATTTTTGTGTCTGTTCTCTCGTTTTGGGTGTTCTGTTGATGTATAAGAAGTTTGAGTTCACATTTTTAATGCTTCAGTTAAGTTCTTAATGTAAAATTATACAAAAGACTGTCTTGTTAAAATAAATATAGCTATCCTAGATGGGTATATGCCAAACTTTTCAGTTTACTTTAGTAGTGGATATGTTGTATTTTTTGTTTTGATCTGCATTGTTCTTTTAATATCTAAAATGTGGTGTGCAGCTGTGGTGTTGTCCTAGGAAGCATGTGGCCTGTGCCAGGTACACTGCGTGGGGCATCTTCATAAGCCAAGCAAAGGTTCTTGTCCTAACCTGCAGTCAGGCCTCAGAGCAGTAGCAGTTCAGGAAGGGGATCAGCACAATATTATAGTCAGAGCAGAGGCTTAAAGACCTCCAAGAAGTTGTTCTTTATGCCAACATGGAGCCAAGTGGAGCTGAAATGTTGCAACAAAAATGCTGCCTCTAAGCTGCTGCTGCAGCCTTGTGCCAAAAGAGTGTAACTGGTACTGGTGTTTGTGGCATCACTTCTAGATAAGCAACAGATCTTTCTGCTTTGCCTTAAATCTGTGGTATAAAGGCTCTTGCAAGACTAATTAATCCTTCACCTAGAAATCTTCTTGTGCTGCAGTAATTTACAGATGCGTGGAAACTGAGTTCCTGAATTGTAATGTGGCTGGAGAAAAATCCCTGTTCTTTGGCGTGTTTCCTAGAGTTTTACTGCCACCCTCCATTTTATCACTGGAAAAAATACCTAGTTTAACTTTGAGTGTGAAGGTTTGATGATCAATATGTTACAAGCATAGTAAAGTTAAAGAAATTGCCTCCATTACTATCTTGAGATGAGAAATTGATTTAGCTGCATTCTCTCTCTGCTAATTTGTCTGTGCTTTACGTTCCCATAAAAGGTATTATGTGCTCCTTATTTTCCAGCAGTGTCATCAATCCTAATGAAGAGAGAAGAATGAAAATTTATTTTGTGTGTATGAGATAGCTGATCTCTGACTTAGCTCTTAATTTGTAAATGTTGCTGTAGGCTTTGCTTCTGAGCTTCATACTTTGTGTCGGTTATATGCAAAATCTAAGGGCTGGAATGGGAGAAAAATAGAAGAAGATGGCAAAGGAATATAAAATTAGATTGCGTTTTAATCAAAACCTCAAAAAATGAGATGCTGATTAAAATTTAATGAAAGGAATTAAAACCTCATTTACGAGCTTTATGTACTTTTGCAGTGTTTGGTCTTGCTTTAATTACATTGAGAATATTTTCAATATTTATCAGCTATCAGTTCACTACCTCTGGCTCTAAAATGCCTGAAGTTTTATTCTTTATCTATGGTATTACATATGAGAGCTTTGCTTCTATCTGCTAATTTACATACAATTGCATATGGATAGTGTAGCTCTGATGATGAAGGTGATATAGTGCAAAAATCAGCCAAAACAAATACAAAAACCAAGGAAAGTGGTTTTTTTCTGGGCATTCCTGTGGTTACTTTTCCCAGTGTCTGTTGGTCTGGTTTCTTTAGGAAGCTGCAAGGGATTGTTTGTCTGTGGAGTACTTCAGCATTTTTAGGTTTTATACTACTGCTTATTGTTCCAGAGCAGATTGATAAATAAAAAAGAAAGCAAAACTATATATCATGATTTTGGCCACTGCTCATGATATGACAGGGTTTTTTAAAATGAAATTTAAACATCTTGGCAGGTACTAAATAGTTATGTTAAACTACAGTGGGGAAAAAGCATTTTCTCTTTTGGCTCTACTGAAGTTAGCCTCAGATTTTCCCTCTGTTTCTGAATATTTCCTGTTGCAAACACAAAGCGATCGCATGCACTTGTCTAGAAGATTAAATATACCTATTACAGACGTAAAGGTGTTAAATACCAGAATAAAACCGAAGCTGGATAAAGCATTTAGTACATGTGGCCTTATTAAAACTTGTCTTGTTTCAACAAAGAGGTAGATTCATGGAATTCACTGAGAAGCTGTGAGCAGATAGCTTTGAAGGAGGTAACAAATGTTTTGCCTTTGCACATGTTTGTAGCATTTCAGCTCATGTTTGTAGCAAGATGTGGATGTGCAGGGATCTTGGTTACTGGAACTCAAGGCAATAACGTAAGCAAAAACTCGCTTGAATGCCTATATCTTTGTGTGATGCTACCAGCACTTAACCATTAGCTGAGGTATTCTGTTGAATACAGATATTTTGGGCAGGCTTTGTAAGGAGTTCCAGTGTCTCCTGTGACACATGTTTTCATGGAGCAGGTTGGTGTCTGGAGTGTGCTGTGGACCCATTTTTTAGGGGAAGGGAGGAGCAGAGGTTGTCATTGGGCAGGGCAAGAGAGATGCTTGGGTTCATCTTCCCCACCTGCTGGTGGGCTAAGAGAGAGCAATTGTTCTGTGTGAGGAACTGCTGGACTCAGAGAGTGGCTTCTTGCTGTGTATAGTGAGGCCTATTATCAGAGACTTTTAAAGAGCAATTCGAACAAGTGAATCAAGTGTGAAGGAGAGGACGAAAATGCGGATTGAGGTCACAGAGGTTATCTTTACTCTCTTTCCACAAGTGGCTGTTTATACAGTTTCTTGTGTCTGGATTGACTTTCCAAAACCTGTCAGGGCTCAATGAGAGTGGGATTTCCCATTGACCTCAGTGAGCTGCTCCTTAAGCTTCCGGGCTTGCTTCAGTTGGGGCCTTCCCTAAAAGTTGTCTTGGCAGCAGTGCCTACAAAAACAGATATGTTGTTTTCATGTAAATAATTTAAGATGCCTTGTCTAGATATCTCTTCTGCACTGGGTGACAACCTGATTGTATCTCCTGCACCTTTAACTTTCATTGATCCCTCCCTTCCTGATTGCTGCACCTTCTCTTGTTTGTCTGATGCTCGCAACATAGGTTGCAAGCTCTGGACCAGCAAATCTCTTCTCTGAGAGAACATCCAGTCTGTCTTTGGGTTCTGTCAAAGCAGCGGAAGGTGCTGCACAATGTCTACAGTCTCTGCAATGGAGGCACAGTTTTGTTTTATTTATTGCATCAACGTAACCCATTCCTCATTTTGCAGTAGGTGCCAAGCTGAGTAAGAAGATAAGATGAGTTTACTCATATTTCATTCTGTAGTTTGAAGGACCATGGATGTATCAATCCCAGATTTGACAATGCAGCAGTCTCTCACTATTGATATAGCAAGGAGGTTCTTTTGTTCTTTAAGGGAGTTGCAGTGTCTATAGATGTCATTTGCTATAGTGCCTTGAAGAACAGAGTAGCATGGCGATATTATATTGAGTGGAAATCTGTATCTGGTTGTGCTGAAACAGGGAGCTCATTCCCGCAGTTCTGCTCATGGTTTGGGACAAGTTGGTGATACTGTTTTTTAAGGGGGTTTTGTTGGAGGGGAAACAATTGATTTCCATTCTTTTGCTTTATGTTTAGATACATCGCTCTGAGATCACAGAATGAAAACGGCATGAAATGTTACGGCAAAGACAGCACAGCAAGACACGGAAGTCTCTCAGATCCCCAAAGCTCAGGTAATGTTCAAGTATCATATGTCCACTTCTCATAAGGCTGGCTTGTTTAGTGAGGCTCTCAATGCTTTTTGATTGTTTTCAAAAATTTGGGTTTCTCAGTCTCTGACTTTATTATTTAGTTTCTCACGTATAACTAGTTGTGTGTTGGCTTTGTGCCCTGTAAAATAGTGGGGTTTGTCTTGCAGGATGTGTGATACAGGAGCTCCTCATACATTTAAATCTTTCTTAAAGGCCCATCTTGTCTATATTGTTTTGTACAAACAAAATGGACGTTATGAAAAAAAAACAAACAGGGCAGCAGCAGCCATGGTGGTCAGCTCTGTGCAACCATTGGATTTTATGTGGCTCCATTGCTAGGTACCTATGTGATGTATTTATATGGACTGATTTTTCAGGGTGTCCTGCTGCTGCATTTCCAAAAGCTCAGTCTCCTTTGGAGGAGACCCAAGGCTCAAAGTAGCTGTTCTGTCCCTACTGAGGGCATAACCATATGCTGTTTCCACATACTACTACTACTGCCTGTTTTTTTCATTTGTTTATCTATCTCAGGATGTTTCCTCTTGTCTGTTTTTGCAAATTTCAGCATATGTTCTCGGACTGTTTCTCAGCATTTAGTTACAGAAAAAGGCAATCACATTGAGTTTCACAGAAGGAGTCATTGGGCACTGAAACAGGCTGCCCAGGGGGGCGGTTGATAAGGTGCTCAGGGACATGGTTTAGTGGTTGATAGGAATGGTTGGACTCGATGATCCTGGAGGTCTTTTCCAACCTGGTGATTCTGTGTTTCAGAGCTTAAACACTGTAGAGGCTGGGAAGAAACTGGTTAAGTGCATTATAAGGATGCTTACCTTATAGTAAAATTGTTTACTTACCGTAACTGTGGTCATGATTATAGCTGATGGATTCCTGTTTGAGTGAAAGGCATAAACAAGTCACTTGGTTCAGTAATAGAAGTAAACTGAAATATGAAATGGAGGGTAATTTTGATATTAAGATGTGTTTATTTTTCAGGAAGCATTTGAGAATATTGCCCTTGATATAGAACTCGGCTAAAGGTGCTGCAGTTTATTTCATCTAAGCAGTCAGTAAACCCAGATTGGCTGAAGAGATTGCAAATCAGGTTTCTTAGACAGCTACAGCCTTGATCAAGTATGCTGTAAAGTATTGATGAATATAAAAATATCATTGTGTTTTTATCACAGGTGATCGGCCTGTTTAATTAATCCTGTCTCCTTGTAAGGTTTTTAGTTCCTTAGTCATGGAATATATAATTCAGGTGCCCTTCAGGCTTTAGTAAGGGTTTGTCTTTTTATTTTATTTTTATTTTTCATCATAATTATGAGGATATCACATCATTTTATACTTGCCATTTTTATGGAGTAATGTGATACCTGCCTCAGTCACAGTTCTCGGAATCCTTAAAAGTACCTTGAAACTGTAATGCCATTTCACTGACAGCAGTGATAATCAGATTTGTTGAAGCAACCTTCTTCATTTCTTCTGGACTCATGGAACTGTATCTCCCTAGAACTAAATTGAATTAATGGATTTATTTATAAATCAGCATCATCATCTTGAATAACCAGAATTCTGTTAGTTTGGGGGAGAAAAGTTTTTTTTTTTTTCATTAAATTACCAATGCCTGAGAATGTGTTTTCTACTTAAAACTTAGATCAAAAGGAGAGGAAAATGTTTCTGCTTGTTTGTCTTCCTTTCTCCTCCCCCTTTTCTAGAGGCTTTCCTGAGATGATCATCTGTTGTTTTTGCTGTTGTTTTGTTGCATTTGTGTTTGTGTTGGGGTTTCTTGTTTGGTTTTTTATTATACTACATTGAAGTGGAGAAATTGCTGAGTTCCCCTCCTAATGCTGGCCTTGCTTTACCCTCCCCCAAGTCCAATGTGTTCTTTATTAAACTGAATTAGGACATTCTAGTCTCTCTTAAAAGTGGAAAAGGGAACAGCTTAAATGAACAGCCACATGAGACTTAGCAGCCTTTCCAACTGCACTGCAGAAGGAGCTCAGCTGCAAAGGGAATGATAATTTTTGGAGGATTTGTGCAATTGTTGAAGAATTACCAGCATTAATATTAAAAAGGAGTTAATCTGTGTTTCACCTTCCATTTTAAGAGCATATAGCTTTTTTTTGCTATGCTTGCTTTAAAATCAGTGTAGTAAATATTTTGCTTCCTTTCCATCCTCTTTTCACGTTTCAATTATTTTATTTGCTTGTGTGTTCATATACTGAAGTTGGGTTTTTATTGTTGATTCCACGTAACTTCCCCAGTCTTTTGAGTTTGTATGCAGATATGGACATGGATTTGAAACAACTGCCATTCAAAGAAAGCCAAAAATCTAAATGCAGTAAAAAAACCACATAAGCAGTTATACCCGAGATTGGGATGAAAAGGTTTTCAGCCCTAAAAGCATTTGTCCTTGAGATGTAAAATGTAGTATGTAAAATTATTGTTGGTCCTTGAAATCCATATTGCTATTTTGGTGACTGTTCTAACCAGAACAGCTGTGATTGGAATACCTTTTCAGCTTTGTTTTCAATGTCTGCCTCTTTATTGCTGTATCATGTGCCCTCAAGCTTTCTGTAGATAGGGTGGGTTTTTTTTAAAAAAAGGTAGTTTTTTGTAATTATCTTTTCACGTCTTTCCCCTTCTCTCTCAGCTAGTCCACCCAGCCATCGTGCTTGGCGTTAGAAGTTACTCTGTTTTAGTGTTAATGCTTTTTTTTCCGTACTTATCTTCTGTGCTAAAAAACCTGGAACTGGGGCTTAAACTGTGGCTACACAGAGTTATAGAAGCAAACTTGGTGTCTGAACAGCCTGCAAGAGCATGATGATCTCTGAAATACACCATTCTTTCTATCCCAATATTGTGTTGCTCAGCCATCCAGCGTTACCATGGTCATCACATCTGAAAGATGCAGGGATATTACCAGCTTCATTATTGAAAGCTGAGTTCTGAGTAATGCAGGTGTGTCCGTTCTTAGCTAGTGCTCTCTTCATTTTTAAAGTTGGTCTTCTCAGTGGGTTCTTAGTGGTTGTTGTACGTTGGCAGTGCCCAGCTGCAAAGCATGCCTGTCTGGACTCTAAGAGTCTGGATTATAGTCAGCCCACATGGCAGGGGCTGCTGCTAGAATCAGTGTTAGCATAATGGAAAAAATCAGGGAAAAAGGAAAAAGCTGCTGTATCTTCATGTGTCTGTCCTAAAGGAAATCAGACAGCAGGATGATGTGAGTGATGACTGTCTTGATTTAGGAATAGTTTAGCAGAAGATCTCACAGTTCTGAATAGCAAAACAGTCAATAAAAGCGTTCTTATGAAAAAGGCTAAAAACTGAATAAGGTAATTTGTTTTGTTTCTGTTGAAGCCAACTCTGGGGAAGTGGGGCGGTGTGGAATCAAAAGGAAGAAAGGGAACAGACAACTTCTGTGTTTGGATTTTCCCTTACCCACCATTAAAAATGAAGTTTAGATTCTAATAGCAAAGAGACAGCCAATTGAGAAAGCCCTGTCTCAGCCTGTGTGACTGAAGGGCCGTAAGGCATGAATGAAACTCATCTGCAGTGTTAGGAGAACACACAGCCATGACACATTTCCATAAGCAGGCATGCTTTAAGTGTTAAAAAACAGTTTAGATTGCTAAGTGGTGGTTAAACTTGCTTTAACTGGGGTTTTGCTGTGCCTGAGGGAAGGACGTGCAGAGGGATTGTGCTCCAGCAAATAAGCATCTGCTGATACTGTTGCTTGTGAGCGCTCTGTCCTTCAGGAGCTGGTTGAACACAGGTGTTTCTTGCATCTGCCACCTTATCCGGTCTTCTTCTTTTCAGTCTAACTAGTAGTCTATAAAAGCATGCAGATTTTTGTTTAAAGTGACAGCTGAAAAGCTTGAAATACATTGGACAAACCATAGGATCCAGTTCCCTTTTTGATGTACAGCCATGCAAACTACTGAGAAGGCTTAAATCAGTGCTGTAATAGCTTTACAGTCTGTTAATGGGTCTACTTCCTTCAGCATCTGCTTTCATACAGTCTTTTGTCATCCTTCACCACTAAGTCAGTACTGGAACTGGCTAGCATTCAGGCCTGGGTTTGCAGCCCACACCCAGCCCAACTTTCAAGTACTGACTTATTTGGTGTGGGTGTCTTGCCCTGAAGTTCATGTGGTTCAGGTAGTTCCTTAATGTGTCTGTGAATTGAGTTGTTCTTTACTGGAGTTGAAAAAATTTGTTTTTAAGAGTCTGTGGTGTGTGATGGAGCTGGGAGTGGTTTTTTAATATAACTACCATGTCCTTGATGTTTTCATTGTCTGTCTTCTCTAAGTTCTTCTGACTCTCTGATGATGTAGCTATGAAGGAGGAGAACCGGATCACCTTTACTGAAGATTGATAACGTTGGAATAATCTTCTATTTTATGTTAACCAGAATTAAGATATGGTATCCTTCCAAGAGAGACCATTACTTGTATTGCCTTACAGTTGCTTGTGTTTACAGAGGGAGACAGTTGGAGTATGTAAAGGCATTTCAGCTAACTTGGCATGTCCCTGGCTTTCAGTCTGGAGTCTGGAGCTGTGCAATTTGAAGGGGCCACATTGAAATGATGAGAAAAGAGTTGCAGTGAAACCTTGTCTCTGTTGAAATCAATTGAACTACCATTAGTATAAGTCCAGATCCCATCCATAAACCTAAGTAGGGTATTTCTCTTTCTAGGCAGGCTGCAGAAATCTGTCTGTCCTTCTACATTCATTTTCATGTTTCTTTGTAATGATTGCATAACTGGGATATATTTGTAATGTCAGAAACCTAATAGGTTAAGTAGCAGAAATGACTCTTGGGAAGAAAAGAAACGTAGAACTGCAGAACCACTGTTGCTTTAAAACTCCTGCTGCTTTTAGTTGCTCGATTTTAACCATTTAGTAGTTGGAGTTGTGATAAATAGCAGTGATGGGTGTTTAGGCGTGTCTGCTAAATAAAAAGGAGAAAAAGCACTCTTTTCTTCTTATCATTAAAAGAAGTTGAAATCATTCACTGTGTTGCCAATGGCTTCTGATTTGGCCAGAATCTAACTCATGATGATGTGTACAGCACTGAAATACTGTTAAATTTTAATCTGACAAGAAATGTATATTGTTAGCATTTTTTTTAAAGTTGACTGTATATGCTCGGTGTACACAGCATGGAGCCCTTGGATTTAAGCCTGTTGAAGTACAAAAAAAATCTGGTGTCTAAGGGACTGGTTTATTACAGATTATGCTTTTATCAATGTGCCTATGTGTTTTATTTCTATTACCTAAATGTAGAATAACAGTTCTTTTCTAAACATTTGTGCTTTTCGCCCTGCAGCTCAGTGATGTTTTTGAAAGGAAGGCTTTCATCTCCTCTTTTTTTCTTTTTTTGGTGAGAATTTGTGCTAGAAAACAATGCATATCTTTTCAAATGTGATTTTCACAGTAACTGAGCTTTCAAGTCCTTTTGTGACTTGACTGATATTTTGATGTAATATTCTATTATATTCTTTTTCCAGATTTTACAGATGTATCTGTGTAACTATGATAACTCTGTAACCTACCTAACAGACAGCAGTATGTCTCACCTCCCAAACAGGTGGTGAGTTGAGGATGCTGGAGCTGTTGGAAGAAATTGCTATAAGCATTTAAAATTAATCTTTCTTTAAAGAGAGGAGAAAAGGGGTTTGTGCTGATGTCTTGGAAACAAAACCTTCTTGAGTGTTTTCTAGTACCCTGAGAGCTGACGGGTAACTCCTAGGTGAAAGGGTGCAATAAGTGGAGTTTAGTGTGTGCCTAGGGTCTGACGCTTCCTCTGATGGCCACAAAACTGGCTGTGGCTGCTGGTACAGGTGGTAGCATCTGCCACCATGGTGCTTCTGCCTGTGGAAAGAGTGGTCTGGGGCCTGGCTGGCCACTTGATTGATTTTTATGCTGAAATGTTGTTTGCTGCCTTAGGAATAAGTGGTCTTTCATTTGTCTCCTGGAGACTTTTATTCTTGCTCTTTAACTAACACTTATCACTTCAAACTTTAAAAAGAAGGTTCCAAACGAAGGAACTTGGAGTAAATTATAACACTGGTAATAGGTGAAATAGGTCATACCTCCCGTACAAACGGTTTATAGGTGGATCCAATAGTGCCCTGTTTTCATGGGAAGATCATTCAGAGCATCTTGGCTGAGCTTTCTTAACTTGGTAGGCATAAGAGGAGATGCATATTCCTGTGTAGGATCCTTCTCTTCCTCCAAAAGTTGATGGCCTTTCAGTGCAAAATACTGCACAGTGTTTATTTTTACACTGTTTGAGTGTTTTGTGGAGGTTTTGTTTAGTTTCCCTTCATAGTTTTTAATAGGAAATCTTTGAAGCTGGATCGTGGCTTAAAAATCTTGTTGGCAGCCTGACCATTCATTGTTGACTCCTATCTTTTTTTTTAATTATTCGTCTCTAAAAATCTGGATGGGAGTGTGTTCAGAGAAACTATGAAGCAATGTATATTTCTGGAAAGGGGAAATAAGATTGCAATTATTCTCAGCCATTATTTGTCATGTAAAAATGTTACATACTAATGGCTGCAGATGGTTTACACAAAAACTGTGCACACTGAAAACCCTCTTCATTCAGAGCTATGGTTTTCTGTCATACATTATACTGGAACGGAAAAGTTGTTTTTTTCTGCCTGCAGCTATGTGTTACCCTTATTTACTGTTGCTAGCACAGAACTCGTTAATATGCATCTGGCAATGGTTAAAATTTTCTCTATCAGTGACTCCACATTTATCCATCAAGATCAAGGATTCCCCTATGTTTAAAAAGGTAAGGACATCAGTATGCAGGGGTTTTTGGAAAGCATTATGTTTAGAAAGGCAGCTGTGAAGGAGGCAGAGTTAAGATTGTGGTCTAATATTTTTCTGCTCTTGTTAAAGTTAAGAATCGAGTTTCTTGTTTAAAAGTATTTGTTTACATAGGCTTATTGTACCTCTGCATGTGTGTGATTGTAAGACACAGTGATTGCTTCATACTGTGGAATAGTAAAACAATCCTATAATATGCCTGTGTATTTTGTTTTATTCATCAAAAACAGTATAGACATCTCCTAAGTGTTGCTTTGAATTACAGTTCATACAGTAAAAATGATAAAAGGTTTCATTTGGTATAAATTAGTCTGTTCAAATAGTGCAAACAGAGAGGAAAGGAGGGAGAGTAGAACAGAAGTTGAAATTTGGTGCTCCCGATGTAAGGTGAGTGGTCAGAAAATGTTTCTATGGACTGGTTTGGCCGTAACTGCATTTCACATAGATGGAGCAAATAAATGTACATCCACAGGTGCAGTTAAATAACTACCATCATGATTTTTTTATTGTCACAGCAACAAGCATTACTGCTGCATCTTATTCTTCAGTAATGCTCTATTTTTACATCACCAGTGGTCACCTCCTGTAGATACCATGAAAGTTGTGAGCAGCTGTGGAAGGATCCGTACAAATCCTAGATTGCAACTTTTTATGTCCTTTTAGGTGCTGATATCTGAAGATGGTCAACTTTGTTCATAGCCATGGTATTTTTACCTGCGTGTTCAGGCCTTTGTGGAAGTATCCATGGTGTCAGCAGAACTTAGTTTTATGTTATGAAATGGATGTGTTACTTCTGACAATAAGGCTGTAATAATATGAAGATGACTTGGCTTAATAGCTAACTGTCTGGCTAAAACATGTCATAAGAGAGCAGTATGTGGCCTGCTAAAACTTCTTGAAAGTTCATCTACTTCAGGAGGGAAAAAACAACCAGCTTTGAAGAATAAGCCTTTATTGGTTTGGCAGAATGATTTTATCGGAGTGCTACAGAAGAGGCAGGATAATGGGATGAGATGAAGTAATCTAACTGCTCTGGAATAGCCCAGCTGCTACAGTTTTGCATCTGATTATCTATTTAAAACTGAGATTTTACAGGGTTTTTTTGAGGCAATAACAGTAACAGTTTATGCAGACTACCAGCACTTACTTTGTTCTTTCACTCTACAGGTGCCTGGCATGCTGAACCTATTGATCTGTGTAGGGTTTGTGCCATGGTCCATTTATTGAAGATGTGAAGCAACATCGAGTCCAAGATTTGGATTACTGACAGACTGGAGGAAATCTTAGTCCTTGTCATGCACGTGGACATGCTGGATTCTAAGTAATTCTGGCTTTTTTGCTTCCCTCCCTTCCCTTCACTCAGCTATCTCAGGGTTCAAAGATATTTCAATGGTTTGTGTGCCTGTAAGCTTGGAACAGAAGTGACCAAAAATGGGGGACCAGCAGTTATATAAAACTAACCATACTGCCAACAGCAATGAGAATTTGTACTACCAACAACACCAAATGAACTCCCTTCCATCTCTAAATCATAGCTATGGGACATCTGTTATGGATGCTCCCCAGGCATCCCCTCTCTCCCCTCAGTTTCCCCAAGATTCAAGAGACAATATAGCTTTGCCTGTAGGTTCAAAAAGTCTTGGGTCAATGGATACGTCCAGACCAACCAGCTGGACACCTTCTGGCTCAGGAAACCATGTCCCAGTGAGGAACAATTTGAATAATCAAAGCGCAATGTGGAACCCCCTCGGGCAGGGGGAATCCCATGATGGATACCAATATCCTTACTCTCAGACCGGTGAAAATCGATCACAAAAAATTACCAGTGGCGTCCTGCATAAATTGGACTCCTTTACACAAGTGTTTGCTAGCCAAAATCTGAGGATTCAAGTCAACAACATGGCTCAGGTTTTGCACACAGAGTCTTCAATGGTGGATAATTCTGGTGACAGTGCACTCCGGCAGCTGCTGTCCCAGAAGCCAGCAGTTGAGCAACAGCCTGTAATTTCCAGCCTACAAAGATACCAACCAGTGCCACAGCAAGCACACCAGAATTTTGCAAGCACACAGCAAAAGCAACAAATGCAAGTCATGCAGCACCAACAGTTGTACTATGAATACCAGCAGCATTTATCGCAAATGCAGATGCATTCTGCCTTTCAGCAAGGACAGACACACATCCAACAAATGCAGTCCCAGCAGCTCTTACCACAACCAATGCAGCACTTGCAGCAGACTCAGTACTATGCTCAGCAGCAGCAGGGACATCAGAGGCTCTCATTACAGGAGATCCAACAGCAGCAGCAACAGCCAGCTCGGCAGCAGCAGCAGCGGCAGTGCCCAATGCAAATAGCTCAGTATTACCAAACACAACCTGTCATGCAGCAGTTACAGCAGCAACAGCAACAGATGCAATTGCCGCTGCCTCCATATCACAGGGAACCCGATCCAAAGACTATGCATGAGCCACACCAGTATACTCAGGATCCAAGTCATCCTGTGCAGCTTATCCAGTTGGGAGCAGTGCCTCAGTATTGCTACCAAGATCCCCCTGACCAGTACAGGCACTTGTACCCGCAGAGTTTACTGCAGCAGCAAGATCAGCAGAAGCAATATCCAAGTGAAAGCAGAGCACTCTCCCTGAACTCCCATGTTGGCCTCACTCCACCAGAGACCACAGATGATCCCACACGACAGGAGATTAATTCTGTAGGTAATGCTGCCCCTCATCGAACTCTCTTGCCACCCTCTGGTGTTCATCTAAACAACAAAAGCTCTCAGCAAGACTCTCCCAGCACCATGTGGCCTCAGGTAGGTAATATTTTGGATCCCTGCTCAGCCAAACTACTTTTACAGAAGAGTGGGGAGACATGGAAATGAAACAGTTGCAGGATAGCTGGAAGGTTAGGATGTGAGCAGTGGGCATTGCTGGGATGTTTTGGGGAACTGCACTAACAGACTTCTGTCTCTGTCACTGGGTTGGCTTCAAGCCAGGCTGGCGATAGCACAGAGCTACTGCTGCTGCTGGGCTGTTGCTTCCCTTGGGAGAGGCTTTGGGAAGTTCTACCTTGGTTTGGGGGGAGGAAGGGACCCAGTTACAATTAGTGATCCCACTGATTTTTCAATACCTGAGGGCTCGATTGTGCAGGATGAGTTAGTCAACTCCCTGTTTCCAAAAGGAAATCATCTTGGTCAGAGGAAAGGCTTCAAACAGCAGGTGAGCATAAGAAAAGTTGCACTAGCCATGCTCACAGAGGCAGTGACTTGGTAGAGAAATGTAAGACTTTCAACTCAAAGGCTTTTAATATTGGTAAAATCATATGCAAAATGCAGACATAAAGCTTTAAGTAGCTTCATTTATGCATTCATACTTCCTGAAAAATTACTTTCTCTTTTTTTCTTCCTCATTTCCCACTCTTCTCCTTTGATAGCAGGTGCAACTGTCAGATAGCAGACTGCAGCCGCTCTCCCCAGAACAAAGGTATTTCTAAAAGATTTTTGTCTTTTTAATTGAAATATGAGAAATATGAAGGAGTGCTGCAGTTTAGAGGGAGGGGAATGCATTCTGGATAGGTAATAGATGTTGTTCTTATAGAAATATCTTTAGTTTCATGCTTTGTGAATTTAAGTTTGGGTCATTTCCATCCTGCACCCAGCAATAAAACCAAATTAATTATTTGTCATTAAAAAAAACCAAACCTGAAACAAAGCAAACACATGAAAGCAATTAGCTCTGTGTTGCATTTATAAGAGAGTGAATGGTGTGTGGTTTGGATTGGTATCTTCAGCAGCAGGGATCTTCTGGTTTTCTTAAGGTCTCATCTCTGAATAGCTGAGGTGTCCTCCATCGTGGTTGTCTACCATAAGGAGGGGCATTATGTCCAGGTACTTGTTAAGTGCTGTCATGAACATGAACATCATGTTTGAACAGGCTACCCAGGGAGGTGGTTGATTCACCTTCCCTGGAGGTGTTTACGGCATGGGTGGACGAGGTGCTGAGGGACATGGTTTAGTGTTTGATAGGAACAGTTGGACTCGATGATCCGGTGGGTCTCTTCCAACCTGGTTGTTCTGTGATTCTATGAATGGGGAAATGTAGATTTGTTACAATAGATCTCATTTCTGCTCAGACTTTCCAAATCGGGAGCCTCATCTTGATGAGTGTACTACTCAAATCTTTCCTTCCCCCATCTTGGGAGCAACTGATCTTGATTACTGCCCGTGTATTCCACAGTGCTCACCCTGTGCTTACTTGTGGCTTCATAACCATCTAGCTATAAAATATTGTTGACTTCTTTGACCAAAAAGCTTCCTTTGTGTTAAAGAGAACATGCTGAACTAATGTCTTTTTTTCTGTTCCACACTAAAAAAATGAAAATAAAAATAGTGGCCAGAACAGAGAAGCATTTCCTGAGAGAACTGATGGGAAGAACAAGCTAATGTGTTCAGTATGCTTGAAGGAGTTTAAGAGTTTGCCTGCTCTAAATGGTCACATGAGGTCACATGGAGGAGTAAGAGCATCTCCTAACTTCAAACAGGTAGCAGTTAATTTTACTTTAGTATTCGATGCTCTCTTTTCTGTGTTGATGTTTGCTTGCTTTGCCATGCTTTGCTTTGCTGTCAAAACCTGTTCTTCCCAGTTCTGTTTTGTTATGTCACACCCTGCATAAGTAGAAAC
Organism: Piaya cayana; assembly: GCA_013389865.1. Lineage (NCBI taxonomy): Eukaryota > Metazoa > Chordata > Aves > Cuculiformes > Coccyzidae > Piaya > Piaya cayana. The sequence goes on from WAAB01010642.1 coordinate 60,696, forward strand.
ACATATAACTGCTACTTTGAAGGCCGGAACTCTTGTTTTAAAGTCAGAGGCAGTGATAGATGACAACAGCATTTGTCCTTCTCTCTTTCTCTGCATGTTACAAAACCACCTTACAAAGTCATGTCAGGAGCATCTAACTCTTTCCCCCTCAGGTATGTTAATGCTCCTGATGTTTCTAATATAATAGTCTTACTTATTTTTATTTGGGCTGCTTGGATGACTAAGGGATGTTTATTGGAAGCCTTCCCAGGCTTTAAGTGAAGGAGCAAGATTGTTTAACGTTTGACAGTTTTCTTCCCAAGTGATTTAGTTCTATAGGTATCAACAAATGCTAAACCAAGAATGTGGGTTTGAATTGTTCTGCATAAAAATAAGTTGTCCTATCAGACAGTCACTCTGTCCTGAGATTTTAGAAATTCTGTTCTAACAGAGAGTACCCCAGGAAGGCCAAGAGCTAGCAAAGTCACACCATCTGTGCCTTTGTTTTTAGGTGGGTGATGGGGAATCCTGTCTTTATAGTGATAAAAAGGGCACGCATTTATCTCCCCTCCTGCAAGTTATCTTGTAAAGATCTTTTATGTGGTTATTTATCACCAAGGCTGAATGACTCCTATGTAGGAGTACAAGTAACCTGCCAACTTCATTCAAGGCAAATACAAAGTCCAACAAGGAGCAGTGTTGTGTTTTGTAACCCTGACCACTTTTTTCAGTCATGGTGCATGTGTTGTGTAGTGTATCGATTCAGAAGTAGCCCTCCCTCATTCGGGCTGAAAGCCTTTAATTGTCTGTACAGGATGAAGGAGAGAAACCACCACAGCAGCCGCTACCTAAAGAGGTGGATAGCCTTGCACCCATCGTCATGCCAGTGTCTGTCCCTGTAAAGCTTCTGTCACCTGAGCCCAGCACGCAGCCCTCTGCCAACACTGCCACAGTCAAAGACAAGCCTGCCAACTCTGTGTCAGATGATGAGATGCCTGTTCTCGTGAAGATGACTTACTCTCCACCGTGCAGTCCAAAAGTGGCCAACCCCTGCTCGTCCTCTGTGAGTGCTGCATTTCTTGCCACTAACTGTGCTGGGCTTGTTAAATCCCTTTGCTTATAGTGCTGCTGCTTTCTAAAACATCCATATATTAGAATATTTTCTGGTATCCTAATGATGCCTAATAAACAAAAAAGGCCTGTAGCATCATAGCATTTCTTCCTTAATCCTTTGAAAATATTAATTTTCCCTTTCCTAGGGAAACAAGGCCTCAGATTAAAATAAATAGTTTGAAATTGGAACATAATATTCTTTTATCCCACTAGAACAAAGGGATTTACTATCTTTTTCACTGTTTTTGTTTTTTCCTTCTCAGGGTGCTTTGTTTTTATGTTATTGCTTAAAATTCAGCAGTTTTATTTCTTCCTGTTTTTTCTCAAGTCAGATATATGTGCTTCTCATTTCAACCATTAATAGGAGGGCACTGTGCAGTGCTTACAGTGTGTGGTCTAAGCCAATACAAATCTTGCCAACTCAGAGTTTTGCAGAAAAGTCAGTTTTCCCTTTCCCTCTGCGTGTGTTAGATTGGAGGGTTAATCGCTGAGAATTCTGATATAGAATACACTCACCGCTTTAGTTTTGCTCGTAAAACTGAAATTGTCAGCTGGCACAAGGAATTGGTGAGCACTTGCTCTTTGTTTTCCTGAAAGAATCCTGCAGCAAGCAGTGTTATTTATTTCACATTCCAGTGTAGGAATAGATGCTGCTTGTTTCTTCAAGCCAAGGCTTGCAGACTATACCTTGAGAGATTACTGCAGACTACAAGTACTATGTGGTATTACCTGAGTAATGCAGAGAAATACTCTTGTAACTTGTTTTTTTTATTTCCCTTGTGAGTCTGATGGCCAGAACTGGGGACAATATATACCGTTGTGTATTTATTGTATATTTATTTTCCTCGTTCCTGACCCTTCACTCAGACATATGTTCTAATTTTAAATATATAAAATCTTTCACCATCTTCCTTTCAGACAAGAGGTTTTACACATAATCTTTCACTCTACTGCACAAGCTGACATCTCACAATACTTCGTTTGTAACTCAGCAGTACAGTTTTTCTTTTCTATTTCTAGTTTCTGGAGAGAAAAGGGACAGTCTTTTCTGAATCCTTGGGCTCTGAGTGGGAGATCTTCTCTAGAGACTTCAGAGTAGGTGGCTTGGGCTTGTGTATTTCTGCAACGTATGTAAAGTGACTGTGATTAAATCTGCCAGTGTTTGGCTAAATGCACACTCATTCACTCAATTATGCTTGTAGTCCTTGTCATTCCCCAAGCAAACTAAACTTGAAAGTTTTTCTCTCTGGATCCTGTCTTTTATATAAGCCAGTTGCATTGGAAACATTCGACAATCAAAAGATCCTACAGTTCCCTTTTTTATTCTGAGATTGCACCATTGGAGGCTTTTTTTTTAAATAACAAAGAACTGGACCTTTATGTTGCATTTATTTATACCTTGCTTTGAGCTGTCCAGAAAAGCTCCTGCAAGCTCATGGAATCAGTGAAACCAAACAGCAAAAGGAAACTAAATTTTCAGCAAGGCTACAGGACCATGAGGTGAACCTAGCAACAAAGTGAGGTCCATCATGATCTACACTGTGCATCTGTCAGGGGGGCAGCAGGACCCATGGGTATATTCGGTCTTGGATAATTGGTACCCTGGAGCTTCAGAAAAGTGTTGAGGTGATTGTACATTGAGAGCCCTTGGGCAACGAGAGCTCCTTTAATATTCATTGTGATCTTTTTTGAAAGTAATGCTGCCATAATTGCACTGAGGCTAAGGCATGTACTGTAGGTGAAGCAGTGTTGGAGGCAAGAGTTGTATAGGACTTCTAAGATGTTGTCTTGGTTAGCTTGCTTTCGCTAGCAAGAAATAAATACCAGCTCTTCTGTGTTTCAAGAGCAGACCAAAATGAGCCCTTGATCAAAAACTTGGGTGTAGCCCAAGTAGGGGGTTGGGGGTTTTCCCCCTTGAATTTGGAGGGTCTCCCCTTTTTGACTTTTTGAATACTAAATGTTTTCTGTCTGCAGTTCAGGTAATCCCCATGCTTTCACTGTTCATGTCCATTATCACCAAAATTCTCCTTAGCTGCTTTTTTTTTTTCCTTCAAGAGGAAAACTTTTCCAAAACTTTTTTTTTTTTTGAGAGGAAAAAATGTTAACAGCTGTTGGAGAGGATACAGCCATGATCTAATACAGAGGACAGAACCTCTGTAATCAAAAGCATTTCCACAAGCTGTAATGTATTAATATAAGGCATAAAAGGTGACAGTGTTAATGCCTATTAAACATGATTTTTATTTAGTGAATGTGATTTTCAGGAACCACCCATGGTGTAAACATACATGTTGTCTGAACATACATTGTAGTAATTTACTTTTATGTATTAGTATTTCCCAGATGATGCAGACATTATGGTGTAACCCTGTCTGCCAAACTTCTGCTTTCCAACTTTGTCCTAAAGATCTACAATCTGAATACCTGAAAGAACTTTATTTAAAACTGTGTTCATCTACCAGCTTCTTTGTATTGTTAAAGCACAACCTGAGAACAACTTTCTTCCCTCTCCATCCCCAGGAAATCCAGATTTCAGGTTTGCACAAATCCTGTGCCTCCTGCTTCTGTGGACTCAAGAGATTAAATTTCTTTCAACATTAAAATTTTAGAATTCTAGGCATGTTAATGTCGATTTCTCACATGGTCATCTACTACCCTTTTCCCTCCAAGGAAAGAGGAGAGGGTTAAGTTCAAGATTTGTTGCAGCTGGACTGTACTCAAGCTGATGGGAATGTAGTGATAAGAGGCAAAGAATTTGAATTTATTACTTTTTTCTTCCTTTCCTGTTGCTGAGTACTGCAGTAATTTCACTGAGCTCATGTGTCCTTCTTAGTGAAACAAAATAAATGCATTAGAAAACATCTCATATAAAGTTTCTAATAAACTGTGGCTGGGTAATGCAGGAACTCCCAACAGCAAGTATGTGTTCAGGGCACATTGAAGTTGCCAGGGTAGTCTGATGAGCTGAAGAAGGGCATGAGAGACTCATGGCCTATGAGAGTTGTTCTCTGAACCTTCAAAAGCTGGCAGCAGCCTCTCCATATCTGAGCCTGTGGCTCAGCTCAACCTTGGCTCAGAGGGATTGCTGAGGAAGATGAGTGTTATTTGTTCTGGTTTTTTTACCTCTCCACTGAGATTTCTGTGTAGGACCATGCACTGTACTGACCTATCTTATTATGATGGTACCTCAGTAACTGCTTTTCTGTGGCTGTTAGCCTAAGCTGTAGGGGATTGTGTGCAAACCACATGTAAGCATGCCTAAATACTAAAGTAATGTGTGTTTTCATTTAGGAAATTAGCAAAAAACCTCATCATAGTGCTGTAAAATTGGAAGAGAACTTCAAACCATTGCAGGACAAGAAGAAGTATCGACACAGACCTGAACCTCTTTTCATACCTCCTCCTTCCTTCAACTTCAGCATGTCCCACTCTGGTGCTACACTGTACCAGAGTCAGCTTCGCTCTCCCCGTGTCCTTGGAGATCATCTGCTAGACCGGACCCACGAGCTGCCCCCCTACACTCCGCCACCGATGCTTAGTCCAGTTCGGCAAGGGTCTGGTCTCTTCAGCAGTGTTATCACATCATCTCATAACACCTCGCATACTCAGTTGCCGCTTACTCCACTGACACCTACTCCACGGGTGCTCCTGTGTCGGTCTAGTAAGTGCTACATTTTACAGAGTGGCAGTACATAGCATATACCACTGTTCTGTCTTCTGGCATTACATTATTGATGATTTTTACATGCTCGCTTGCATGGCTGGTTTTTCTACTTCAAAAGGAAAAGTTCATCTTTATCAGAGTTTTTGCCTTGGATTTTGTAAAGGTGGTAGTAAAGCATAAAGTGAATAGAGGAGGCTAACCAGCAAGTCAGACTGTGATCTTGCAATGTTGTCTGCTTCAAGAAAGGACCACTGTGCCTCTTGTTACATCAGGGTCTTCTAAAGTGAAAAGACCTAGTTTTATACCTGGGGTTTGTTTTAAATGTATTCAGTGTTTCACAAGGGAAGGTGTATAATCATATGTGATCAGGGCAATAGAAACTTCTTCAATTAGGACATATCTGTTAGCTATAACTATTTAGACAGTTTCTGTCTAAAAACTGATAAAGCGTAATTTTTCCTTAATTAGACTGGAGTAGTTTTGATGTTAATAGGAAAGTGGCAGTGCAGCCTGGGAGGTGTACTATCATCAGCAATGAAATTGTTACCAAAATACCCTTTCAAGCTCAAACTCTGATCTCTGTTTCAGATAGTATTGATGGAAGTGTCATTCCAGTGACGCCTGGGCCTGGAGAACAGACTATTGAACCGTAAGAAAAACAATATTGTTCTTGTTACTGCTTTTATAGACTAGCTCCAACCTAGAGTGTGCAGCCTGGAGCATGTTGAACTGGGCAGCTTGTATTCAACTGCCTGAAAACACATTGGGCTGGATGCTTTTAAGGTTGCTCTGGATGGTGGCTGAGACATTGGGAGCAAAGTGGCTGTGGAAGATGTAGATGTTGTGGTTCAAAAATGCTAGGATGTTTTGGGTGGGAACCCCTGACTGTGAAACAATGGTTAGTGATGGCTGGGAGGAAAATATATGCTGATCCAGTACTCTTGCTTTTATATATGTGGTAATTGTGGAGCTTTGGAGAGGTGTTAGCTGGTAGATTCCTCAGGGCAGACTGCAAGCAGGATTGTCCCTCAGCTGTAATGTCTGTCTCTGCCAAAGAATGCAGTTCTCTATGTAACAGAAGGTTATTGGTTCCAGCATCTTGCCTCTTTGCTAGGCAGCCCACAGATAGGCTAGCTTGAGTTGTCTGTAAGGTATGATGTCTCAGCATAATTTAAACTCTGTGTTGAAATTTTTGTTTCTCTCTCTTCCCNAGATCAGTTCTCTCTAATATTCAAAATACTTATCACACTGGGAGTAAAGCATTGCATAAAGCAATCTGATGCAATTTCCTGCCACTCCAATAGAATTTAAGTTTTGTTGGAAACCAAGTGAACTAATGTAACTTTTGGGTTTTTCTGTCCATTGTGTAGTTGAATACTTATTTATTTATTCATCTTTATAGACGCATCAATATTGGGTCCAGGTTCCAGGCTGATATTCCTGAGCTGCAGGACAGGTTACTAATGGAGAAAGATGTGCACAAAGCTACTTTGGTTTGGAAACCATGGCCAGAACTGGAGAACAAAATCTTCCAACAAAGAGGTACAATGACTTGCTATTTTAGAAGTTCGTATGTCAGTCTGTGCTTCTTGAAGGAATTTGCATTGATTTCTCACGCGTATAATGTACAAAACTTTCAAGAGAGTATTAATTACTGAGAATGCAGAGCAAGAGATCAGAACTGCATGTTCAACGTTCAGAGTAACAACATTGTATAGTGGCACTTAAGGTGAAGTGCAGATGAACTGCTGTCTGGCAGCCAAAGGGGAAAGATCATTGCTGGGAAGTGGGGTTTTTTTTGTTACTGAACTGCCTGGTGAGGGCAGAGGTCATGGATGAGAGGCAGCTGATGGTTTCTGGGCCTGTCCGGTGACCATAACTGAGGGGAAATGTGATGGCCTCCGTAGCTTCTACCACTCTTGAGCAGAGTTTGTTCCTGCTTCCAGCATGATTAACTTCTGTTCCTGTGCCCAGGCTGGAGCCTTCTTGGCATGGCAGTATCACTGGCCTATGCAAGCCACTGCTTCACAGCCAAATCTCTGCCTCTGGCTCTGCAGTGGCCTGCCCCATCTCAAGGATGGGCTCTGTAGATCCCATTATATGCCCTCTGAAGTGAGTGATCCTAAAACCAGGAGATGAGGCAGTGGGGAGAGAGAGTATGAAAGCTGTTGCCCTGAACTATATTTATATTGTCTTTGAGTGGCATTATAGAATCCTTAGTTCTCAATGTTTGACTGACAGGCTACTGTATTAGCAGTAAAATGTTGACTTGTTTCTGACAGTGGAAGACCTTTTAAATATGAGCTGTTCCAGTGTGTTACCTGGTGGAGGAACTAACTCAGAATATGCTTTGCACTCCCTCTTTGAGGCAAAAGGAGATATTATGGTAAGATAAGCTGAAATGGGAGATACAATCCTCTTCTGCAGATAAATTAGCATGCTTTATTAAATGGATTTAGATATGGTTATATAAAAAAGAGATTTCTGATTGATTAGCAGTGATGCTTTAAACATCCTGTAACATTTTTGGGGAATGACTTTTCCCTTTCATTCTTTCGTAAATTTAAATTTCAAAGCAGTGCCTCTCTGAAGGCTTACTGTATATTTCTTATAGATAAGATTACTTAGTTTATAGCCTTGGGGCTTTGAATGTCTCCCAGTGCTTTCTCCAGCCCTGATAATTCACAAGCTTTATATTTGGTCACAGAGAGCTTAGTCCTCTTCTAGCCCTTATGACTACCTTTTTCTGTAGCAGCAATCACATCTACTTATTTGTTCAGAATGATGAGGTAATTGCACACAGTTCTCATATAAATAATGCATTTCAAATATTTGCATTAGTTTAGTGATGGGAATGTTATTAACTAGGGCAAAAGATCCTTTTTGCCTAGTGTTAGAAAAAGACAAGGCTCTGCACCAGTTCCTGGAAAGCCAGTTTTAAAACCAAAATGCAATAGAACACAGGTCTAGATTGAATTTCAATGGATTGTCTAATACAGTAGGCTTTAGCTTGTGTCCCACTTTCCTTAGGCTCTATTAGCTCGATCTGATACAGGTGACTGAATTTACTTGCAGGATGTGAAATCTGCAGTACAGAGGGGTCTATGGTGTCATAGGAAAAACTTTAGGAATCCACAAATCATCTCTTTTCCTTATCTAAAAGAAGATTAGCTATACTTGCTGTCATTCCTGACAGATATTGACCTAAACAGGTATTTTAAATGACTTAGTGCTGTGAATATTAATGCTATCAAACCAGCCATTAAATATTAGTATTAATCAACAGTATCAAATCAAACACTATAAACATGTGGCAAGCAGAAGGGAGAAAAGTTGGAAGTTGCTAAGTAATAGTCACATTTGTGCTAATTAAGGCAGAATGGGTGTGCATTAGGTGCTCTTCTGTGAGCTACACCATTAACGGGCCTTGGAGTGATTTCACTTGACAGAAAAGAAAAAAAGAAAATTAATTTATATCTTCATACCAAATAGTCTTCTAAATGTGGTTGTATGTAGCAGCTGACTGCATTTGCTGTTTCCCCTACTTTTTATTTAGGTTACTCTTGAGAAGCTGCTGTTGAGAAAGCCAGTGAGATTGAAGTGTCATCCTTTGGCAAATTACCACTACGCTGGTAGGTTTCCTTGTGGTCTCTGTGTCTGCTGGTTTGTAGTCCAAGGCTGGCGTCCCAGCCTGGAGAATGGGATCACACTGCACTCTCTGCTGTCCGCTGCAGGGATGGCAGCCTCTATGAGAGGTGATGTGGACAGTGCTGAGTGGTACTTCTGAAGCCTTTTGTTACAAGTTTGGTGGTTTTCACCTGACTGATGATGGACAGAAGCTTTGCATCCATGTTGCTGTGTAGGGTTCTACAGATTTAAAACAACTCAGTGATTGTTTTTTCCCTCTTTTAGACTAAATTTTAATTTGCTGATCTCCTTTTGAAATTGCTTCTATTTGTAGATTTTTATTTACTAGCAGCAAGGTCTTCATTTTCTGATAAGAAAATGTCTGCCATCATGTCTTCTTTTTCTGAGGTGATGGTGCATGGTAAATGAACATGATAATCATGAGCTTCCTTCCTAAGAGGCAGTGCTGTAACTCTCACTAGTGTCTTACTACTGAATACAGAGCCTCCCTTTGCATATGTCTAGCCCAAAATAAACAGGTCTGGGACAGTGACTTCTTTAACAAACACAGCAAGGACTGCAATTTGGTGATGAAGCAGAAGTGCCCTGTAAAATAGGCAAGGTGATGTTAAGCATGCATAGGTGGCGAATGTCTGTTCTCTGTAGCTGTCCATGTTATTACTTAATGATTTGTGGTGGCTTGGAAGCAACTGCTTAGAGATACAGAATGGGGGTTTCTGTAAGAGATTTAAGAGTTCATCTCCAGTTTAGGCCTAGTAGGAAACAAGTAAAGAATCTTCTGGTGGTCAGTAAGTCAATTGCAATGTCAAAGGTCATAAACTTAATTTCCAGTAATAGTCATTGTGCTGCATAAGTGTAGAGGGAACCTGCTTTCCTAGCTGTAGCAGCCCACTGGGAAGATTCCCAAGTAACAAGGACTCTTGTAAAGCAACTCCTTAACCTCTTGGCTTGAGGAAAGAACAGAAACATGTTTGATGCCATCTAGTAATGAGAATGAATAAATGTGAAGTTCAGGTTTTCAGTCTTGGCTGCAGGAGGAGATGTGGAGTGTCTTTTGTTACAACTCTGTTGTGGTCCAAAGGGTGGACATGGGAGTGGATGGAGGAGGAGGAGTATGTCAGCCAGGAACTTTGACTGAGGTCTCTTGTCTAAAGACATGACCCCACATCACTTGTGTGAGAAAGCCCCAGGGCATGAAAGCACAAAGATGAGGAGGTAGCCCAGCAGCCTGATCTTGGTGAGCAATCTAATAAGCAGAACAGATAAGAAATTTCTGTGTATGTGGCAGATGAGGGAAGTTCTATACTGAAGCAACTTCACAGTTTCAGGAAATGTTTTATCGTGATACAGAGAGTAGAAACTGTTTAATTTTTTTGCAGAAGATGATGCTAATCCTTGTTAACTAGCACCGAGACCTGTGGACATCAGTGTGTCCCTATTTTTTAAGCAGAAAAGGAAGTTTGATTCTGCTTATCACAGCATGAAACAAAAACTCACCAGTCTGCATTTGAGTACCATAAAATAACAAGACAAAGCATTACTTACTTTGCTCTTGAATGCGACATATGCTTGCAACTTACATTGACAGCCGTGCTCGAGCACCATGCAGCAGCTCTTGAATAATAGTTCATGTGTGGTTGAGAATCAACCACTCAAGACATATGGAAATTTCTCTCAATCTAGTGCGTATATAGCTTAATATAACTGCAAGTGACATTTATTTGGGTTAACTCTTCGGGCTTTCTGCTCTGTATTCAAGAATGCAGCTCTTGGGTGTATATAAAGGTGGAATAGACATAGCACTGACTCATGAGAATTCACTGGAAACACAGACAGTTAATATCCAAATTCATCCTTAGTATTGTGTTTGAATGAGGGTACGAGCAAGTAACTCACCTTCAAAACCTGTTGGCTTGAGAGGGGAGGAAGTTGTACAACTTGAGGCTTTTCTGTTGTATGCAAAGAGAGCTGGGCATGCTGATTCAGGGCTGCTTGGCAGAACACACTAATCTCTGTCCTAATGCTTTGCCACTTGTCAGGATGCTGTTTTAGGGAAGAGATGGGGAATGCCTATCTAATACAAGAGGTGTGCCGTGGCACACAGTTGAATTGTTTTCATTTGACCAGTGGAATTTATGAGGTCTGAAGTTTTCCTGCAGTGAGAATTGCAGGAGAGATGGTCTCTTCAATAATATGCTTCATAAAATCTCGAAACTTCTTGTACAAACTGTGATAGGGTGTGGATCAGACCCAGCATACGGTGTAGGTAGTGGATTTGAGCCACCTCTTCATGGGGGCTGCCTGGGTGGGTATAGGTGTAGCCCCCTTGAGACCCACAGATTGGGCCCAAAGCCCCCAGATTTGTAGCAGATATTTATTATTATTAATCAGATAATATGGTAGATAAAACAAAATGTACAACAAATGTCTAAATATGAAATTCTGCTTTAAAATTTAATCTGTATTCAAAAGTCCAAAATTCTTCCTTACTGCATTGCAGATCTCTCTCTATACACATTCTCTGTATCTCCCTCAAGCTAACAAGAGCAAAAGCGGTTTCCCAGCAACCAGAGTTAAAAACAGCTTTTCTTCTGTTTCTTTTCCTACACAGGATTTATTCTATTAATTAGGTTACTTCCAATTAACCCGCATAATCTTATAAGGGTCTCTGCTAACACCACAGCTATTGGAGAAACTCTGTAAGGCCTGAATCTTCTATAGGCATACAATATAATTAGTTCATGGGACTGATTCTTTATTATTTGTTTTTCCAGGAAGGTGGGGTAGAGGCAGGAGAGCATGACTAGAGAGGTTTGCTGAAAACTAGTCTCTCCCTTGGTGGTGTTATGCTTTTTAAAGTTATATTTTGGCTTAGTAGAGCAGGCTGCTGAACTGAACCAAGGGGAAGGGAGGTGCAGATGACTGGTAAGTTGCATAAGAAGGGAATGACGTTAGTCCAGGGTGGGAAAAATGGCAAGGCAGTGTGTCAGCAAAAAGATCTTCGGGTGATAACAGAATAAATAAAAATTGTGGTTTGAAGTCAGAACCTCTCTCAGATGCTTAAGAGAGCCTTAGTGTAAATTTCTATGGAAATAACTAATGCAAGCTTATATTCAGTTCTGGAAAAGCCTACCAAAAGCAACTTGCAGAAAAGTTAATTTTGTAGTCTTCAGCACATGACAGAGCAGTGATATATCTGCTCAAAGCTTGTGAGCCTGGCAGTTGATACTGAAAAGCAAAACATTAGCATTTAATTTAAAAAATCTCTGTATTTTTTTAATAGTCATAAATAATCTGTAGATTCAATACCATGCATAGTGCCAAGAGTAAGTTAATTGAATTCAGTGCAGAGGCAAACATTTCTATGGAGAATGGTAACATTGACACGAATATTAGGGATTTCTTGATTTCTTTTGATAAAAGTTTTAGATGTTTCAGAAACTCTAAGACACGCTGAAGTATGATCTTTTCATAATGTAAGTAATTTCAAGGGCATCTGCTTTTGTCTTCTTGCATATCCTTCCTTTAATATATGTAATACTACCCACTCTTGCAGGACACTGCTTTGGTGCAATAGAGCAATCCTGCATTCTTTCTATTTTACTAATACTGAAGATGCACAAATTAATTTCAGTTTGAATGTTGTTTTCACATTTTCATGGGTAGTTAGGCTGGTGAAGCAAGCACAGAATAACAATATTTGAAAGTTTTATATACAGCTTCTGTTAAATGATCAGAAAGCAGTTTGTGCATATCACATGTTGCTACAATCCCTACCTACCTACAACTTCTGTCACAGAGGATTTCAGTGTTTCACCTCAAGCCATGCAAGTGAAGAGCTGCACAAGGACTTTATAAGAGTTACCATCTGGAGAACAAAATTATACCTGAGCTACTATGTAGCTGAGTGTAAACTGGAATGTAGGGAAATAAGCAATGCAAGCTTTACATACGAAAATGAGTTCTGTGATGATAATTCTCAGTCAGAGTGAGACCTTGGGACCATAATGGAGTTCTATGAAAGCATCGGCTCTGTATTTTACAGCATTTAAACAAAATGCAAGTCAAATGTTAAGAGGATAGAGAACATGGTGATGCTGCTGTGCCAGTCTGTGGATTGCTTATATATTGACTATTATGTGCCTTTCTTATCCCTGCTTCTCTAGAAGAGTGTTTTGGTACTGCAAAAGGTTCAGAGAGGGACAGCAGTGATGATCAAATATGTGGGAGTAGAAGAAAGAATGTACAATCCTGAATAACGTGGAAATCATGGTCAAGATTGAAGAATTGAAGGGTCATCCAGTGAAGGAACTGAGAACTAGGCAACAAAGAAAAGGAGGTGTTTCTTCATGCAGAGGGTGTAACTGATCTGTGAAACACTGCGGCAGAGGATGTTTTGGGTGCAAGAAGTTTAATTGATTGAGAGAAAGAGTGTGTCAGCACTTACAAGGGCAGTTACTAAATAAGTAAATTGCAACAGACTCAGGAAATTCCCTGTACCAAAAGCAGGCAGAGGTTAGGAAAAATTGGGGAGAGGCTGTTTGCTTGCCCTGACCGTACTGTTTCCTGGGTAACTGCCTGTGACCAACACTGGAGACTGAATATGGATTAGATGGAGTTGAGGTCTGAGTCAGTATAGCCATACTTGTATTGGGGTAGCAGCAATCAGTAGCATGTAATTGAGGTTTTCCAGGTTTTGTTTCAGCTGTGACACCAACATACAGGTGGTAGGTTTTTATTACTTATAATGAGTTCACTTTTTTTTTAAGGCTCTGACAAATGGACACATCAAGAAAGGAGGCTGTTCAAAGAAGCATTGTCCACATACAGCAAAGATTTCATATTTGTACAGAAAATGGTAAGATTATTTCTGTTCTGTCAACTGTTTTTTATCATATGCTGCATTCTGTTCCCCTTCGTTTTTCCTCCAGTGCCAGACAACCATACTGCAGGCATAGAGCCAGCAGTGGTTGAAACACTGTTAGGAGTGGTATGTTTTGTTCTGTGTACCTATGCACTGCAGCACCAGTAAAATACAGTTTAAAATAAATGAAATCTATTCCTCTTGTTATAATATGTAAAAACTTCCTAATCTGGAATCCAAGTCACAGCATTCTATGTGGGAGACAAGTATGGTGCTCCACTATCACCTTAGCGTTCTCTTGCAGTTTGTTAAGAGTAACCTGAGTCACTGACATTGAGCCTTGTGCCAGAAATGGTTTAAAACTCTTAATAAAAAGAGAACATGTTTAGGCTTAATTTTCATGTTCTGCAACAAAGCAGAAAACTCAAGGTAAGATGTGCACATCTTAGGGCAGAATACCTTTGTGTTAGCTCAAATGCTGAAAAACATTTTGGTTTATGGGAACCAAGTCTTAATTCCTGGATTTGTTGGTGGTATTGTATTATTGAGCTACAAACATATCTTCTCAGTCATCTTCTGACTAGAGTCTAGAGAATCTCAGGCAAATGTACTGAAGCTGAAATAGTCAACACAAATTTGACTAAAAAGCAATAACTAAAAAAAAGATTCTACAAATGTACAAGTCCCTGTTGTAGTCCAACTGTCTTTTTTTTTTCCATTGGAATGTTTGAGAAATGAAGCCTGCCTCTTAAAATGTATTAAAATTGTGTGGAATGATAGCAAAAAAAAGAGATTTGACTATTTCTGTAATTACTTAACTGCAGGTAAAGTCTAAGACGGTTGCACAGTGTGTGGAATACTACTATACCTGGAAGAAAATCTTGCGTTTGGGACGGAAACACAGAACGCGTTTAGAGAAAAAGAGAGAGGAATGTCTGGTAAGTCTAAAAGAATATGAAGAAATTTAATACCTGATAATTATATTTGACCAATTTTGGGGAGGAGATTTAAATAGATGACATAGGTCTCTTCCAGCCAAAATTATTCTGTAATTCTAAATTTTATTCTGTACGTGTGTTCTGTGACCTCAGCTACAACAAGATTTTGTGTCCTGGACTATAATGGGATAAAACTATTCTGACTAGTGCATTGTCTAACTTTATTCCAGCAATTGTGGCTTTTGCTACTGATGAAACAGGCAAACCTCTAAATTATTCCTGTCCTTCCATGTGTGTTTGTGCTTTTCTAAAGGCTGCTCTGATATTCTAGTACAAATATCACTTACCATGACTAGCAGTGCAATTCTTGTGTACGAGGTCTGTATTACAGGTACTCTGAGTAGTCTGAAGTGATGTGGTTAATGTTGGTTGGGTTTTTTTTTGTTTTGTTTTGTTTTGTTTTGTTTTTTTAAATAAGTCACTTAATTTCACTGTGGGTATAGTGTACTTTGCCATTATAACAGTTGGAGGAGGGTATTACACCTTAGCATCTGTAGATTCTTGGAGCCACAGCTCGGTAATACGGGTGGAGGATGTTCTGAGCACTGCAGGTTGTACAGTAAGGAGTAGTAGTTCCAGCAAGACCAGAACTTCATTTAGGATGGGAAATAATACTGAAACCTGGAAGCAGACTTGATTAAGCACTGTATTGTTCCAGTACTTCTGATGTACTACCGTCCAGTGCTGTCTGTCTTTGACCGTATTTCTAGAATTTAAGTGCACTGTCTATTTCAGACAAGTGGAGAAGAGGAAGTGGTAGAGGAAGATGAGGAGATTGAAGAAGACAGAAAGGAAGAACGGGAAATGCAGAAGTCTCCTGACCCGCCAGCTCTTGTTGGACCTATAGATCTGCCTGCCCTTCAGGGTCTTTCACTTTCTTCGTCCTCCTTCATCTGTGAAGTGCCAAACTGTGGTGCTGTATGTGTGTTTGGTATCTTTAATAACAGGAGGATTGTATACTAGTGATTTGTGATTTTGGAAACGAGTGGTTTAGACTATTCCTGGCCATTGATATTTCCTGAATATCTTTATACAACTCATTTTACCTGGATTTAATTCTCATATCACAAAGTGTAGTCAGTGTGTTGTACAAAAAAATGCATCTTGAGATGTTGTATTCACTAGAAATGCTGTATGAGAATAGCTCTGATAACCTTTCTTTTACACTACTGTAATAATAGGATAGCTCACTGGTGTGTTTCATTGTGACTAAGTCTCTTTAAATCTGGTAGGATATAGCTGAGAGTAAGCAGCGTTTGACCAAGTAGATTGTTTGTGCATATTAAATATGTACAGTTATTGTGTTCTAATATGCCGTGTACTTCTTTCTGCAGGTCCTGTTCCAATTCAGTATTTCTTGATTTATATTTTTGTTTCTTTCCTCCACCCTCTTCCTCATCAGGTGTTCAGTTCCCGACAAGCACTAAACGGCCACGCTCGCATTCATGGAGGTACAAATCACATGACAAAACCCCGGTGCACCATTCCAGGCACCAAGCAGAAGTCTGGTACACAGAGTGGATACTGCTCTATCAAGAGTTCACCTGCCCACAGCACGACGAGTGGTGAGACTGACCCAACAACAATTTTCCCTTGCAAGGAATGTGGCAGGTAAGTGAGTATGAATGTCTGCAGCATCACGTCATGTCATATTTCTTTATATTATTTCTTTATATTCCAGATGAGTAGTGTTGTGATGAAATCTTTACTTTGCTCTGATGGCCTTCAAAGAACAGTTTCCCCTTACATGGCATGTCCTTCTACCAAAACCTTCAGAGGTTATTTTGCGTGATGCTTTGGGTGCTTCCCATGCAGAAGTTTTTCTCCAGTTTTCCCACATCGATTTACCTAATTTCTACATTTGACAGTGCAGCTTCCTGCTTCATCAGACTTTTGTGTGACAGTGGGCAACTTTCTCTGTATTTCTGTGCTTGAGTTTGTCCATCCTAATGTGGGATTCCTTTACTCTTTTCCTGTTGTGCAAGATTGTAGTGAAGCTAAGTACAGGGAGAATTAAGATGTGTGTGGATACTGAAGCAGTGGTAAAAGCTACCAAACACCTCCAGCAGAGTCCCAGTAACTGATTTTGGTCCTGTCAGGATGTATAAATCTGGTAGTCTATCCCTGAAATTTTCACCACAGCGTTGCAGATTTCACTGGCTTCTATTTCAGGACAAGGAAGCAAATGTACTGATAGGTTGTTGAGTCTTTTTTGGCTCGTTTCATCAAAAGCAATGACTTCTATATTTTTTTCTTTTAAAATTCAGGGTATTTTTCAGAATTAAAAGCCGCAATGCTCATATGAAGTCTCACAGACAACAAGAAGACCAGCAAAGGCAGAAGGCTCAGAAAGCTGCTGTGGCAGCAGAAATGGCAGCCACTATTGCAAGAACTACTGGGCCAGTTGGACATAGTTTGATCCCTCTGGATCATATGAGTTTAGTTAAACATGTTGAAAATGTCGGTGGTGACATTGATGACGATGTTGTTCAGGAGCTGGGTGATGTCATGGAAGAAAATGCAGCCATGAATGCTGACCTTTTATTGGATGATGAAGATGCAGATCTACTGCAAGATGATGCTGAATTGTGAACAGAGTTCTTTGTGATATACTGCCACTTGAGCACAACCTAAATGGATCAGCCAGGAAACTGTGGACTGCTTATTTACTTCCCACTGATTGTAAACTCCCTGTTGAAATTGATAATTCTTTATCCAGGTTTAGGGGAAAAAAAGAAATCTCCTTTTTCCCTTTTTTTTTATTAATTTGTGTTTTGGGGGGGGAAAAAATAAATCATTGGTACCAATATTCTCATAAGGTGTTTTTATCTGAGCTCATTTGGCTGATAACATCCAAGGCCACAAATTACATAAGGTCATGGTTCTACTCTCACTTCCCTACAGATTATTCCAGTAGGAACTTTAGTCATTAACTCTTCCAAGTTTCATTTTAGCCCAATTACAAGAATGAACTTCACACTTTTTTTTTTTTTTCGCCTGCACTAGATCACTTCCAGCATCTTCTAGAGACTAAATGTCATCTCTGTTAAGGAGATGATTACATTCTTTGTGCTGTCATTTTAAGGGAGGTGGAGGAAAAAAAATCTGATTTAACTGTGAAATAATTACAGGAGTAACTATCATCTGTAGCAACAAAGTACTTTTTCAGTTCTGTCTTGCCTTAATTCATACATGTTAAGCAGCTTGTAAAAGCATTGGTAACACTGTTCATTTTAGAGCTTCCATTTTAGCAAGATTTTGATCTGCTGATTTTTAAATAACCTAATTCAAGGATTAGAGAAAGGAGATGATTGTACTGTGGTTCACATCATCTGATGGTGACACAATTGGCAACACCACCTTGGTAATCAGATTGCACTAGAAATATATTTTGCTGTGACAATAAATCACACTGTTGAATAGCCATTTCTGTGGTTTTAGGAGAGTGTATGCTCAAGCAAGCAGGAGCTTGGTCTCTCACCAAGCAAATACAGGGAGATTTTCTTGCCTGTGGAATGGAGACTGATGGAGTATATGCCTTCAGCACATGTCAGTTATTACTTATAGGCATGAAATTTTATTCTTGTGCCATTTTCAGTCTTCCTCATTACATCAATTCAAATGTTTATTTAGTAAAAGATACTCCAAAGGTGAGTTGATGTTGCTGTTTAATTACCGTTTCTCCTTCCTTAGCTCCAGATCTATGTGCTGAATGTCTCACACCATTTATATAAATTTAGATTTGGTTCTCTAAGTAAATAGGATCTCAAAAGAATTGTACCTTGAAGAATTTAAGAATTAAGGAGAAATTGGAATTATGTTGAGCAGACCTTTAATGACAGAATATGAATACTGATTTTGGAGCTTTCACAGGTAGCAGCACTGTTTTTCACTGGTTTTTTACAGTGAATTTTGCACTGTAGAAGAGTATTGATAACTTTATAAAATATTTTGTAAGACTGGTTTCAGATCTTCCAGATTTCAGTGTTGGTTGTTTTTTTGGTTTTTTTTTTAGTGGGTTGGGGGTATTGTTGGAATTTTTTTTTTCCCTACATTCCTGACATCCTAAGCAGAATCTGAGAGATGGTGGATCTTATTTTCTACTATCTTTCTTCCTTGTATAACTATGCAAAACAAGGGTAAATCACAGCATTTTTGTATGGGACTACCCGACCACACAAGTCCAAAACCAGTGGAACTCATTGGCAGAGAGGTACCTTCTCTGTCAAAGCCAAATACGTGAAGCCAAATGACCTGAGGTTTCTACTTACGGTCAAGTGTTCTGACCCTAAAGAACAACCCTTCACGAGAATGGAAATCCCTTCTCAGTTTCAGGTTAGTGAAGTTCCTGCATATGTGGTTTGTTTTAGGTTTCTTGAGGATTGCTCCAAAGGGTAGTCTTAGTTTGTTTTGACCAGCAGGTGGAATTTAACCCCGTCTGCTGTATAAAGGATGATGTTCTCAATGACTGTGCCTGTGAGTTTCAGGAGATCAAGCAGCAGCTGCCTTTTTCTTTCCTGAGCTTCCAGTCAGCACGCACTCTAGCAGTTCCTGTCCATGCTGTGACATATTACTTTTACAGGGGCCATGCAACCCAGGTTCAGCAGGCTGGGTGTTCAGCTGTGTGCTGCCAACTAGATCCACTGATAATGTTTTTTGTACTTGTGCAAGTCTTAGTGGTTTGCAAAGTGAAGGCATTTCTGAGCAGTAACTTGTCTTGGCTTTCAAGAGTCTGAGGTAGGAACAAACTGGTAGTGTCTTCTCTTTCTCTTCCAAATTTGTATCCATTTGAACTGTTAAGGGCCTTTCTGAGAAAGGCCGCTACACACTGGAGAATGGAAACATGTTTTCAGATTCCCCAAATAATGGTGGGAAAAAATTGGAGTGTTCAAGCAAAGTGATAATTTAAGTTGGTGAGAGTTCTGATTGAAGAAGGGACTGAAATGTAGGCACTTGTGGGATTGGTTCTGAAGAGCAGCTCTGTATTTAAGTATCTATAATGAAACTTCTAGCAACAACGGGCCAAGTATCTATGCTAAATCCAGTATATATAACTACACACCCATATGTATGCCTGGTTCTGCAACATTAATTGGGTGCTGCTTTACTGTACAGCCAAGAAGATAATAGAATGATAACCAAAGACGTTATTCATAAAGGAAAAAAAATGCACATTTCTTAAGCAGTACTCGATTTAGGCCTCGGACATGGACTTCATTATTATTCAGTGTTGCATTGGCTGATGTTAAAACAGATGCTGTTCTGCCTATTTGTATGTAAGTTGAACATAGTTTTATTTCAGAAAAGTTGTTTCCTTGCTGATGGTTGATGAAAACTGTTCAGTATTTAACTTGGTCCTCTTTGATAAAACCTGTATATATAGAAAGCATATTTTATGAGAAAAATCTTATTTTCAGTATTTAACTGTTATTTTATTAGAAGATGGTTGTAAATATTTTAGGTGCTTTAGTGTAAAAAGCAGACTGTAATTTTAGGTGGCAGAGGAAGTTAATGAAATAAAAAAATATACATTTGTGATTATGCTGGTTTCAGGTGCCTGCTGTCAGCATTTGACTTGCACACAGCTTAATTTAAGCATATTGTGTGTATTAGGATGTCTTAGTGGCTTAAATTGGTACTTGTTTATTCACATTCACACACGTTAAAATATTTGGTACTGATCAGAACCCATGTTATTCTATTCACTGCAATTTCTGTGTTTAAAAAGAAAGGGGTTTATATGGCACTTCCAGTCGGTTTTGTACTTTTGGTAAAACATCATTGGCTGGGTTTTGATAACAGGCTGGATACCTTTTCCTAAGTGTTTTTAAGAGCAGGGAGAATGTTTGATACTTCAAGTTCATTTGTGATTAATTCTAATAGGACTCCTGAATCGTTGAAAACTTAGGTTCATGTGATTATTTCCCAAAGGACTTAAGTTTTTGACGATTCAAGTTCATGTGTAATTGTTTTACAAAGGACTCGAGTCATTCCAGGTGAAAAAAAAAGTACTCCTTGTTTTCATCTCTGGAAAGGAGTGTACATGGTTAACGAGTTTTGGTTTAAAAAGCGTCCTTGGCGAGGTGGAAAAAGATGGGAAAAACCCTCCTTTACCTCCAAGCGAACGAAAAAAAAAATATAATAATTCGGAAAAATGAGACTTTCCTACTTTTTTTCTCTTCCGGCGGTGGAGGGAGGGACAGGTTTTCACCTGGAAAAGAGGAGAGGGAGAGCGTGTGTAGAGTGAGCAGCGTGAGGGAGGTGGGGACACGAGTTGGGAGCTCATCTTCCCACCCCCAGGAAAGGGTGGAGGAGGAGGAGAAAGAGAAGAAGGAAGAGGACGAGGACGAGGAGGAGGAGGAGGATGAGAGTTCTCCTTCCGGGCCAGGCCGTCTAGGGGCGGGGACAAGATGGCTGCGCGGTGGGTGCTGAGGCGGCTCTGCCAGGTGTGATGCGCGGAGGGAGGGGAGAGCGGGCTCGGGTTTCCTTCTCCTCTCCCTTTTTCCCTAAGTGGGGGAAAGGTTGCTGGGAACCGGGATGCCCTCCTCGGTAGGACTTGTGGTAGCTGCGAGGGGGAGAACGCCAGCGGCTTCCATTGGGTTGGGGCTTCACGGTGTCACCCTGCAGCCCTGTCACTGCGAGTGGTGAGGAGGGGGTGGCTTGGATCAGTTCTGTGATCTAAGAAGCAGTTACTATTACAAAAAGAGGAATATTTTTAATTTAACTTAAAGTTCCATCTAAGTAATTTTTTTTTCTTGAGGGTAAGACAGTGTTCCTCTGATAGCATGTTTTCTATCAAACAGTGTTTTTTTTCCAGAAACTGTTCGTTCTTGGAAGATGAGAATGTCTTGTGTGAAGCGTGATCTGTGCCAAACAGGTGTCTCCTCTATAATCACTGCTGTTTGCAGTGTTTCCCTGTCTCACACGCAAAGTCGGGCAGGGAGCTGGAGCCAGCTCTAATGTTGCAAGAGTTTTGACTGTTGTCATGTGAATAACAACATCCAAATTAGTCCTTGGAAAGTAATAGAATATGCTTAATATTACTGAGAGAATTTATCCATGTGCCTCTAAGTGAGAAATATATTCTGTCCCAGCTCTTGTCTCACTGCCCACCACTGATGGCGATCACCCCAGTGTGTTACCCAGGTGTGATAAAGGGTGCTTGGTTTCTAGAACTCCAAAACAATTCTCAGTTTATTTGCTGGCATTTTCAGTATCAGAATCAGAATGTCTTAAGTTAGAAGGGATGCGTAAGGGTTACAGAGTCTAACTTCCTGCAACTTGCAGGAACACCAGGAGAACAAGTCTTATGAGGAACAGCTGAGAGAGCTGGGGTTGTTTAGCCTGTAGAAGAAGAGGCTGAGAGGAGACGTTATTGCACTCTACAATTAACTGAAAGTAGGTTGTGGGGAGGATTGTGATGGCCTCTTCTCTGCAGTGACAGGGGACAGGACAAAAGGGAATGGCCTCGAGCTCCACCAGGGGAGGTTCAGGCTTGACATCAGGAAAAAATATTTCACAGAAAGGGCCATTGGGCACTGGAACAGGCTGTCCAGGGAGGTGGTTGAGTCACTTTCCCTGGAGGTGTTTAAGTGACAGGTGGATGAGGTGCTCAGGGACATGGTTTAGTGATTGATGGGAATGATTGGACTCAATGATCCAATGGGTCCTTTCCAACCTAGTGATTTTATGATAATTGTACATAATGTCACATAACTGTAAAAGATCTTAGTTTGCTTTTAAATAAACTGGTTTTTTTAGCGCAATTAATTGGAAAAATCAGTGTGGAATTAAGAAACTGCGCAGAACAAGTAAATACTTGATTTGGAGGTCAAGTGCCAGGCATGTTTCTCATCTTAAAGCTCCAAGTCTAGAAGCTAAAACTTTAAAAGCAAAAAATAATTGGAAAACTTCTTATGCTATCCATGTCTTCTGCTGGTTTTGGCTTCTAAAGAGTGATGGGTTTCTCTCAGATTGAGAAGACTGGATATTGGGGTGTTCTATTCATTTTCTTAAACCCTAAACACTCATTTTGTCTCTGTGCTGTATTTCTGGACTTAATCACCTTCTAGGCATCCCTCTTCTGAGTACTTGAGGATCTCTCACCCAAACAAAGTGAATGCTGTTTTGTGTTATGAGGGCGGTAATATTGTTTTGTGCCAGGCCTTGCTTCATGTGGGAAATTGAATTCTGTTATGTTGCAGCCTGAGTGTCTCTTTTCACCTTTGCTGATGGCCGTGAGTGAGAATGCATCAAGTATATTTAAATCAGAGAATGAAACGAGTGTTAAAATATACTCTACTATCTACTGAATGCCATCTTTGCTACCTGGGGTACTCAGTGCATCATTTTGTCAAAATATGCACAGAGCACTTTAAATTTTATTTTACAAAAACTTTGACTTGATGCCTGCGTAATTAGTAATGAAAGGAGATGGCATGTGGTGGGAAGAATACACATCATCACAGAACACTGTAAAGGCTGCAGAGCTTAGTATATGGTATAGAACTTGACTGTTCCATCATGCTTTGGTTTATTCATCTTTATTACGTGAAGACTGACATTTTTGTATCTAGAACCACATAATACAATAGTGGACATATCCTTGCATACAAATACAAAATCCATATTGCAAGGTAAAGGTCTGTTAGAAAACAACACTTAGCAGAGACTGCATACACACAAGAAACCAGATACAACTTCAGTCACAATTTTTCTGCCACCTTATCACGACAGCTTTTTCCTTGCCTGATGACTGCCCAGTGAGTAGTCTTACACTTGTTGCCTGGGGTCAAGTACTGTGCCATATACCTGCACACAGAGTTTAAGCCCTACAGTCTTTGTAATTTGCAAGATTAATAGTGAATGAGGCAGAATTACTAAAGAAAACAGCTTTGTTTACTGCTGATCTATATTTAATATGTAATGCATACTGGAGAAGTTTAGAGACCTAATACAATCATGTAGTTATGTGTATCCGTGAGGAACTAGATTAAAATTACCTGGAAAAATGCCAGTTCTTGCTGTTTTCTGATGTTTTTAATTATACAGTTACCTGCATAACTGTGTGTGGGATATCTGTCTTCTCTCTTAAAGCTATGATTCCAGCATCTTTTAAACCAGCATGCCTAGGGGCTGGATAAGTGGCTAATTTTTGCTTCATGGTTCTGCTGCAGCCCTGACTTTCTCTTAAGCAAGTGAAAGTTCTAGTTCCCTTTTTTTCTTCACACTCAAGTAGTCAGTAACTTTGCCAAATGTAATTAATTCTTTTGGAAGGAGATTAGAAGCCAGGTAACATTCAGAAGGGAGGGATTTTGGAAAATGGTACTGTTGCATCTTGATTAACAGTTGTATTCCTTTTTAAACATAGAAAAACCATGTTACCTTTCAAATATGGTTCATTTACTTGTTAGAAGTATTTCTATTCAAACGTTCTCTTCCAAAGAACAAGTACTCAAAATCACAAGGAAGTTTTTGGTGAAGAAATGGGAAATTTCTAGTTAAATTCAGAGGTTGAGTTTGTGCATTTATAGGATACTGCTCTCAACTGCTTTTACCACAGCAAGTCCTATGTAGGGTTGTCACTTGATGAAACTAATAGATATTCTACTGTGTAAATAAAACTAAAGAGAAAGTATATACAGAAATGGTATTTGATGCAACAATAAATACAATTTTCTGCTAATAAAGTGCTTTGTGATTGCTATTCAGGTGCCTGATTTATAAGCACATGCTGTTATAGTGTTCCCTTAATGTGTTCTTTTTTAGGTGCTATTGTATACTAAAATACATTTCCATTTTTCTGATTTCCTGAAAGAGTAAACTCTCTCATTTGGCAGATCAATGCCCAGGAATGTTTTATGCTCTGGTGTGCAGAACACTAAGCTTTAATAAATCTCTGTTGTCTAGCTACAGTTTTGGGGGGGATTAAAAATAACAAAAACCATAACCTGTTTGTTTTATACAGGGATCAGCTTTTCCTGTCAGTTATGCAAGAAGAATTATGCAAAAGCAATGTTTCGTTCAGTAAGTATAAAAGACCTTCAGAGTTTCTACTTCTCCATGCTCCCTATGAAATACAATATTTACAACTTTTTATGATTTCCCCCAACCATATTTCTAGAAACAATGATGTGATGGGAGTACGGCTGGCTGGATCCTGTGTTGATACACATAAGCCCAAGATTAATCCTTTGGTAAGTGTTTCATAGAATGATAATTTCTATATTGTCTTAGTAACAAAGAGAGTGTACAGGAAAACTTGAATTTCTTTATTGCAGCTTTTTAAAGTTCTGTCATAATGACGTCATATTTGTCATAGAGACAGGAGACAGGACAATGGGGAATGGCGTCAAGCTCTGCCAGGGGAGGTTCAGGCTGGACACCAGAAAAAAAAATTGATGGAAAGGGTCATTGGGCATTGGCACAGGCTGCCCAGGGAGGTGGTTGAGTCACCTTCCCTGGAGGTGTTTAAAAGACGGGTGGATGAGGTGCTGAGGGGCGTGGCTTAGTGATTGATAGGAATGGTTGGATTCAGTGATCCAAGAGGTCTCTTCCAACCTAGTGATTCTGTGTTAAGAAACAATTTAGGTTATTGGTATTTTGAATTATGTTTTTTTCTTCAGTGAGATACCTGCAGCTTAACAGGTTCCTCTGAGTCTCTTCCTTGCTTCTCAGTGCAGCTGTAACTCTATGAAATATCAGCTTTTTTGGCCGCATTCCGTTCAGAGCCTGCAGCAGCTTAGGCAGTCTAAGGGCTTTGTGTCTGGCTTGGAAGCTGGGAGTCCAGGCTGATAAAATATTAAGTTCATGAAGGTGTGGGGTGGCTATCTTGCCTTTGGAATCTGAATGCCTTGATTTTGACTAGGACTTCAGAAACACATGCTCAATCTGTCTAACACATGCAAACAAGCCAAAATCTTCTAGGCAGTATTAAATCAACAGTGCGTACCCAGCCTTCCTGCTGTGTCTGGTGCGTACTGGGTTTACTGTGCTAAACTGCCTGGGAGTAAACCTGTGGGAAAATCAGTGTTTCCTGGGCACATCAAAGCTGTTCAGATGATTAATGAACCCAGGCTGAGAAACTGAAGCTGTAATGGAAAGTTATGAATTTGGACAGACAGAAAGTATAATATGCCTGGAGAAGCCTGCTGTGTTTAAAGTAGCCTTATAACTAACTTTGTGAAGTGAGAATTCGGTTACTGTCTGTAATGTTATATAGGTACTGTCCATACCCAGGCAAATGTCTGAGAATTCTAGGTATTCTCGATATTTAAAATGTAAATATTTGCCGCTCCCGACTTGGTTTAACAATGAGTTTCATTCTTGCCTTTGCTAGTATTGTCGTTATATTTATCTGACATTCCCTTTCCTTTTCTGATAAAGAAGTTTTACCTAAATGTTCAGAAGTTAGGTATCTTCATGCTTTTGCCTTCCCTGATAAGGGTGAAGACTATCAATCAAGGTAATACTTCTTACAGATAAACTAAAATAAGGAGGTAACAGTGTGGGGGTTTTCTTCCTCTTTTACAAATGAGGCTTATAAGTTAAGAGAAATTGCAATGCATGCATTAATTAAGGAGAACATGGAGTAGTAACTCTTCTTTTTATTTTTTACAAATGCAGATATCTCTTTCAGATGAGCCAGAAACATTGTACAAAAGAGTGTCCCTTCTAGTTAAAGGCCATGATAAAGCTGTGTTGGACAGCTATGAGTATTTTGCAGTGCTTGCTGCTCAAGAACTTGGCATCCCTATTGAAAAAGTGTAAGTAACGATCTCCAGAGTGATGCGATGTCAGATGCTTCTTGTGTCATCTACTCTAATTCAGGCTCCGTGCATACAAGTGTTTTCGTTTTCAGAAGTGGGTATAATCTGATATATTTTTTTGATATTATAAATCTAGCACTTAGATGGCAGCACAGTGATGAGAAAGCAAAGCCATTCTACACTTGGTGCTGCCATTTTGCATTCTAACCACATGAAGGATATTGACTGCACCCTTAAGTACAGTTGTCAGTTCTCTAGTTTCCCTGAGCTAATGCTGGTTAATACCTGAGTATTAACCACACCCGTGTTTAATACTTCCTTGTGGGTCTTCTAAATGTCAAATAAGAACAGGAAGTTCAGTATAATCTTTCAGATAATTTTTGTCAGCATCCTTTAGGTAAAATGAAACTTTCTTTTTGTGTTTTGTTCAGACATAAGCCTCCAAAGAAGATAGAAAGGTTGACACTTCTAAAATCTGTACACATTTACAAGAAGCACAGAGTTCAGTATGAAATGAGAACACATTATATGTGTTTGGAGGTAAGAAGAATGTTAAGAAAAACATGTTAGTTGATGGTGGTTCAGGAAACTTCCCGTTTACTTGGGTTGGGAAGAGAGTGCAGGGAATAGCTGAAAAGAGCTGACCTAGTTACATCAAATGTAACACAAGTTATTTGGAATGTACAGCTTACATAATTTTTGGATTAAAAGGCTGATTTTGACCATCATCTTAACAGCTGAAAGAATGATTAAAAAATAAGGCAGAAGTAAACATCTTTGTGTATTTTATGCTGGTTTCTGAGAATCAGTGGGATAGGAGCTTGCTTGAAAAGGGAAGAAGATGCAGCTGAATTGTTATCAGTCACGAAGGGTTCTCTTTGTCAGTTTTTGTGATGTTTTTGAATAAGCATACTTTTGCCCTATGCAATATCATGTGGCCAACTAACATTGTGGGGTGGGGAAATACAAGAAAGGAAGCATATACAAACTGCTATCTCGGTGGCTTGTGACACAGACTTCTGTGTGGTTAAAAATACATCTGTGGCTGACTTTCTTAGAAGAAAGGTTTACTGCCAGTGTTTTGTGGCTCCTGGGCGTCTTACTGTATATTTGCGCAGTGCTTAGCAAATTCAGTTCCCAGACATTTCTGCAGTACAGATGCCTGCCCACAGAACATAAGCAATATTTTTGCCATCTAGGAGAAACTAGAAATAAAGAACTCGGTAGAATTCCGAAGTTGTGGGATTTATAACAAGGTTTGACTTTGAGAGTATAAAAAAGCTGCTGATTCTTGCATAACCTGTAATTAATTTCATCTGTAGTGTTAAATCCACCATTTCCTTCGTAATCAATGCATGTGATCACAGGCAGTATGTGCAATTCTGTGGAGTGAAATTGCTTGTGTGACAGTTGCATAAAGCTCAAGTGCCTCTGTTCAGTGTTATGGAAGCTGCCTTCCTGCAGGATGTTTGGTCCCATAGCAAGAATTAGAGAAGATAGGGCAAACTGGTTTTGGGTTTTTTTTTTACTCTTCTGTTTGGAGTATTAATGATCGTTGATTAAAAAACATTTACTTCTATTTTAGTTAAAATACCTAACAAGCAGTACTGCTGCAGTTTACTTGGAGTATGTTCAACGAAACTTACCTGAAGGAGTTGCCATGGAAGTAAAAAAGGTGAGTGTCCATCTCATTATAAACTGTAATGAGACTAAGTCCCTATACAAATACCAGTAACCACTGAAGTCTTTAGGAAATCAGCAGAGGAAATGCATGTAGATTAGAAGGAACCTTTTACACAATTAGTAAAGAGGCTGTATTGCTTGAAAACACCACTAGGTGGCACTTTTGATCTGAGAAATATCTCAAACCAGACTAAATAAAGCAAAGTAGTTAGGTGTTAATTAGTTGGTATAATAAATGATTGCTTTGCTTGACTTTTAGACTAAGATAGAGAAAATACCTGAGCACATTCAGCAACCAGTTTGGGATACACTACCTCAAATAGAAGAAACTGAAGTCAAGTCATGAACTCACCAGGTACTTGGTTCCGTTAGTGCTGAAATTAGTTGCTCCCACCCACCTTATTTACTGAGACTTTCTACTGTTAAATAAAAGTTCTCTTATAAACTCTTGTAAACTCTTGTTTAAGCAGTTTTTCTTAGTCATAACCCAAGTACATGTAGACCACACAAGTGAAGAAGCTTGACTGTACTGTGATGAAGAATTATAGTCACCTATAATATGTGTGTAGAAAGGTGAAATTTAGAGGGGTGTGTGTATGTGTGTATACGTAAAAATAATTATATATGAACATATATATAATTATTGATATATAAAAATTCCTTATCTCACTTTTATATTAAATAGCTTCTGAATTTGGAATACTTGCAAAGTCCACTTAATGTTTGTGTGATGCTTAATGTTATGGATGCTAGATTGTTACACATTGTTGCTACAGCTCCTTTGAAGTAACTGAATCCAAGGTGTATGTGAAGCATATTAACTCATAGTAAGTCAAACCCCACAACTTAGAGGATACTGAGGCATAATGAAGACTTTCCAAGCTTCTACAGTTTCAGTAGCCTAACTTCCAGTCTTAGTAACTGCACACAGTGATTAGTTCCACAGGCTTACATCTCTAACTTAAATAAAGTGCTTGTAGAACCATGCTACAAAGCAAATGGATATTAGAAAGTGTTATTGTGGATAGGACAAACAGTGCATTAAGTGTTTCAGTTCACTACAGAGAAAGGCATAGTGTTTTTCTAAACTGGCTGGGTTGGTTATTGTGTAAATCTGACTAGCTGGACACTAGCCATGCTTAGAGTGGGAAAACCAGTACACATAGCAAGAGAGTGCTCAACTGCTTTGAAGGTTAGTTTACTGTGAATCGAAGGAAGTAATACTAGATCCAAAGCCATCAACTTTACCTACAAGTTGCATTAAGTCCCTCTACCTTTACTAGGTGAGCAGGAAGGACACAGCTGCAGGAATTTGTTTCGGTATTAAGGGTGTCACTTTGATTTGACTGCTGTTAAAAGAATTTACTGGAAGAGTAGCTAGCTGGGTCACAGGACAAGACAGCTAGAGCTGGATCTTGCTTATCAAGATCCAGGCTGGATCATGCTTATCAAGAGCACTTAAAACTTCACACAGTCACAAAAGAAATGAAGCCCAGTTTTGTTATCAGGCGGAAATGGACAATANCCTCCAGTCCAGAGGAACTTCCCCAGTCCTCCAGGACTGCTGGAAGATGATGGAAAGGGGTTTGGCCAGTACATCCGCCAGCTCTCTCAACACCCTGGGGTGAATCCCGTCTGGGCCCATAGACTTGTGGGTGTCCAGTTGAGCAAGCAAGGCTCTGACCTCCTCCTCTTGGTCTCACTTTTATATTAAATAGCTTCTGAATTTGGAATACTTGCAAAGTCCACTTAATGTTTGTGTGATGCTTAATGTTATGGATGCTAGATTGTTACACATTGCTGCTACAGCTCCTTTGAAGTAACTGAATCCAAGGTGTATGTGAAGCATATTAACTCATAGTAAGTCAAACCCCACAACTTAAAGGATACTGAGGCATAATGAAGACTTTCCAAGCTTCTACAGTTTCAGTAGCCTAACTTCCAGTCTTAGTAACTGCACACAGTGATTAGTTCCACAGGCTTACATCTCTAACTTAAATAAAGTGCTTGTAGAACCATGCTGCAAAGCAAATGGATGTTAGAAAGTGTTATTGTGGATAGGACAAACAGTGCATTAAGTGTTTCAGTTCACTACAGAGAAAGGCATAGTGTTTTTCTAAACTGGCTGGGTTGGTTATTGTGTAAATCTGACTAGCTGGACACTAGCCATGCTTAGAGTGGGAAAACCAGTACACATAGCAAGAGAGTGCTCAACTGCTTTGAAGGTTAGTTTACTGTGAATCGAAGGAAGTAATACTAGATCCAAAGCCATCAACTTTACCTACAAGTTGCATTAAGTCCCTCTACCTTTACTAGGTGAGCAGGAAGGACACAGCTGCAGGAATTTGTTTCGGTATTAAGGGTGTCACTTTGATTTGACTGCTGTTAAAAGAATTTACTGGAAGAGTAGCTAGCTGGGTCACAGGACAAGACAGCTAGAGCTGGATCTTGCTTATCAAGATCCAGGCTGGATCATGCTTATCAAGAGCACTTAAAACTTCACACAGTCACAAAAGAAATGAAGCCCAGTTTTGTTATCAGGCGGAAATGGACAATATTAATGGGAAATAGCTGAAAGACAAGAAACCAAGCTTGTGCTTGAAGACTGTCTACATTTTCTAACTGTGGAAGTGCAAAGGTTTTTAGGAGGGATGTTTCAACACAGTCCACGTAGCTGGTATCACTTATAATAGAAAGGAATCTGCCTGTGTGCTTTCTGCATTATGCCTTAGGAGACAAAAAGGAAGTTAATCAAAGCCGTTATGGGAAGATATCCTGTCTAGTTCTCCTTTTGAGGTGTTTACTTTCCTCAGTTTCAAGTTATTCTTCCTTTCTCATTTCCAGTATTCAGTCATGATAGCATCTCTTGAAGTCACGTCAGATGCTGTATAAAGTAAAGGAAGAAACTGTGAGCTGATGTGGTTAAACAAAGCCAGTGCTTTCAGAGGGACGGCCTCTTTCAAGTCTGTATTAAATTTTCTTCAGATTTGCCATGCTTCCACACTTCAGTTTTCCATAAGCCACCTGCCAAGTTCAGACTGTATATAGCATTGATGTGTGATTGAGCTCAGTACTAAGTCTTCCCACATGTTGGTTTGATGCATGCTAAGGTTAAGGGTTTGTCTTTTATTGTCTTTAAAATCATTGCCCCTTGTCCTATCACTGTGCTCTCTGATAAACAAAGTCCCCTCCCCATCTTTGCTGTAGGCCCATTTGAAGTATTGCAAAGCTGCTATAAGGTCTCCCTGAAGCCTTGCATTATCTGCCAGTGTGAGAAAATACTTTCCCAAGGATCATAGAAAATGGATTCCAATATAAAGCTGTTACAGAAACCTACAGAGTGGTAGCAAATAGTAAGAAAAGCGTTATGAAAGCAGTTGCCAGATATGATGGGCAACTTCTTCATTTCATCAGTGGTTAAGACTATCTCAAACTAAATAAGAACTGTGCTAAATATTGGCACTGAAGATTGACGAGTTTTTGAGTCCATTCAGTCTTTAAAACCCTTGGTGACTGTGAGTAAGCTGGACGTGGATTTCCTTCCATAAATACTTTGTGACTAACAGCTGTCAGCATACTTTAGGAGACAAAAAATATGCAGAACAAGGTATTATGTAAATAACATATAACAGCTGTTGATAAAATTTTCAAGCTTGTAGAATAATCTAAAACGAAATCCAGAACATTCACTTATATCACTTTTCTTTGAGCCATTTAACCACTGTGTTCAGTTCTGGGCCCCTCAGCACAAGAAGGATGTTGAGGCTCTGGAGCAAGTCCAGGAAAGAGCAACGAAGCTGGTGAAGGGGCTGGAGAACAGGCCTTATGATGAATGACTGAGAGAGCTGGGGTTGTTTAGCCTGGAGAAGAGGCTGAGAGGAGACCTCATTGCTCTCTAGAACTACCTGAGGGGAGGTTGTAGACAGGAGGGATCTGGCCTCTTCTCCCAAGTGACAGGGGATGGGACAAGAGGGAATGGCCTCAAGCTCTGCCAGGGAAGATTTAGGCTGGACATTAGAAAAAAAAAATTCACAGAAAGGGTCATTGGGCACTGGTTGAGTCACCTTCCTTGGAGGTGTTTAAGGCATGGGTGGACGAGGTGCTAAGGACCATGGTTTAGTGTTTGATAGGAATGGTTGGACTCAATGATCCAGTGGGTCTCTTCCAACCTGGTTATTCTATGGTTGTATGATTCTATGAAAATTGTCAGGAAGGCTCTGCTCAAAGGCAGTTGTGGCAGAATCCTATTACTAATGGATTTATAAATTGCCTGTTGGCACAGTCAGGGGACAGCGTTATGGGGTTTGCTTCTCTCTGAGGACTTACTGTCTCACTGCTCAACTGAAATTCCTAGTTACCTTAAAAAAAAAAGTATCTTTCTTTGGAAATGCTGTTTATCAAATTACCAATACCACAATTGATAAAAAGTACACATTTACATGTTTTCATCTTTCTACCTAAATAAAATGCTACTTGACAGTTTCAAAAAGCATGCAATCAGTGATTGGTGATGCAAGCTTTTTTGTACATCAGCACATTACTATCTTTCATTCCCTCCTGCCATATAAATATTAACTCTTCTCTGCTTCAGTTTCAAATACGTCAGTGTTCCACCTCCCGTTGGCTTCAAAGGATGATTGTCTTGCTCTCTAGAAGATAATAGCATCATTCTTTCACCAAAAAAGGTCATGCCACATCTTGAAAGTTCTGCAGCAGAACTGGACTGCTAAAATGTCCAACTTGTTCTTGTGCAGGGAACTTTCAGTTTTGTTAAGTAGCCTGTGAGTAAGCAGAAAAATTACAGGTTTCTTGTGATAAAAAATTAATTTTATATTTTAAGTCAGCAGCTGCCAAACACTGCATTTGGTCATGAATCTACTTTTTTTAGTTTTCACTGGTACTTGCTTTCTTGTTATTTTCTACATTTATGCAAACAGTGCATCAAGGCAACATCAAGGTACTTGACTTTGTGTAGGTGCCAGCTGCTGCCAAGAAGTGATGTACAGAGACAGGCAATAGAGGAGATTAACCAGGGATAGACTGGGATGAAGGAAGAAGTTAACTGCTCCTTACCTTTCACATTGCTTTAAGCCACTGTCTGTAGTTAGGCATCTTTCTTTTTATTATATGCTCCAAAACAGCATATAGTAAATAAATCAGCATTCAGCATTACAAGCTATATTCTACAGTCTCTGGTGTAACTTCCCCTGTAAATTAAGGCAAAATTATTTCAGATTTAGCTCTCCATTTGTACATTATGGATAGGAAAAGTGTCATCAGTATATTTACTCTGATAAAAAGCATGCTCGAATGAAAAAAGGCATCTTACAAACAGAAAGGCAAAAGCAGAAATAGAAACCCAGGGATGAAGGTAAGTCTAGTGCTGCAGTGATAAATGAAATGGGACAAATAATGGAGGGAGGAAGCTAGCAATGAGGAATCTGTTGTGTTTAGATTAGCAGAGTTATCTAAAATAAAGGAAGTGGTTTTTATAAACCGTGTGTTTCTGGAACGTGTCACACAGATGAAAGTGCTGAAGATACACAGGTAGCAGCAACAGACTTCTGCTAACAGGGTTTAATCGTGGCTGCTGACAGAATTAGGTCAGTGTAACAGATTACAAATAATTCAAGTTTTTTGCCTTAGTTTTCCTTCCAGTGTTATTGCTGGAATCAAAGATGCTGGTGCATAGAAAATACATTAAAAAGATATTGCTGGTGCTATGTTATCATGCTAGCAACTGGAATTTCCAGCATATGCTGTGTGATTTCACTTCAGAAATGCAGGTAACTTGGTTTAGAATTTGTGAGTTGATGGAGTGATATGCAGTTGTTTCATTTAGAACAGAATTCTGGAAAAGCTGTGGAGAGAGCCTCCCAGGAGACAGGTTCAGCACTCCTGCTTTGTTTCCCTTTCCCCGATGCTTCTTTGGGCTGTAAAGCCCTGGGCTGCACAAGTCCTGCTGCGAACGGCCCATGGAGGTGGCCGGAGCTCCCACCTGCCATCACCGACAGAAGTGAGGATTCCTCCACCTGCTGACCTACTGCTCCCACCTACAAGGAGGACTTCCAGGGTGCCAGGTGGGCTCTGCAGCGCCTGCATTCCCACTGCTGTGGCACCAGCAGACAGCAGTCAGCACAGTGCAGAGCTCTCACTGCTGACAAGAGAGACCCAGGTCATGGCTATGAGCTCAGACCCAGCAACCTGAAGCAGCTCTATCAGTGACCCCCCTGGATAGTGTTCTTCCTGAGCCGATCCCATTCCTGGCAGAAAACACTGCCCAAACATGGGCCCACCCATCTGTACAAGCCTGTGTCACAGTTCTAAGCACTCCCTGAGCCTGCCAGATACATAGAAGACAGATATGAATCTGTAGGCTGCCTGCTGTTCTTTACCTTAGCAGCTCTGCCCAGGTTCAGACCCCAAAAAGCTCCCCTAAGCCCTCAAGATTCCACTCTAAACAAAGACTCCTGCCCTTCCTGCTGTCTCCCAATGCCAAATTGTAGAAATCAATAAGCAACAATTACTGCAACATACAAATAAACTTCGTTTTTCATTCTTCTGACAGGTAGGATTAATTGGAAATATGTTTCCTCTTACAGAGCGTGGCTGCCAGCTCCACAAAAAAAGCCTGGTCCTTGGAAGTAGTTTAGTTGGTGGTGTTACACAATGTGTTGGCTTTGGCAGATCCTATGAAGGGCCATGTCTGACAGCTGCTCACACGTATCTGGTGGGGGGCTACTTGGTAAACTGGGCCAATAGAATGGTGTGGATGGAGAGAACTTCCTCCCCACTGGAAGAGTTTATTTGTACAATCAGCTAGCTTGACTGGTTGGTTGAAGGTTCACACAGTAGTATGAACAACAGAGGAAGGAACTTCAGGAGGCTTCCGTGTAACACGAATGCAGTGAACATGCTGATGTGCTACAGCCAGATCTGTGGATGCCCCCAAGTCAAGTTGGACTACTTAGAGGTGAGCTGTAAAAACATTTTCCCCAGAATATTCCATGGCTCCATTGTGTTTGGAATTAATCTTGCTTCCACTTAGGTTCTGGTATTTTTTTCCTCAGGAGACAAACTGCATTTTACTGTACATACTTTAAAGGAGGGAAAGCATGGGTATGCTGTGAAGCCCAGCATTGTAGTCTTTCCTTACTACAGATTGGGGGAGTTCCTGACAGGTCATGCAGAAAACTGGTGATATAAGGAATACAACGAATTTAAGACAAATAGTTGAGTTTTAATTTAATTTCTTATTTGATGTAAGCTGATTTCTGGGAAACACTGCATTTTTGTGTATGCACTGAGGTGTTCTGCAAGATCCAGCAGGGAGCCGTTTTCAGATCCAGAACTTAAAATCATATAATAGTTTGGGTTGGAAGGGACCTTAAAGATCATCACCTCCCACTAGACCAGACTAGACTTAGTGTGGCGTTTTTTACTGCCACTGATTTTAATGCACTCTGAACATTAAAGATTTCTGCTGGGCCTGCTACTCCGGCCTTTTTTTGTGTAGCTTTTCCCAGGAAATGTGTCACGTTTAGCAGGATGGGAAGGTGCTGGAGCTCAAGGGCTGTTGACATGACCCTGCTGCTTGCAGTGTTCCTCTGTGCACAGAGTGCTCTCTTAGGGAGGACAGACTGCATTTTCAATTGTAGAAACATAGAATGGTTTGAGTTGGAAGGGACCTTAAAAGATAATCCAGTTCCACCACCCCTGCCATGGGCATGGACGCCTCCCACAAATCAGGCTGCCCAAGGCCCCATCCAACCTGGCCTTGAACATCTCCAGCGATGGGGCATCTACAATTTCCCTGAGCAACATGTACCAGTGTCTCACCACTGTCATGGTGAAGAATTTCTTCCTAATGTCTAGTCTAAATCTCCCCTCCAATTTAAAGCCACTCCCCCTCATCCTATCACTACTTACCCTTGTAAAAAGTCTCTTCCCTGCTTGCTTGTAGCCCCCTTCAGGTACTGCAATGTCGCTATAAAGTGCCCTTGGGGACTTCCCTATTCTAGACTGAACAACCCAAACTCTCAGCCTCTCCCTATACCAGAGGGGCTGCAGCCCTCTAATCATCTTTGTGGCCCTCCTCTGGACCCGTTCCAACAGTTCTATGTCCTTCTAATGTTGGGGGTAGCAGAACTGGACACAATACTCCAGATGAGGTCTTTCAGGAGAGGAACAGAGGGGCAGCATCCCCTCCCTCACCCTGCAGGCTGTGCTTCTTTTGATGCAGCCTGGGACATGGCTGGCCTTCTGGGCTGTGTGCACACACTGCCAGCTCATGCCAAGCTTCTCATCAACCAGTACCCTGCAGACATATCCAGGGCCGGGGTGAACGAGCCCCTTTCCGTTCCCTCCCGCTTAACAACTCGCCTCCCGGTGGATGAAACCCGGCGGCCGCGCTGTACGGCCGCGCCGTAAAGCGCCGTAAAGCGCGGCGCCCACGAGTGCAGCGGCGGTGCCGGCATGGGGAAGCGGCGGGGCGGGCGGGAGCTGCTGCGGGGCCTCACCAAGAGGCACAAGAGGCACCTCAGGGACTTCGGAGAGGAGCATCCTTTCTATGACCCGTGAGTGCCAGGCTCCGCGTCCCCCGCGTCCCGTCCCAGCCGCGTCCTGGGCTGCATCAAAAGAAGCGTGCCCGGCAGGGCGAGGGAGGGGATTCTGCCCCTCTGTTCCTCTCTTGTGAGACCTCCTCTGGAGTACTGTGTCCAGTTCTGGAATCCTCAGAATAAGAAGGATATTGAACTCTTGGAACTGGTCCAGCGGAGGGCTACAAGGATGATCAGAGGGCTGGAGTGGCTTCCATACGAGGACAGGCTGAGAGAGTTGGGGTTGTACAACCTGGAGAAGAGAAGGCGCCAAAGATACCTTATAACGACTTTCCAGTACATGAAGGGGCTACAGGAAATTGGAAAGGGGTTTTCTACAAGGGTGTGTAGTGATAGGACAAGGAAGAATGGCTTTAAATTCGAAAGGGGATGATTTAGACTAGACATTAGGATGAATTTCATCTTGATGAGGATAGTGAGAAGCTGGCACAGGTTGCCCAGGGAGGCTGTGGATGCCCTGTCGCTAGAGGTGTTCAAGGCCAGGTTGGATGGGGACTTGAGCAGCCTGGTCTAGCAGGACATGTCCCTGCCCATGGCAGAGGATGTTGGAACTGGATTATCTTTAAGGTTCCTTCCAAACCATTCTATGATTCTATGACTTCTTTCCCACTACTTATTTCATACCTGTTCTCACAAAGGCTGTGAAGGTGGCACTGGAGATGTCCTGCTATGAGAATCACAGCTCTCAGCAGGATGCTCACCTGTTGTGAAAAGTATCGCACCTTTGGAGGTCCGTGTCATCTTGCCAGGAAGGAGGTGTTGAATCCAGACACTGGTTTGATGCTGAAAGACATTGCTAGGTTACCTGTTCAGTTTAATGTTATGTGCCTTTACTAGAGGGCTGGTAGCGTTGTGGTCAGTCATTTCTGTGTACCCTGGGACCCTCCCAGCTTGCATCACTTGGTATGGAAGGCAGAGTCCTGGCCTGGCAGGGAGCCGTGTCCTGTGTCACACCCTGTGCAGGGACCCTCTGTCCTGCTCAAGGCTCCCACACCTACAATGAGTTGAGATTAGTTTAAGCCCTGATCATACAGTGCCTTTTGTTTGCAGAACTGCAGTCCTAACAGTGATTAATTAACTCTGGTTTTCCTTTTCCCCCCATATATCAATAGTGCTAGAGGGAGGCTCTTGCTCAGGTTAACTCAAATCACTTGTTTTGTTAGCTTCTTTTTAACACCTTGTCTTCTGATTAGAATCAGATTTTCAACAGTACAAGAAGTAATGGCTTTAAACCAAAGGAGGGCAGATTTACACTGGCTGTAAGGAAGAATTTTTTCCCAGTGAGGGTGGTGAAACACTGGAATTCATTGCCCAGGCAGGTAGTGGAGACGCCATCCCTGGAAACGTTCAATCATAGAATCATAGAATCACCAGGTTGGAAGAGACCCACCGGATCATTGAGTCCAACCATTCCCACCAATCTCTAAACCATGCCCCTCAGTACCTCATCCACCTGAACCACCTCCCTGGTAGCCCGTTCTAATGTCTAATGACCCTTTCTGTGAAGAATTTGAACAACCCAATCTAGTTGAAGATGTCCCCGTTCCTGCAGGGGGATTTGAAGTAGATGCCCTTTAAAGGTACCTTCCAACCAAGAACATTCTGTGATTCTGCTTTAAAAAATTTCACTGCTTGATCAGTTACAACGCTTGAGCACTTAGGCTTCACGTACAGAGTGTAGCATTGCCTGAGAGGGTAACCCTCTCAGGGTAAGCGCCAAGTCCCTTTTGTTAGGGAGAATTGTGTGGTTTTTTAGTTTAAAGCTTTCTTGTAATTTCTCTAAGACTTTTTAAACTTATCTATTCCTTCTTCCTCTCATCTCTTTCACCATGTGTATAACATCATTGGCAGAGTAAGATATTTCAGTGCTTTCTTTTCAGGGTTTCTGGAAGACCAGAAGTAACTCAAATCTGTGAACTGGTAATATATTTTTATTTATTCCTTTCTTTCAAACAGGTTTTCACGTTACTGAGTTATTCAGGCTGATTAAGTTGTTCCTTTTAGAAGACCTGCACTTGGGAGAAAAAAAGAGTGAATGTGAATTGTTCTCTGCAGTGAAAAACTGTATTAAAACTGTATCAAAACTGTATTACCATGAGAGGGCAGAAGCAGCAGGAAGTAACATAGCTTTTCTTGGGGTTTTTGCATATTACTTAGTCACATTGAAAAGTAAATCATGCTTTAAGTCTTTCTAATAATAAACATACCATAGCACGAGTCAGGAGATGTTTTGTTCTCTGTTGAACGGTTCAAGAAATGTGTTAATTCTCATTCCTCTTCTTCATATTGCCAGTGTTTCACTTTTCTTTCAACCAGGACTTGGTAACCTCATTTGTCATCAGATTAATAAAAGACTTAAAGGTTTAAATATGGAAAAACTAATTATTTTGGACCAGTTGTTTCCCTTAGCAATTTTATGTATTAATATCCTGTTTACTGATTTTTTTTCTCTTTGGGCTGAAATGAGGTAAGAATGAAGTAAATGTGACTCCCCAGTGAACTGTTGTAAACTGATGACTATTTAACTTCCCTTGTTGAAAGCCAGAAGCATTTCCAGCATGTTCTGTCCCTTGTATGTGTGCCCTTATACAGTTTTTGCTCTGTCTGTGGTTTTTATTAAGAAAATCCAGTGCCAGTTAAGTAAACACCTCTGTGGACATAAACGTCCTCAGCCAACTGAGGCTGAAAGAACCAAACTTTGTGATGCTGTAAGTGAAATCAGTGCAAAGTGAAGCACTTCAGCCTGTCTACCAAGATGCTTTCAGAATCTAAATGGAGGTGTCCACTATAACTTTTTGTAAAATCGTGATTTTTTAAAAATTCCAGTGCATCTGTATAACGGTAGCAGGGGAGAGGGCAAACATAACATGGAAATAGAGGTGAGGGTATTTGCCTGCTGCCCTATAGAGTGTTACTGTTGTTGCTGTTACATTTGTGTTTTCCCTTCCAGTCTGACAGTTCTGATAAATCAAGTGCAGAAAGTGATTCAGAGACTGAAGTGGAGCAGGTCTCTGTATATCATAAGCTCCTGGCTACCCTGAAGACCTCTCCTGAGTCTGAGAGTGAGGAAGAAGATGATGAAAGTGAATCTGAAGAAGATGGGGACAGTGAGCCAGAAATGGGTAGTGAAGGGTCTGAGGAGACAGGAGAAGTAGATGGAGGAGAAGATGATAAGAATGATGTACCAGGCCAGGAAGAAGGTAGTTTGTCTTTTCCCATACTTTGGTAAATGCTGTTTCAGATAGAAAGCTTGAATGATATATATTTTTAGCCAGGATCCTGGTGTAGACTGGCTTGTTGGCTGGGTGCTCTTCTGGCTTGGAAATTCTTTTGCCTTGTTGCCTCTGTGTGGGTGGAAGTAGCAGCTGCTGGATGATTTAGCAAAGGAGAGTGTAACTGTGCTCATTTTGCAGCAGACAGCCCACTGCTGCTTCCTCAGATGTTGTTTGTGCGGCAGCACAGAGGAAATCCACGTGGAGCAGCGTACCAGGGGTTCTCAGCCACTCATGGGAGACACAAGCTGTTCTCTCACAAAGCATCTGTCTTGGCTGCTGCCACCAAGAGGAAGGAAGGGTTTGCCTCCTAGCAGAGGAAAGAGTATGTAAATTGGAGAGAATCCTCCCTTATGATGAGGCATCCTTTTTCGTGAAGTCAGCAAAGAAATTCTGGGAGAGAGGAGACAACTTTTTATTATTTTCAGTTATTTGGGGTATTTGGAAACTAAAACTTAGTTTTCTGGAATAGGTTATTTCTCTAATGTTCTCTGGGAAAAACACACATTGTATATTAACATTTGGCATGCCAGCCAAAAGTTGTTTTAACTGTAGAATACAAAGCCCGCTTTTCTCCTTTTGTATGGAGTATTAAAAAAAAAATAAAAATGGTAACTTAAAGGGAACAACCTAGCTAGCAAGTGGTAGCTACAGATAGTGACTTTTTCTTGAAAATGTAACCTATTTTCTCTCTCTTAAGGAGTTACAGCTACAGAGACAACAGAGCAGACAGTTGGCCAGGAGGAGGCTGATGGCGCAGATGCCTCTTGTGACCCAAGTCCTGGAGTAATTGAGGAGTTTACTGATGTGAAACATGAATCTGAATTTAGTTTGGAAACTAATTTCATGGAAGAGGAGAGTGGAGATTGCAATGCAGATAAAAGAGACAGCAATTCTTCACAAGCCTTTTCAGAAGGTAAAACACAGTATGTTTGTGTTTAGTGTTCTAGAGGAGATGCATAAACATGTGTGAATTGTCAAATGCCCTAACGATGCGCTATATGGCTTCTGAGTTCTTCCGCTTCGTTATTCATTGTATTGCCCACATGTGTGCTGGTTACGTAAGGGACATTTAATGCTAATGCAGTCACATAGCTGAGCCACTTGTTTTCTGTAGCCCCTGCGGACTGGGATTTGTGTGTAGTTTCTGTTATGACCAATAAAATTTGAAATATCAGGAACTAGAAATGGGCATGCAGGATGCTATCTTGTTCTGTTGCTTTAATAGTGATTTAAAAAGCTGCTGTAATATGAAGGGCTGTGCAAGCCTGCATTTGACTGTGGAAGATATTCTTGGCACAGACAGCATGGGAGATAATCACAAAGCTGACCTGTGAGGGCATTCTTCACAATTCATTGGAGTTAGAGGTGAGATTCTGGGAAGCTCGGGGCAGCCACAGTAATTTAGATAAATGCTCAGGGCTCTCTGAAATTTGAAGGTTATGCAGAGGTAGTCTAGATGCACCAGAACCAGGAAGGC
This sequence comes from Piaya cayana, assembly GCA_013389865.1. Taxonomy (NCBI): domain Eukaryota; kingdom Metazoa; phylum Chordata; class Aves; order Cuculiformes; family Coccyzidae; genus Piaya; species Piaya cayana. The sequence goes on from WAAB01010642.1 coordinate 101,783, forward strand.
ACGAGGCATCACTGGAGCATCTGAGTGGTATGTTTTAAGGGTATAGCCCAGAATCTCGATGCCGCAGTGCGCTGCTGGGTGTGTTCTGAGCGCCAGTGTTGGAATCGTCCCACCATGTGTGATACAAATAGCTGTGTGCACGGGTGTGTGATCTTTCAGTGATATGCCACACATTGGCACTTGCAGAACTTATATTCATATTTCATGCTCTATGGTTTTAATATCAGATGGCATAGTTTGAGAGAAACATGTTTGTGGCATCCCTAGTGATGCTGGCTTGTCGTCTTGGAGCAGCAGCTGACATTAGATCTGGGAGGCAGCCTAGTTGATACATAAAATGTGTGGAAGCATCAAAGGGCCATGTGATAGAAAAAACAGCTCGTTCTTGTTACCATGAGAATATTACTTAGGCTGTTGGCATCGCATTTTAACAAGAACCATAGCTCTCTGACTGCATGCTAAGTATCCTTACAGCTTTGTTCATCCTGTGAATGATGCACTTCTTTTCAGTGAGTTCTTATAGCTTGGAAGTGGCTTTATAATATGTTACAGAAAATGAGTCACTTAAGATAGGGAAAGGGGATGGATTTCTACTCTGATCCTCGGGTCACTAGAATTCCTGAAAATGCTTCACATTATTCCCTCTACTTTATTCGATGAATGCTTGAATCAGTAAAACTCAACTGAGGAGAGAACCCGTATTACAGTTAAATGATACCCTGTTCGTTTGTGTTGCTGGGAAGATACTCTTGACAGTGTCATAATTAGTGACTTTTGCCTGGATAATTTGTACGTGGGCTAGATATCCTTTGGCAAGCACCAGTGTTCTCTAATTAGTTTTCTGTATGCAGTGAGCGCTGCTGTGCTGCAAGCAGTGTACAGAACTTGGTTTTCAAAATAAGCTTTGCATGTGACTTGCGCATGCTGGTGTGTTTGAACATAATATGATTTCGCAGTTCCTTGCCTCTCTTTTCCTTTCCAAAAAGAAATACTGATTAGATAAATTAGACTTTTCCTCACTTCAGGCAATTTTTGCATCCTTTCCCCCAAATCCGCCTAACCTTTCCTGCTTTATCACAAGCTGTATTCATATCACTTGCCAAAGATGCAAAGACCAGGGCAGAACTCTTTATTAAATAAGAAGGGCAGTAAGTTCACTTGTGTCTTTACTATTGACAGCCTGTTTCACCTACAAGGGATGGATATGTCAATGCAGAAAATTACCACAATGTTTTTTTACTACATATTGCTTTCCTGTCCAACATTTGTTTTGTGATTGAAAGTTCTAGTATTTCCATAAGTGCTGCTTTTTTCTTTTTTTCCTTTTTTTTTCTTTAAGGCAATCTGTCAAATCTGTTCTCTCTGTTCTTGTAGAAAGAATTTGACATCTTTTCTCTCGTCTCCAAGTGCTTTGAAATAACTAGTTTTAACTGTGGTGTTGACCAGCATGGAAACCGTTGGTGTCATTTGCAAATCCATTGTGAAACCTGATTCTAGTATCAGCTACAATAGTTCTGAGGATATTTTTTTTGTTCTTGCTGTAAATAGATCCATTTAAACAGCACATGGACAGAGAACTTGAAGAAAAAGACGTAGAAAAAATGTGTACAGTTCCAAAGACTTCAAGTCAAAGCAAGGTACCAGTGTTCTATAGCCATCCAGAGTTCTTGTAGATGCCTGGGTTAAAGTAACTGGTTTTTTTATAAAAGTGAAATACATCTTAATTGTTATTATTAGCTGTTGGCACTGGAATTGTTAAGATTTTTGTCGCTATGTTATTGCTGAAGTATTTTCTTCTTAGCGTAGTGTGCAGATCAAGAGTTGAAATCTAACGTCTACTGTTATATAGGCCTGTGGCAACGCATCTGGAAAACTTAGCTTTACAGTTTCATCTGTAGTACCAGGTCCCCACAAGTTTAATACTCATGGTACCAGGGGGAAACAGAACTGGAATCTGAGTGGTAACAACATGATGCCGTGGATGTGCTCTGCAGCTGAACTCGTGAGGTGACCACATACAGTCTTAAAAGTACTCGTGATGCACTTTCACATTCTCGCTTCAAGATGGCTGTATGTCTGTACACATGTACAAGCTGGTAAATGGGAATTTGATATTTGTATTGTTAATACTGGCAATAACACGTGAATTACAGTATCAGGAAAACCACGTTGTTGCTTGAGAGAGAATAGTGCTTTTCAAAATACTAATTTTAGTACGAACCTTTGATTCCTAACTTTTTCACATCTGATTTTGTTTTGGAGAGTTGCCTTGCATTCTGGTCAGCCATATGCCAGGTGACATTCATTGGAAGATATCCAATAGTTAGTCACTCAGTCAGAAAGCTGCGATTTTTATATTTTATTTTCTTTTTACTTTTTTGGACTATGGTGCCCAAAAATACCAGTGCCACGTGAAGTAATGTATGATATATCTTTGATTAACTTGATGTAGCTACTTTACAGCAATAGATAGGGACAACTTGCTCACCAGAAGGCTTAAAGTTTGTAGAGTTCCTCACTGATAGCTTTTGTCCTCGAAATCAGACAGAAGCTCAACAAGGTTGCATTTAGCAATTGATTCACAACTTCCTAATGGAGTTTTGTTTTCATGTTTAGTACATACCTCAGTGCAGTTGATCTGTAAGCACAGTTGGACTCTAAGGTTCTCATATAAAAATGAGAACAGTTATAGACGCGTCACTGCAAAATACACCCAGATTTATTGACCGCAAGCTTATTGTTATTTACCCTGGCAGACTCTAAGAAAGAGATAGCATATTGAAAAAAACTTTCAACTTGCATTATGAAAAGATAATTTCTCAGATTTCATGAACTTGGTTCAGCTGCCAGCTGTGGTGATGTGCTGTTAAATGAACCGAGTTGGGTACATCTGTCTTCTCTTTGGGTTGTCTATTTTTCAGTGGCCAGCACTGGGCCTACTAACTTTTTCTTCGACTCTGGAGAAATGCAAAACTTTGAAAGCAGACAAAGAAGTTGATGTGAAACAGCTTTATCTTCACAAGCCATTAGAAACCACTTGGCCAAAAGTGAATAAACAATTTCTGTCTTCAGTGAACAAACCAAGCGATCCCTTTTTCACACCATTACAAAGAGAGCTTTTCTGCATCATGAATACATACCAGGACTTGTTCTATCCAGAAAGAAATGCTTTAACGAATGGGGAAGAAATCCGGAATGCTTACTGCTTGCATGCCTTAAATCATGTTCTGAAGGCAAATGCCCAAGTGCTCAGCAACAATGCCAAACGAAGAGACCAAAAACCAGGCACTGACAATGATGACTACAGGGATCAGGGCCTCACTAGACCTAAGGTAAGAAAGCTTTTTTAATGTGATTCCCTTTTTCCCTCCCTGGGCGTCTGGTCAGGCTGGATAAACATCCTGCTAATTTATCCAGAAGTATTTCTCTTGCTGCTCTGATGTGAAGTGTTCCTGGGCTTGTACCTTTCCACATCCCTTTATTGGGTCTGCTGCGGCCCCGGCAAATGCCCTCTGAAAAGCAGTGAGCACAGGGTTGTTAGCTGGCCTGTTTCTGTGCTGAGCCATGAGTTTGACTTATCTTTTTTTTTTTTTTGTTTCCCTCTAACTACAGACTGGCATGTAAGCTTTTCCTGCTTCCATTTCTTATCTACCAGAACAGAGAGGTGGCTCCACATTGATCTTCAATGTTAGTGCAGGTAGTCTAAGGATGGGTGTAGGACCACTCTGCACAGGGTATTTATATTCAGAGTGCTGTGCAGAGGCTATTGCCATCCATCCAGGAGCCAGCTGTTGTCTCTTATCTGTATATTGTAGGAACTCTTGCTTGCTGGGGAGGTAGGAAAAACAGAAGAATGTGCTTAGTTTTCAATTCCCTTGTAGTGGTACCTGGGTATGAGATGGGGAACTGAACTGAGCTGTCGGCCTTTATTTCATGAGCACACTGCATCCCAGTGCATCCTCCCTCCTTGCCGCATGTCAGGATTGTTGTCGTTTGTTTGTTAGGACACCCCATGGTGGCAGGTATAAATCAGAAAAGTTACTTGACATACGGTTAACTCTTGAGTGTTCATATTTTATGGCTTGTTCTTTTGTAACTGTTGATCTATGCAGGTACTGATGATAGTGCCCTTCAGGGAATGCGCCTTGCGAATTGTGCATGTTTTCATCAATCTTCTTGAAGTGAATGAGAAAAAAAAAATAGATGTAAGTAATAAAAAGCGCTTCAAAGGGGAGTTTGGCTTTGACCCAGAAGAGAAGCCTCCCAACCTGAAAAGACCTGAAGATTATGAAGCTGTCTTTGCTGGCAACATTGATGACCACTTCAGAATTGGTAATGACCTACTGAACAGAATATTTTTAACTTGTAAAGAACTGACAAGTAAAAAGTTCTTCCTAAATGTCTCAGAGCTGGAAGTTCTGGTGAGGCTCTAGGCTCTAGTATTCATGCTGGTTTTGCACTGGCAACTTGGATTTTTCTGAAAATCTTTCTTGCCTTGCCAGAGCTTAAAAAGGGAGAGAAAATACAAAAGTAATGATTTTCACATCAAGTTCAGAATAACTTAAAATGCAATGATTGCTTTATTGTTGCAGGGACTGCCCACACCTCGTTTTAAAGAGGATAGCCTTGATTATGCAGCAAAGTCTTTCATGTTATTAAAAAAAAAATCTTTTGGGTTTAATTAGCCTATTCACAAAGCCTCTTGTAATCGGTAATGGTTGGAACAAAATTAAAGCTCAGTACTGAGCAAAGCATTTTCCACTGTGCTACCCATGGTTTTCATGAGAGCAAAGGGGGGTAGCCAGCAAGTAGGACTGTTGGCCAAGCAGCAAGTTTGAAACCATTTCATAATATTGTAATCTCATGCTGTTTTAGTAACTGAATGTGCAGAAAATTAGCCAATGGCTTGGTTCCTGGAGTTGCTATGATGAGTAGGCAGTTTTTCTAACTTAGTTTGACAGATCAGAGGCTTTTGAAATTATTGGCCTTTGAAAGATAAATTGGCATCCCAAGAGATTTAGTGATGCAGTGAAGGATGCGAGGAGGACTCACTCAATCTTTCTTCCTTCCCCAGTGAATATCTCTGACTGAGAGTGTCTAACTTTCGGTAGCATAATTCCCCTTCAGACCTCTCCCATACTCCAATCTGCTTGATCCACTTACTAAGTGGGAAGAAATGCTCGAAGAAACTTTGAAAGCTGTTACTTGCAGAAGCAAATCATAGAAGCAGAATAGTTGTTCTTTCTTACTGTGCCTTACACCCTGTTACTTAAGCACAAAGATCTAATTTAAAGCACATTTGTTATGCCTTGCTAAAACCGCCCTTTCACATTTTTGAATGGAAAAAAGATACTGTTCAGCTCTGTATATGTGGTGACAAGGGATATCTTTGTCCTGGAAACTGAGCCAATTGTGCCTTTCTTCCTTGCTCCCCCACCCCATTTTTATCATTAGTTTAAATTAGATATAACAAGAGGGGTCCCTATTGGTGTGTGTGTGACATTCTTGTCAGTGCTCATGGTAGCTGGCTTCACGCAGTGAGGCAGAGAAGTCAAAGAGACACCTTTGTTGGGCAGACTACAGTGGGTGGATTGAATACAGTCCAGACTATCTGGATTTTTAAGATCTGAAAACTGTGGGTCCTGGCAATATTGCCTTGTAGTTATGACATAGATAATAAACTCCTCTGATTCCTTCCTTTTTCTTTAACATAAGAGGTGATACATGCTAAACTGGCTTATGCATACTGCAACATGCAGTGTGAGAAGCAGTGCCAGGGAAGGTGCAAGGCTGATTATGCTTTCAGTTGTCGTCGCACAAAGAACCATTTACTTTGTGTTTTAGTAGCAACTCTTGTGGCCATGTGAATAAAGGCAGCGTATAGTCAAGAGGTCCACACTGGATCTTTCATGACAGGTTAAGGTAAAAGTTTCTGTAGTACCTAATGGCAGAGACTGAAGTCTCAGATATGGAGAAAAGGAAATAGTTAATATTTTCTGCCCTTTTTTTTTTTCATTTTTTCTTAAGTTCTTTCGCCCCTTCATCCCTGTTGTTAGGAATAAAAATGTGTTTCAATTAAAAAATGTTGTCCAGGCTTTGAAAAAATCTGGAAAAAAGTACTACTGAAAGAGTTTGCTGAAATTCATGAAGAGCTCCCAAATGCTTGTCAGGTAGGGATGGGTAGGCACTTATTAGGAAAGAAGAGTTTCAGACACATTGATTTTGTCCAGCTATAATCATTAACATGTGTTAAGGGAGACAAAAGACAGGGAGTTACTATTCTTCCAGAGCCTGCTGAGAGAATATGATTGATAATTGATCTTAACTAAGAAAATGCTGTTGGTTGTTGTTGGACAGGGGTTGCAATTCTTCAAAAGAGTATGAGACTGTATGCACCGTTCTACTCATCGGACATCATCATTGCCTCTCCCCTGGGAATGAGGACTATTATTGGCGCAGAGGGGGAAAAGAAAAGAGATTTTGATTTCCTGTCATCAGTAGAAATGCTCATAATTGATCAAGCAGATATTTACCTGATGCAGAATTGGGAACATGTTCTGGTGCGTTTTCCATATGTATTCACTTTAGCAATGCTTGTTAGTCTGATATAACTTAGTTTTGGAAATGAACAGTATTGCTGGTTTTTCCTGACTTGATTACAAACATGTATACTTGTTCCTTTTCTTCCTTCCTTCCACCCTGATATTTTCCTTGTATTAAGAATGTTCTTCCTACCTGTTCTCTATAAATCTTGGTGTTTGCTACTTCAGTGGCGTATTTTATCAGAGGTGGGGGGTTCTGGCAGTTCTAACTATCTTGCAGGATGAGATAATGAGGAGTCCTTTAATCACACCTGGGGGAAAATATGCCAGCTATCTGACTGCCCAATGTCTCAGATTACAGCCCTGGGAGGAGACTGTACAACCTTTTTCAGGTTCTTCCAGAAAGCAATAGAAGCTGGTGCTTGTCTCCAGTGACTGTAGTGATACTAAGCATTAGTAATGTCCAAAATTAAATAGTATGAATATTTTCTTGTATGGGTAATGAAAATACTGCTCTGGGACTGTAGCTAGTATGCAGCATTAACCATGTTTTTTGGTTGGTGGTTAATGAAAGTTTTTAAGGTTGAAAGGTTGGGTGTTTTTCCACATAGAAACACCTTTGAGGTACCTGGGCCATGCATTTCAGCAACATGATGTTACTGTACATTTTGTCTGTGTCCAGAATTTGTCTTGTTTCTTGGGGAGTCCCCACAAAAGGCATGTCAGCCTACGTGATATCCCGGGAATCAGTCCTGGAGCCTGTTTCTTGTTTGTACTTCAGTGTGACTGCCTACTGTGCAGCAGCAGCGATGCCAGTCCTAGGCATCATTCAGTCAAAATGAAGTGAATATCTTTACTTGCACCTAAACGCTCTCTCTGAATGCAATGGGAAACTGCACTAGGGGTTCTTCTAGCTCAGAAACCTTGGGCCTTACTTTAATACAAACAAACAAATCCATTATACTTTTCCTTGGGAGAAGATTGGAAGCAAACATGACTGTTGCTGATGACTAAAGAGATGTTTTCTTTCAGTTCTGTAGCAGGAAATCAAGTAAATTACTCTTGCTGTGGTGGTCAATAAGTTCTGGACAGTCATGTCTTGGGAGATAACTGCTGGTTTATGTTCTATGCAGTCTTGCTCATCCCTGCCCACTTTCTTAAGGCTCTTGCAGTCTGGGTGCAGGGATGTCAGTCTGTAGCAGTGTGTTTCCATCTTTCTGTGTAGCACCTGATGAAGCACATTAACCTGCTGCCTCTGGATTCCCACGGGGTAGACTTCTCCCGAGTGCGAATGCTGAATCTCAATAACTGGTCCAAATACTATCGCCAGACACTGCTGTTCAGTGCTCTTCAGCACCCCCAGATTAACTCTGTCTTCAACAAACACTGCTTCAATTACACAGGGCAGGTGAGTGCACAGATGAGCTGAAATCCTTCTTTTAAATGCTGACATAAGGGAGGGGAGGAGGAACAGAAAACTCAACATGTAGAAAAGTTCCATAACTCGGTTGTGGAAAGACTGACTGTGTGCCAGTCATTTCTATTACACAGTGATTTTGGTCTCAATCTCCATGACACTGCATGACAGTTTCTAATGCTGTGCCGAAGGCATGAGGACCCGCTCTTCTTGCAGCAATACTTACTTCATCTATTTTTTTGTGCATAGCTGTTTCATGTCAGAAATCAGATTTTTTTTTTCTTTATTTGGAACACAGAAGATATCTTGGGGTTTTTTTGGTTGTTAAATGGAGAGTTTGCCTGTTTTGCTTAAGAAGCACAAGCTGAAATTACTTAGAAAGAAATGGGAAAAGTAAAACATCAGTTGTCCATCTCAAATATATGGATGTTGGGACCTAAGTAGTGGTCATGCATACTTAACAGATCCAGGGCGTGTCTATGTGAATATAGTTTTGTATTGGAGCTTTCTTAAAAACACCCTTATGTATTGCTTGCAGATGTGAGTTATAAGCAGAAAGCTGACTAGAGTGTGCCTGCCTTTGAAATGCTGCTTTCCTGAATATCCTACTTTCTTCTTGCAGGTAGCTGTCCGCAACGTACCACTCAGTGGCTCCATTGGCCGTGTTGTGGTACAGCTTCCTCATGTTTTTCGGAGGCTAGAAGCTGAAAATTTAACTTCTGTAATAGATACAAGGTATTCTGTGTTTCAGACTTATTTTGCTATGCCCTAATAACTGCAGTTTCAGATTGAGTTGAACATGCTGTTTCATGCAGAGCACAATGTGGTTACACCACAGAAGTATGTCTTCATTAGTCTTCAAATGCAAGCTGGGCTCTGCACAGGTACAGGGGAATACTGAACTCCTTGCCAAAGGCACTGGCGGATAAAGTCTGGAAAAGATATACGAGTCAATATGATAACCATAGCACTGATGAAGCGTTTGCCTTTTCTCTTCTTACATGTGTAGAAAGCCTGTGAAGTTAAAGAAGGAAAAATGTAGTCAAAATCTTCTGTAGTCATCTGATGATATTCTTGGTTTAGGTCATAGCAGTATTGGAAGGCTAGACGTTAACTCTGGTTAAAACATATTTGTTTTCTTAACTGAGGTTTCAGTTTTTCATCAACAAAGTTTTGCCGGAGTACCGCGATGCCATCATGTCACACACACTCATTTATGTTCCGTCATATTTTGACTATGTGCGTCTTCGAAATTACTTCAAGAAAGAGCAGCTGAATTTCACTCACATTTGTGAATACACTAAAAAGGCTGGCATCTGCAGAGCAAGACGGTTCTTTCTCAACGGAGAGAAGCAGTTTTTATTGTTCACTGAGCGCTTCCACTTTTACAAAAGGTGAATTGTGGACCGAGTTTTCTTTTAAGTTGCATGTCTGCTGTTTTGGAAGTGGAGTCTGACCTTAATTGTAGATGGGCTGTCTTGCTTTATGACTTTGTTGGATCTTTCTGGGGACTTCTTTGATGGAAGGAAAAGCTTTTCAGTTTACCTGAAATTTTTTGCATGTTGTCAGCAGTCTCTTGCAGAGACTGTAATACTTCAGTGTGCACAGGGCTTTATTCAGGAAGGTGAGCACTGACAAGTTCCACTGAAGTCAGGACAGGATGATACAGCCTGAAAAATGGGATTTGTTGTGCCTTTTATTTGTGTTCCTCTGTGCCACAAGAATTAAACAAAATTCTGGAAAAGGGTGCAGAATTGGTTCAAGAATGCAATATTGCAAGCTCAGGCCACCTGGAGAATTTGCTGTGTCCTGGCTGGATCTGTTTAGAAGTTCCTAATGGAACAGGTTTTTCTATTAGCAGAAGATGTTTTGGCAAATGCAAAAGGTTTCATGATGCTCAGTCAGATCAAGATTCACTGTCTTAAAATGTGAGCCAAAGAGGCTGAATACTGCAGAAATAGATGGTGGCCTCTACTTAGAGGAAGTCATTGTGCCTGGCAATTCCTTTAAATTCCACATCTGTGTTAAGTTTAGCCCTCAGTCTAGGACACAGGGTTTGTAGAGTTGAGCTACAACTAACATGCATTGAATTTAATGGGAAATGAAAGAATTAAGGTAGGATTGATGTTTTAACATGCATGTTTTATACAAATTCATAACAGTTATGGTTTTGGTCTTTTTTCCTACTACAGGTATACGATAAAAGGCATTAGGAACCTCATTTTCTATGAGTTACCAACCTACTGCCACTTCTACAGTGAGATTTGTAATATGATGAAGGCCACAGACAGTGCAGCGGATGCTACTTGGACCTGTACTGTGCTTTACTCCAAATATGATGCTCAGAAATTGGCTGCAGTGGTTGGTGTAGATCGCACAGCTCAAATGCTGCAGTCCAAGAAAAATGTGCACCTCTTTGTTACAGGAGAAAATGAATAAGTGACATTGCAGACTGGACGCTTTTAGTCTAAATGCACTTTTTGATGTTACTTTTTAAAAAAGTATTAAACTTTTTACTCCCTTTTACTATATATTCTGTTGAAATTGTTCATATAGTACTGGATTTCATATTTCAATACTCTGTCCAACAAGGAATGAAAGATGTCATTCAAGAAAGCTGGGGGTGGGAGGGGGGTTCTGTATAGAAACAAAATCAATCCAGAAATATTATTCTTGGTATTGAAACACATGCTGGTCAGTAAAGATCAATGTTGTGATAAATAACATGGTTGGATTGCTTCACTTCAGGTATAGCAAGCCCTCCTTTTATCAAAGGCAACCTTTTTCTTTAATTTAGGGGAAAAAATGTGCCCAAGTATTCATGCAGTGACCTCTGTAAGCCTGCATCAGAGTGTGGTGCAGGCAAAGGCTTTTCAACACAAGCGTAACTCTTGAATGAGAGTTGAAGCTGCTTCGGCTTGACAGCTTTGAGAACTAGAATCCATGAATGTGCTATGGTTTTGCATTTTCCCGAAAGACCTAAGCATCTCTGCCTGCTTTTGACAACAGCCCCTCTGTCCAGTCCATTTTACCACAGATAAGTTTTTTCCAAGTCGAACTTAGCAGGCACATGAGTTTAGGCCTGCCTAGCCCACAATCACCAAAGCAGCACTGCAGAGCACAGAATTGTGTGGTGCAGTTTCAAATACCCGTGATCTCCAATCTCACAGCATGGCTGGGGCTTGGTTAGTTGGTTTGGTTTTAGTTACCTCCTACTGCTTGATTATGGGCAGCATGGAAGCATCATGGAGCTGCCTCTTTCCTCTTTTTTATCTCCTTCCAGGAAACTAAGCCTAATTCAAAAGCAGCTAAAAGTAGGGAGACCAGGTTTTGTAGCCATGTGTTAGGAGGCGGGAAGACTGTTCTGTGGAGGGACAAGTGAACCCAAATGGAAGAAGGAAACATTCATCCTCTGACAAGCTTTGAAAGAATTCATGTCTGGGAGATTCAAGTAAATATATCAAAGTGAAGTAAAGTTGTGGAAATGCACAGGCACATAATTTTAGCCTTTTTTTAAAATATCATATTCTTGATTCCTGTATTTCTCAGAGGCTGCAAACACAGGTAGTAATTGACATCTTGAAATCATTTAGTAGGTATGCAAATGTATGCAGTTTCTTACTTTGCATTTTAAGTAATTATTTCTGTTAATTTTATGTACCTCTGCTGTAGCACATGAATGAAGAGCCAGGCACAGCAAAGTTCTTCTGAGCATCCGTCTGCTGTACAATAGAGACAGTAGTAGTGGCAAACAAGGACTTTTCTATTATTGTATAGGCTCAATTTGGGAGAATTGTGGCTCTGCTTATGAAAACACAAAGCACACAAAATTGGATTAAGGAATTTTCTGTCTACACCAGATATACTTGGCAGAGGTGAATAGCTGACCTCTGAGGAAGCTAAAGTTGGATAGCTACTTAGGGAGATAAAATGATGCAGTGCAGCTGCTGTTTAAAGCAGCAACAAAGGTTTTGTTACAGAGCTTTTAACTATGCAAGGATTTTTCTCCCCTCACTGAAGTTAATAGTGAAGTGCCTTGATGGCAGTAGGGCCAAATCGTAGTGTCAGACTCTCATAATTTTTATATCAACTACCTTGGTTTGTTTCTAAAACAAGCATACTTTGAAATGTAAAATGTATATACGAGTGTTATATCGAGTGTTACATTTTTGATGTTGATTGCTAACTCATTGATTGTCAAAGTAGCGTGTAAATGCCTCTTCACTGCCTTCAGTTAGTGTCCTGGGCTGCAGGCACAAAGTTTCTGTGTGTTTGCCCTTAAAGAGCTCATGTATGAGATGTTTCTGACCCAGCAAAATCTTTTATGCTTTAGTAGGGAACCTCATAAACCAACACCAGAAATCCTTACCTAAGTGGTTGCAGTAGCACATTAGAGAGGTTTGGTGATGCAGGGGGCCTGTCTGTACTGGTATGAAGGAGTTTCTGTCCCCTAGTGCTTCCTTTTACTCCTGGTACCGTGATGTTCCCATGCCCCAGTGTTGGCCCGCTGAGCAGTGGAACTGTTGGAGGTGAACCGAGGAGGGGATTTGGTCTTTTTTAAAACTTTCCTTTGCCCTCTTTTCATCTTATTTTAAACAATTCCCTGGTGCAGTTCACAACCCTGCAAAGTGGATTGTCCAAGAGTGGCAAGGCAGTGAGTTACTGGGAAACAGCAAGCCCTGTGATCAGAGTTTGGCCCGTCCTGGGTGTGTGTTCAATCAATTCTAATGGTTCACAAGCTGGGGCAACTGCTGCCTCCAAATGACTTAAGTAACTAACTTATAATGCATTTGCTTGTTGATAATGCAGCTTTCAGACAGCTGCCTGAATCCAAAGCATCCTTGTGCACACTCTTAGTCATTTTTAGAAATGGAATGTGTACATCTGGGGTGCGTATTTTTTTAAATTATTCAATACTTTTCTTTAAAAGTTCAAATTGTGACACAATGGAATAAGAAAAGATGTTAACAAATACAATATTTTTATCTTTTTTTATTTGACAGCTTCCAGTCTTTGCATGGCAAGTTTTTTGCAACCTTTTCACAGGAACACATCAATGATGATTAATTCCTCAACCTGAGGAAACAAATTTAAAATGAAATCTTGTTCATTTTGGCATCAGTACTGTACCTATCCGGGGGGAGGGAATGATGTTTCTTGAAAATACTTTTTGTCAACATTTCAAAATGATCTTGGAGTACTGAAAACTAATCCTGTATTCATTTTATTTTGGAAAGGCATCTTAAGGCAGAGTGAGAGTTGACTGAGTGGCCTCAGGCAGGCAGCTTCTGAGACACTGGCTGCTCATGTGCAGTAGTGCAGAAGCATTAGCTTTTGGGAATTCAAACCCAAGGGTAAAAATAAACCAGGATTAAGATGTTAAGCAAGAGTTTCTTTTCAGCATTTCCTGTCTCTTGGGAAATCCTAGTAATTGATAAACAACAGAAAGACATACCTGACAGCAGAAATATTGTTCTTCCAGCTCATGAGCTCACGTTGCAATGGCTCCTTTTCTCACTAGTAAAACCTAATCAGGATAGTAGGTTTTATTACTTTTTGTTGCTCCTTTCAAAGATGACAAAAAGGAAATGTTTGTTGTTTTTTTTTAAAATGAAAATATGTTTGTAGGATAGGAGCCAGCCTCCTGCTGCTGATTACATTAATGTGGAGGAAGGAAGAAAAGGTGACTTAGGGACAGTGTCTCCAGGGCTGGGGAGCTGCCTCTGGTAAGAAGGTAGGTTGTTAGTTTTGCAGCAGCCTCTGGGAGACATGGAACAAGTCACATGAGAGAGAAACTGGAGCATTCTTGTTAACAACAGCAGAATTAACAATTACTTTACAGTTGTGCTGTCATTGGCTGCCAGGATGTCTCAGCTCCATGTTAGTTATGTTCCCATGGCCTCCAGAGATCCTCTGCAGGGTTTGGAGTTGGTTTAGACTTGATAGCCAAGCACGTCTGATGAAACGAGGTGGGGATTTTCAGAAAGCCTATCTGTAAAACCATGTGTGATAGATGTAAGAGAGAGCTGTGCAAAGAGGGAGAGAGGTGATAGCAATGCATAGGGTTTATGATCAAAGACTAGATCCACCAGATCAAAGACAATTCAGTCTCTGTAGCTTTAAATCTCATCCTGGGTGCTCTCAACAGTAAAGGGTAATTAGTACAGGCCTGGTTACATTTTAATTAACCATTAACTTCAGCTGTGCGGGGGGGTTCCTTGTTTTACTGGGTCGATTGTGAGTTGGGCTGAGACCACTGACTCTTGAATGGATAAATGGCTGTCAGCTGGTCTGCGAGTCAGTTACCTGGAAGGGAAGTGTTGAAATGGTCTTAACGTTGAGTGGTAATTGAGAAATAAATATTTGATTTTGTAAGGGAGTTGCAGGAATCTTCAGTAAGGACACGAGAGAGATCAAGGTAAGGTACAGAGAAATAACATGACAATGGGCAAAACCAGGATGATAACCTTGGAGCAGTTGACAATATAATTATGTTACTGCAACTGAAAGCATAAATTTGGCCTTAGTCTTTCAGACAAAACAGTAAAATCACACTAAATTCTTATGTGAGATTACATTTCCTGGGTCAAACTCTTAGCCCTGGTACTGGCATAAATCTGAAGAGATGTTGCCAGATTTGCTAAAACAGGTTTATCAGGATGCTGTAAGGTCTATTATTAGTCCTTCCTTTACACTCTCATGAAAGGGTGAATTTGGTAGCAGCAGCTGTAACTGAAAAACCGTTGCCAGTACCTTGTTATTACTAGCGATGAAGCAGAAATCTCTGTATTATTTACCTGTTCTGGGTGTCAGGTTTCAAAAGCCCTCATTGCCACTTAATTAATAGGTTAGTAAAGAATGAATATTTAGCTTTAATAATGTGTAATTTTTAATCAAAGCAGGAAAAGCTGTATTAGTTTTGTACAGAGTCATGAGCATAGACATAAAATGGATAAATGGGAACCAGTTCATGCAATTTATTTGGACTTTTAGAAGGTCTTTGAGAAGCTCCTTCATTGGAGGCTTCTAAAGGAATTGTGTGTTTGGTGAGGCTGGAAGGGTCATAGCAGCTCATCGCAGCAAAAGGTTTTGTATTACTTCAGTGCCATCTCCTCTACTGAGCATATATATAGCACATCCTATAACATTTCCCTCTCAAATATTATTATTTGTGTTGGTCTGGCCACTTTCTCCTATTCACGAGCTTAATCACATAATTGACACTCCGTTAGCCTGGGAAAGAATTTGAAGGAAGAGGGTCATACCTGGCCTTGTAGCTGTTTGGGGCTGGGGTGTGGATGGTGGGCTTGTCGAGAAAAGACCATCAAGCAACAAATGATCAATCAGGGTCTGGGTCTTTTTTAAAACAGACTTTGTGGATTGCTCCAGCACAGCCAGTCATGACAGAAAACTCAAACAGTTGGAGAATAAGCCATATTTTCTGATGATAATTCATATTTCTCAGACATCCCTGAACACAGCGCAATAACTTAAAATTATCTGCTCCTTAGCATGATCTCGTTCTTCTCCTGTTACATTGAAGGACATAATTAAATTAATGAAGAAAACAGTGGTTGAGGCTGCAGGTCTGACTAGCTTACTGCTGCTCTGCTAGCTGTTATCATCTCTCAGAGTAGGGGAAGAGTCAATCTTAATGATCACCACCTCCTGCTGTTGTTCCAGACCTTCCAGGCTGCTTAGGACTTGAGTTCTTACTCCCCTTTCCCTGCACTGGTATTGCAGGTGGAGTTGGGTGGAATGCAGTTAAATGTTGGTAAAATACAACTAAACCAGGAAGAAGCCCCAAAGGAATAAATTAGTGTCTGAATTAATTCCAGCTACAAAGTGAAAGATTTCCAGTAACTTCAGATGCTACTTGCTTGAGTCCAAAGGAGGGGGAGGTCATTCAGAGATTTTGGTGTGGTGCAGAAGCTCTCACATTGTTTATAAGCTTTGTGAAAGAGCTCACCCTAAATGTAGGTATAGGTATATCTGTTGGAACCAGTCCATGGGAGACAGGGAGCCTGTAGGCATGAAAGGAGGTTGTGGAGAGCAAGGAGTGCCAGCTCTTCTCCCAAGTGACAGGGGACAGGACAAGAGGGAATGGCCTTAAGCTCTGTCAAGGGAGATTCAGGCTTGACATCAGCAAAACTATTTCACAGAAAGGGTCATTGGGCACTGGAACAGGCTGCCCAGGGAGATGGTTGGGTCACCTTCCCTGGAGGTATTTAAAAGACAAGTGGACAAGGTGCTCAGGGGCATGGTTTGGCCATTGATGGGGATGGTTAGACTCGATGATCTGTGGGTCTTTTCCAATCTAGTGATTCTATGAAGAAGGCCACTTTCATAGAACCATAGAATAACCAGGTTGGAAGAGACCCACTGGATCGTCGAGTCCAACCATTCCTACCAAACACTAAGCCATGCCCCTCAGCACCTTGTCCACCTGTCCCTTAAACACCTCCAGGGAGGGTGAATCAACCACCTCCCTGGGCAGCCTGTTCCAGTGTCTAATGACCCTTTCTGTGAAAATTTTTTTCCTAATGTCCAGCTGGACGAGAACAACTATAGCAGATACCAGAAGCACAATAAGGTTCTGTTTCCAAAGAAAGGAGTCCAAATGATAATGCTCAAAATGCGAGCTGCCTATGTGTCTCACACAAGCTACTTTTGAGGGGGAAAACATACCAAAGAAAGTTTCTGTTAATTTGTGGAAGAGATCCCACAGCGTGGGGAGGTCCCATACTGGAAAACTTCCACAGTACTGATAGTGCTGCAAGCACTATGGGATGGAGCGTTTCTGGCAGTGCAGATGCAGCCGCCTGCGTAAGCCGAGAATGAATAAGACAGTTTGACTGAAGCAGCAAGGTACAGAACACTCAGAGCAAGGCTTCCCAGTGTGAGAAGTCTTGACTCTAGAAATTTTCTGCGCCTTTTTAGAGGTACAGGACAAGTAAAGTAGAAACCTAGAATCTTTTAGGTTGGAAAAGACCTTTAAGATCACTGAGTCCAACGATTAACTTAACACTGCTGAGTTTCACCACTGTACCTAAGCACCTCATCTACACATTTTTTAAATACTTCCGGGGGTGGTAGCTGACCAGCTTGCTCCAATAATCAAGAGCCCTTTTGTTGAGGAAAAGTTTCCTAATACCCAGTCTAAACCTCCCCTGATGCAACTTGAGGCTGTTCCCTCTTGTCCTATCACTTCTTACTTGGGAGAAGAGACTGACACCTTTCAGGTAGCTGTAGAGACCACTGAGGTATCCCCTCAGCCTCCTTTTCTCCAGTCTAAATGACCCCAGTTCCCTCAGTGAAGACCCTCCAGCAGCCTCCTCCAGCCTTCACTCCTCCCCTCTCCAGGTAATTCCACCAGCTTCTCGAGGACTTCCAATCAGATGTCTTTGGACTACCTGTTGGGCAGACTGGCTGCAGGACACAGGTGGATACACCCTTTATCCTGCCTCAAGAGGATCGTAACTGCTGTGTTGCTGAGTGGTGACACTGTGATAGGAGAGTGAGAGTGCCCCACAGGCTGCAACCCTACCTGCCATCCTTCCACGCAGTATCCATCACAGAATCACTGAGGTTTTTTTTTCTCCAAACTTTGTGAAAGGTAGAGCAACGGTATGAAGTAACTCTCACATGAGCAGAGCCCTGAAATACTACTTTTTTTTTATTTAGTCAGATACAATTGGCTATCCCTTCCCTTTGGTTGACTCACGAGTAAGAGAGGGAAAACAGAGAAGGTCCTCTTCTCTAAAAACGTGGGCTCTGAGGCGAGCACTGAGGGAGCTATGAAGGTGGGTGCAGACAGAGCCCCCACCAAGAAGGGGTGGAGTGAAAGAGCCACCCCTCAGCTGTTACTCATTTACCATAATTAGATCTACAGCCACTTTAGGGAGGGCTACAACTCTCTTCCTTTTTCTTTTGATTTGCTGTAAGAGGGGTTCAAACAAAACCCAGCAATGTACTGAGATGTGGTATGAGTATTTTGCACTAATTGGTAAAACCACAGTGATTCTCCTCCCTCTAAAGTGGACAAGACAGCAGCAGGACTTGGATGTGAGTTTTGCAGCAGGAATCCCAACAGCTTCTGGGAGAGTAAGATTTGTTTTTTCACAGTCTTGTATCTTACTGATGTTGTAGAAATAAAGAAAATACTTTCAGTAGGTAACAGAGACACATTGGTGATCTAATTGCCTAGAAAGCTGCATCCTTAGACTTCTGATTTTGTGTGGTATCTTGCCAAATCTTTTTGCTTGGTCAAAAGGAATAGAATCAATGTTTGGTTGTTTGATGGCTTGGATGTTTTGGTTTTGTTTTGGGTTTTTTTAAAAGTTTCTGGATACAGGGGCTCATTGAAGGCAGAAGTGGAGAGCTTCTTATCGTGATGTCCCTCCTCAGGTACTCTGACTGGGAAATTCTGGGACAACTATGTTCTCTTTAGTAGGTGGCCTCCCAAGACCTTCAATGATGCATAAGCTACCTTTGCCATGAAGGGGCGAAGCAAGGGGTAGACTATGGAAGTGCCTCCAGTACATTTGAGGTATTCTTGGTCTTGGTGTGGACACAGAGAAAGTGGGCAGTAATCAGTACGTCCTGCTCTCTGGAGTCAGTCAGTAGGTGTGTTATTGTGTGCACTCTCATGAATATGGCACTGTGCAGATGAAACCATTTTAATGCCAAGGCAAAAGCTGAAGGTCAAATAATTTCTTGGGGATCTTCTGTTATCTGCAGAGGATTAGGCTCAGACATTTTCTTGTGTTGTGCTCGCTCTACCCCCATCTCTCCCAGCACGCAGACAAGTTCCCAACTGACCTGTCAAATACGAATAATGATGAGAAGTCTCAGTGATTCACAGCTAGGACACACGGAGTACTCCGTTCCCTGCTCGTACTGTGAGGCAATTAATGCAATTTGTGCTGTTTGGCTGACTGAACAGTTTGAAATGAACCGTTGAGCCATCTGTTCCTCCAGCTGACATCGGGAGTGTCAAGAGTAGCAGTCGGCTTTTGCTGGAAAAGAAACATCTCACTGTCATTAAGGAAAATTCAAGAAAAGAGAAGTGTGGGGATATTTTTCTTCCCCTTCTACTATCTTTAAAACACAGGCTCTCTTTCATATTTTCTTGTGGTGCAGGCTATGGAGAATTTTCTGGCCTCTAGTTAGGGGCTTGGGAGTAGGGAAATGGCTACACTGAGCATCACTCTCTCACACCATGCATGCTATTGGTGAGAGGGGGAGGTGGTCAACAGGGTCTGAGTTTTACATGATAGTTTTGCTCTTCCCTTGCTCTTTTCATCCCTGTATGCTGCTTTCTTGAGCTAAGAGCTTCAAAGAAATAGTATACCTTGAAATTGACTCTCAGGAGGGTTTTTAAAAGGTCTTTTGGAAGTCATATTTCATCCTCTGTAATTATTTAAAGATAGCTGCAACTAGAAAAAGTTATTATCTCATTAGTAACAGGAGGACTAGGAAAAAGTTTGACTTGTTTCTCAACAAAGAAGAAGCTCCGTCTACAAATGACCCTGAGGAATTGGGTGTTTGAGGCCTGCTCTGTGTTTGTGCAAACAAAAGAGCGTTACAGGGAACAAATTGCTAATACAGTGAATGCTAGAGGTAAAGCCATAAGCTGAGCCTGAACCTGGGAAGACTTAAATGGTATTTTTTAAGATTAACCAGGCCTTGTGAACTGTAGTCCCTGAATACATGGAGGTGTGATGCAGGGTTTCTGAGAGCTTGTGGACCAGCAAGATACCAGCAGACTGGGAAAAGCTACAACAGTGCCTGTCTTTTGGAGGTATATCTTGGGGGGAGGTAGAGCAAATTTAGGGAATGGTGAAGCAATTTTCATCAGCTCAGAACTTTTAGGATGAAAAACAGTTTAAAAGCATCTACAAGAGAAGTTACTGATAAAAAGACACCAAAACAAACAAACTACATCACCCCAAGCTTATTTCTTTGAGAAAAGTGTGGCTTAGATGCTCTGTATCTTGAATTGCTAGGCTATGGCAGTTTGGACCAACATTCCCATTAGAAAAGCTAGGGAAATGCTGAAAGGCTTGAGGGAGGGATTTGATGCCAAGCTGGATAAGTAGCATCCTTGGAGGGCAGCGGTAGCAGCAGACATTACATCATAAGCTTTCCATTATAGTGTGTTCTGGAGTAAGTCTTTTAATGGCTTCTGAATAGCCACTGCTGAACAAAGGCTTATGCTTGTTGTGTTTGCAATTTATAAGAAGCTTCAAGGTCTTTAAAGAGCAGGATTTGAATTCAAGACATTCTCAACAAATAGGGAAGATGGGCTGGGAAAGAAGTGAAAAAACCAACAAGGACAAGATCAAGATCATGATCTTAGGCTGGAATAACCAAATGCACAATACAAGGGTAATAAAACATGTTGCTTAACAAAAAATTTTGCAAAAACACAACAAGGTAATATTGTGGACCAAAGATTGAACAGGAGTTCACAGTATGATGATACTAAGAAAACTACATGCAGTTTGGAGTTCTTTACCTTCTGAGGTGTATAATCTTTAGGACTTTTGAAGAGATGGGATGGATTACTTCAAATGTACTAGAACTTGTCTGGTCTGGAGTATCCATCTGATTTGGGATGCTGTGTTCAGAGCAGGTGTGGGCCAATTAGTCCAGGTGAGACTGGAAAACAAAAAGAGGTGACTAAAATGTGAAATGCTTAGGTTCTCAAATGCATAAAATCCTATTGCAGAGAGCAGGAGCACCTGCTTTTTATGGTGGGTAGGATAAACAAGGAAAATTAAAGTTCAAAATGAAGAGAAGCAGTACCAAGGCACAGGAACTGATTGCTTGGGGAGGTGGCGTTTGCATGAATGTTGCTCCTTTCTTGGCATAAATGGAAGCAAACCTGCTGCTGTGCACATTGCACATCTGTGCAAGTGGAAGTGTGTGTGTGTGTGTGGTTTGAAATGGGAGAGCAGTCAGGGCCTTGAGGGCACCAGCAGGCTCTACCACCTCTGCCCCATCCCAGGGTTCAGCTTCCCATCCTGCTGCTCTCCTCCAAAGGTGCACTAGGTCTAGAAGGGCCTCAGGGAAGGGATGGACCCTGGTGCCTGAGGTCGTGAGGTTCCTTGGTGTGGTGCAGCCTGGCAGAGCTGGGTTGGGGCTTTAAATTGGGTCGGGTGGGTGAAGTCCCAGAGAAAGCCACTCTTTAAAGTGCTTACCTAATCACCATCCCACTGCAGTTGCACAGCAATGATTCCCAAGTGAACACTAGCCCACATTGTTGAAGTTCTCAGTTTCTAGGGAAGAACAGATATTTTTAGTGGAACAGCTTGTTGTTGACCAAAGAACAAGAGTTCTTCCTTTACTGTGCTAAATGGACAATAATTTAACCAATTTTATGGTCCATTATCCCATGTGGCAGAAGAGAGCAAACCGCTATCTTAAACAAATAGATACTAGATAGCAAAATAATTGATTTTTAATGCAGAATTTATGTTCACCCAGCCCTGCGCTGTCATTTTTTTCATATACCAAGAGCTGCAGCCAAAGCAAGTTATATGGCTCATCTCTGTTTTGTGATCATTTCATTTGTTCATAATTAATATGTCCTACATCCTGCAAACCCAAGCAATAGCATCTGAGAGCTTTTCTTTTCTCTCTCAGTAGTCGGTAAATAGGCGTCTGGCTGAGACACGCTTGGCATTGTTTAACCAATAGACAGTTGTATTTTATGGGAATATGGCACACTGGGCCAAATTCCAGTCCCACTGGAAACCCCTGGTCCTACTCCAAGGAATCCAGGACAAGGACAACGAAGGCATTGGAGCCCAGTGTTTTTTATTATGTTAGGTGAATCCATCTCTGCCTTATTGACAGCTCTTTACTGGTCTATGGGATGTTGTTCTAAAGCTGTCGGCTTTTTTGGCAGATAAGGTGTGGACTAACATGCTCCCTGCCAGGCTGTGAGACAGAAGGGGATGAGGGAGTGATTCAATATCTCGTAAACAGCCTACTAACTGATCTATTAACTAAAGACAGTGGCTTTTCCCAAAAAACTCTTCCTAAGTAACACCCAAAGACATTTTGGCTGCCTCTGCACTTGATATTTCTTATAGCACACACAGTCCTTGTACCTGTTTATTTGGGGAGCTGGTTGGGATGCTTTAACAGGCGGTGCTTGACTGGAAAATGATGAAGAGGCCAACTGTGCTCCATTTCCAACTTGAGCCTTCTAACATGAATTTTCACAATTGTCTGTTTATTTAAGTAATTTAAAAACCAAATGTAACTATTATCATAGAATATCCTTCCTTGACATAGATGTTATGGTATCCATTGCGAATAAAAAGGTTTTATACTTCATTTTATCTGATTGAGGCAAATATACACTTATAATCTACACTTACAAAACAAGCTTTCCAAAATCCTTTTCCTTGGCTATTTTACTGGGATGTTATTGGCAAAGCCAATTGTTCTCCTGTTTGAGTTAGGAATTATCTCTTTGGCTTACAAAATGCATACCCTGCCAGGACTTGCTGTGCAGGTAAGGGATAAGCATTAATAGAGTGAGAGGCTCCTCCTCCCAGGGTGTATGGGGCAGGTCCACAGAGAGTACATGTCTGGATCCTGGGAGGAGAGCAGTAGGTGCTATCCTGAGCCCAGCCCAGGGAGGGCAAGGGCTGGATGGGACTTCTCAGTGGATAAGGTCCACTCCAGCACAGCAGAGAAGAGGAACTGGAGCTGCCTCCTCTCTCTCCTTTCCCTTTCCTTAATGCTGTTCCCACGCTTCTCCAAGTGACAGAATTTTTTTGTTAAAAGGAACACTGGATTCCTCTTTGCATTCAAAGCCACCAATGAAACTCATCTTTTATTTTAAATTTAAATGGAAATAATTTATATATCCTACTCCTCCAGAGAAGGAAGGCCAAGAGAGAGTTGGAGCAATTTTGAATGTCCCAAAGCTTCTCAAGCTTTCCTGGGTTCATGACTTTCTAGTACGAACATGATTCTATGAGCATGGTGGTAGTTGCTTGCCAGCTAAATATTCTGTACATTGCAGGAACATTTTTCTGTGAGGGCAGATGGTGTTCGATTGGTAGTCAGAATAATACATGAACAGCAGAGAAGATGTGGGTTGATTAAATAATTAGCATACTGTGACATTCTATTGCTTCACTGTAACTTAAAGCTAGGTCAAAACATTGGTCTATACTGCACCCCCCTCTCTCCTTTGTTTCTTCTGTTTGCTTTTATGTTCACTCCAAAGGAAAGTTTTAACAGAAATTAAATCCTTTCTTGGTAGCAAAATGTATGAATTTGTTACTTGGCCCTGCATGTTATGGAATAAAAATAATGACATAAAGGAAATGAAATTTTGCTAAGTGAATTTAAGTTGCCAGGCAACCCCTCATACCCAGTGTGGGATCTACTCAAGCATTATTGTGAAAAAATGGTTTAATATGTGGCACAGATCAGTGTTTAGATGAAAATGGATGATCTTAGGAAGCCAGGGCAATGAGGAATAGCAGCAGGACTGAAGTCTGGTTTTGAGTCACTGTGTCTGTCTGCATAGCTCTTGGCCTTCACGGTTTGTTTGCGTGTCCACTAGAAGTCCAATTAGTTAATCTTATCAATTCTACTCCTTCCTGTCCCCGTGCTCTGTAATTGTACAATAACAATAATTACAGGCAGTTTTCTGTCAACTGAGGAATAAACGTGGAAAACATGCTTCTCTCAGCAAGGATATCATTATTTACTGACTAAATACAACCCACTGACTTACTCATCCTCCTTACTAAGTCCTGTGATCTATTCTGGGGTTTTGGAGACATTCTGTGCATAAAGATGAAAGAAGTTGTTCCACTACGAAATCACCATCCTGTGATACATTAGTGATGACTGAAAGAAGAGCAGTGTCTTTGGCTGCTGTATAATCACTGGCCAAGGAGTAGGGGAAAAGCTGTCGTAGGACTTCACAGGCTTGTGTGTCTGAGACCTTGGATGGTGTTGTACCTCTGCTGGGAATAAAAATGAAAGAAATGAAGTAATCCACTACCCTGTAAGAATTAGTGCTGTCTCCAGAGTAGTCTTCTGATGTACCCAGTGCTGTAGCTCTAGTGTCTTATAATCTCCAGGGAGAGTCTCACAGAGTGGGTAAATCTCATTTTCTTGTTTTGCTATGAAATGAATGCTTTCCTTGCTGCTGTCAGTCTTGAAGGTGAGGATTAAAACTTCACATTGAGAATACTTATGGTTAAATTGGCTGGGGGAGACAGTTCATGACCTCTGCTACGGTGCGCTGACACTGAAGAAAGAGCAGTAGTGCTCATGGAACAGCTTGAGGGGATATATGTACTCACTCCAGCATCTCTCTGAAGGAAAAAGTTTAATATTTTTGTGTCAAAGTGCTGCAAACCCAAACTATATAAGAAATGCTTATGTCAATGGGTCCTCTCAGAGATTAAACTTGGAAATCAAATTTCTTGATGTTCTGATACTTTGGAGAAAAAAAAACGTTCAAAAGTGGTCTTAAAATTACCAGGTAAATTTATATTAAGTTCTCTGGAAGATATTTTAATACAAATTCTGTAAGTAACCATTTTTATTTCTATGAGCAAACACAAAATATTTGTATTGTGTACAAGTAGAGAGTCAACCAAAAGTAACATAGAAAGAAATCACATGCTCTCTAATAGGTTTTGGGAAGGAGGAAACTGCCACTATTAATGCAATAGGATTGACAGAGCCTTGCCCTGTGCAACTCACAGCTGAGCATGAGACTGATTTGCCACCTCCTAAGTTCTGCAGAACTTTTTGCTGCTCAGCTGTGTGGTGTGAAGACCAGGTGCTGCTCCTGAAGACACTTTCTGACTCACCAATTTCTGGGTGAACTTTTATTTGGAAATCATGTCCTTTGATTCCTGTCCTAAACTGTTGGTACTTGCCTCTTTGTGCTATGTAGTTACTTGGTTCTTCTAAGTGATTAAATTCCTCTGCTGGGTGAAATAATTCCAATATACTCCTGTTTATCTTACAAAATATTACATAGCTTAATAAATGCATAATTTTAGGATCTTTGAGTAATTGCTACTATTATTATTAATTTTTAAGTAGCTTATTAATATAACCAGGCCATGAGGTTGGAATCATTGTCAATTTATGCCCTCACTGCTCTTGAACTGAGGGAATGACACGATGAAGAAACTGGTTTACTTGGTTACTGAGACCCACAGCTGCTTTTCAAAATGTAAGATAAATGGACTTGGGTCACATACGTCAAATTCATTCACTTGTTTAATTTATAAAATGCACAGTGAAAAACGTGTTTGCGTAATGCAAAAACTCAAAGTCAAATAAAGAGGACTGGACGAGATGAGAACAAACAATTCAAAACAGGCATTCCTTTAGCTCAGTCACAAGCTCCAAAGTGACAGCACTCCTAGAGTTCATGTTACCAGACAAATTATAGGATTAATTTTCTTGCTAACCTGGTGGAGGGAAGAAAGCCAGTTACATTCACATTCCTCAGCATGCAGAGGTATAACTTTTTAATCTAGTTCTTAAGATTTCCAACTGTCACCCGAGAGATTGTTTGAAAGAACAGCAAATCCTTGTTCCTTCTTGAGTTCTGGAGGGCTTGAAAACATCAAGTGTACGTCATTTGCTATCCATAAAAAAAAAAAAAAATAGGAGCAGGAAAGTTTATACCAAGGTGCTTAGATGCTGATAGTGAAGTGCACAAGCTGTGAGTACAAAGCAGATGATTGGTTTTGAGTACATACACAGTTAAAAATACTATTTATGGCATAAAGCTGCGGTTCAAAAGGTCTGGAAGGGCTGTGGATACTCAAATTCAGCTGAAAGTCAGTGGAAATGTTGGCATGTCTAGCATACTGTAAGTCAGCTAGGGATGCGTGTCTCATTTTTGTAATAAAGCCCAAAACATGTACACACACCTATGTAGAACATCATGCAAACGACTCTGCTCTCATTGTGATATTTTACATTATCAATTAACTATGTTTTTATAATAAATGTGAGGGTTATCATGTTAGTGGATTATGAAGGTGAGTTAGGACTGAATGTCATCACTTGGTTTGAGGGACCCCTGAGACATGCAGTCATAGCCCGCACAGGTAAAGTGGTAGCAACATGCTTTAAAAACCAGAAATGTTTGCTATTTGAGTGTTATACAAGTAAAGAGGATTAATCACACACCATATGAAATATATCAAACTCTATCAGATACCCTCCTTTAATCTGAAGGAATTAACTGGAAGAAAAGCTCAAAGGATGAGATTGGTACCTTTGTGAGCATTTTATTCAGTTACAATGTATGTGAGTCCTGAGAAGTCTCCATTTGCTTCTAGCTACTGAACAAATTTAAGTTTTAAGTAAATCTCTTCTGATGGGCACCTGATCTTGAGATCAGTTCCAAGAGCAAAAATGCTGAGCAAAGAAACAAATGCTTGGGGTTTTGTTTTGTTTGTTTGTTTAATAAAATTCCCATTTTCCTTATAAACAAAAGCACTATTTTGAAGCTCCTGTGGGACTGGGACCCGAGTTGTGCTTTTATACCTCTTTCCTAGTGCATGCAAACTACAGTGAAAAGGAGTTAATTCTTCTTTATTTTATCTGCCTACATCTTTTTTTTTTTTCTCCATTAGTTTAGACTATAACTACATGGCTACCACAAATGTTATTTGCTGGATAGTTTCTTTCTTATTTCCGGTTAATTGTTTGTCTGAATTATAAAGTAGAGGTTGCTATCTCCTGATACAAAAAAACGCTCAATCAGCGGTATCACTAGAACATGTTAAAAAACCAAAAGAATTTTAAGGTTGCATCCTGGATTTTATCATCTATCTTTTGATTTACTGAGAAGGTAAATAATGTGTATGAAGCATATAGATGATGTACTGTTCTGAAAGATGCTGTGACTAGAAGTGCTGAAACACGAGATGCTGACTCAAAGGTGTGTTTATATATACCATTATATTTGTTTGGGTTTGTTCCAAATAATGCTGGAATGAATTTGAAAAGCTGCTCTTTCTATCTAGTTGAAAGAACAAAACATTTAAAAACATCTTCAACTTGTCGCCTTTCTCTGGTATTGACAAAAACTATTTTCCAGTTAGAAATAGAAAACCTCCTCGTGATTTAATTCGTGCAACCCAAAAGTCTTTATTGAACTCTTGCTGTGCAGTAAAGTATTCCCCTGCCTCTCTGCAGTTGCCATGGGCTTCATGAAAAGAGGAAGCAGCTTGATGGTCTTCATGATCCAATCCAGCTAGAGACGCCACCAGATAGCTATGGAAAGTATTCAAAGGTAAATTTAACACTCCCCAGTTGTTTGTCAGCATTGTGCAGGTCTAGTCTCCCTGAATAATTTAGAGATGTTTTAAGTTACAAATAGCAAAGTTGCAAAATAGCATTCGAAAGGGAAACAAGGAGTTGAACTGGTGGGGCTGAAAAATACCTGCGATGTGTCCCTGAACACGTCTCCATGCATTCCCTCTCCACTAGCAGAAAGCAGATAACGTAAGGCTTCCATTACACATTTGTGCACAAATTTGCATTTAAGTAGCAAGTAGACATTTATTTTAGTATATTAGTGTAGATACATTGGTGTCCAAAGAAAGGATGCACTCTTGGAGGCTGCTCTGCATTCATTATATTACTGCTGCTTTCCTCCAGAAAATTTGCTTGAACAAAGACAGTAGATCAGGTCTCATATCATAGTTGTACTTTGTCTATAGTTGCATTGCTTTATAATGCCTTCAGCCCTGTGGTTTTGTGCATTTAATTATTCATATGGCGTTAGTGCATTTTTGGACATGTAAGTTGAATATAAAATGTTAAAGCCCAGATGTTATGATTTTTGTGGTTGTGGAAAATTAAACGAGAGCTGTTTCATAATGATGAACAATACCATAACTGGTACATTATAGTTAATTCTCCGAGATATAACTACGAATTTGCTACTAGTATCTTCAATGCAGTCTTAATCAGTTGTATAAATTTAGTGTCTGCAAATATGAAACCATTTTCTTACATGAGTTAGGAGTACTTTTTTTTTAGACCTGTGCATGTGAGGTTGATACAAATGTTGTGCTGGTGCCAAACTGTTTGAACTTGTGGAGTGTGATTGAAGGAGACTGACTGAAGCTTTAGGGATTGATGCTATCTAAAATGAAATTTTAATTCAGTCATCTATTGTACTCGTAACATTTCATGTCTGCATTTTCAAACTATAAGTTTGTTGCAATAAAAGCTTTCCATTAATAAATCTCAATAAATCAAAACCTCTTATTTTCCTTTATTTCTCATCATGATAATGGGTTAAAAAAAATTAATGACTTAATTTGTTGATTTTTCAAAAAGCCAGGACAGCAAGCACATTTTTTTGCATGAAATAATTACCTAACCAATACCTGTATGTTACATCTCTATGTAACATAGCTAATGTAGATATAAAGACATAAGAAACTGAAAATCTTTTTCACAAATTCTTTCAGGCTAAACCCTCCGTTTACTGGAGCCAGCATCTCCTCAGGATCTTGACTCCACTAATTCTTTAATGGGATAGTTGTCTCTATGTTTTTAATGTGTAGCTGAGATTAGATACTATAGAGTAAGATAAAAAGGGAAAAAAATGAAAGGAGAGAGAAATTCACTTCAGAGTAAAAGTCTTTGTCTTGTGCATAAACAATATGGTGGAGATCTGGAGAAAAGCATTCTCTATGTTTGTGATTTCTGTTTTGGACTTTAAGAACTATATTGTGTTTGGATACAATACATAATTGGTAAGGTGTAATCCTGACTTGGTACTTTTCTGGTGCTTTCTGCATACTGTTGGTAAATGAGATAAATTGTTTAACCAAGAGCTGGGAGGTCACAAGAGAATTAGTGCCTGCCGTATTCACCCTGAGTCTACAAAGCCCAGGAGTTGTATTTTCAAGTGTTATTTCCACGTGTCTAGAGAAGGTTCAGTCACTGGCTGTGAGCAGCATGCAGATGCAAGAGCATACAAGAGACCTATATAGGAATACATAAACTAACACTACCTGATCAGGTGGAAGGTCGATTTCTAATTCAATACAAAGCTTTTCTCTTAAATAAATACTTTAATTGCAGTAATCCCAGTGTCTGGGAATGATAGGTAGCCTGTGGGGGTCATATTCAGCAATATGTTCCCTGAACTACAAAGTTATTAAAACCCAAGACAGTACTTGCAACAAGTAATGTAAAGGAAGCTTTTTCTGACAAAGTAAAATGAAAGGAGGGTCAGATTCAGATACAAATAACTATCTTATCCCAGAGGAACTTTAATAATTCTTTCAGTTTTTTGGTGTAGTTTATTTACAAGAAAGTTTGTAGAATAACATCTCAGATCACAACTTTTCTACCAAAAAAAAGTGGATATAAGACATTTTCCTGTGAGCACCACAAGCCCTTTACAATAGACTTGTGCTTAGGTTACGAAGGTCATATGTCTCCTGGAAGGGATGCTGCTTTTTTGGAGATAGTGCCTTTATTTGCAAAAAAAATGTTGTCTTGTGATTTGGTAGCGGTATCCTCTACTGTACCTATGTAATATGTGTTTCTGGACCTTGATTTGCTGGGTGAGGCAGCTCCTTTCCAATTTACTTGTTGTGCATTAAAATGCTATAGAAGATGTGAAGATCAGAAAACAGAGAAGTGAATGAGAGATGGGCGAGAAGTGGACATTTGGGGTTAGTCAGCAGGAAAATGACTGTATGTGATGGACAAGTATGTTGAGGGAAGGACTTGTTCCTATATCCAAAACAGTTTTTGGTGTCCTTGGGAACAGAAACAGGGTACTGCTTCTGTCTGGAAAAAGAGAATCTTGAAAAGGCTTTCTGCTATATCTGGAGAACTGGAGCTGAAAAGCATTAATTTAAGTACTGCACTGCTTACTTGAGATGTATGAATACATTTCTAACACCATCTTACAAACACTATTACCTTGTGTATGAAGAGTTAGGAGTCAGAAACTCATCATGGATGTCATTTTATAAACACTGGTGTTTTCTTGTGCGTGTAGCCTTGAAGTGCATTAGTTTTTTTCTGGAAGTTTTCCACTAGGAAAGCAAGTATCTACAGTCTTAATTCTAATATAATTAGGTGTTTTGCTTGGGAATTTACATCGTTACTGATTAGGTTTGTACTGATCATTAGAATGCAAAATGATTTTCCTTAGCATTAAAATAAACCACATGCTTAAAGCTAAATTATGTTAGTCAACAGTAAGAATGAAACACGGCCACATTTCTAATTACAGTATCTCAAGGATTCCCAAATAAAACCTTCACTTACATAATAGGGATGGACCACATGTGTGTTTCAATAACTATCCAACAGTATTAAACTAATTAGAGGGCAAAGAAGAACAAGGGCTGACATTCCACAAGATGTGAGGGAAACATTTAATGACTTTTTTGAGATGCAGAGGGAATTTGTTTTCACTTACATGGTTTTGTTTGTTCTTTGCTGAACAACAATGAGCAAGGAAATCTGAAGAGTTAATTCCCCACAGCATCGCTCAGCAAATTAGGTCTTCTGTGTCGGTCAATGTCCTTGTGCCACTGAGGAGATAGTACTTCTAGAGATGGCTTCTGCACCAGGCTATGCGGTGTTGCCTTGGCAATCCTCCACTATCAGTTTCCAGAGAAAAGATAGTGGTGTGCCTTCTCCTACAGCCCTGTCAATTGCCTTGCACCCAGATTTTATGGTGGAGTTTGGACCCTGGGTTGTTTTTATTGGTTGAGTAAGGTGGATACATCCAGAGGTGCTTCAGACCAAAGAGGATCAGCAAAGCTAAATATTGCTGCTTTAGTACAGTTCCTGTCCTGATTCATTATGATCCTCCAGCTTCCTAGGACTGGGGAAAGAGGGGAAAAAAATCAAAAGCCACAGCTTCCTCAGGTCTTCCTCCCCATGAACTGTTACGAGAAAAGCTTTAGAGACCTTTCTTTGCATGTAGTCTCATCACATGGTTCTTTCCATTGGAGGTGGAGAAATCGCTCTCTGCGTTTAATAGAAAATGTAATTAGGGGTAACCTGAATTTAAATAACTATTCAACTATTAAATAGCTATTAACATGCCCTATCATTTGATATCAGAGAAATGCAAATATGTGTCACTGCATCAATTCATGAGAACAAAGATTGGAAGCTGGTAATTGTTACTGTAGTTCTTCACCCCAGAGACCCAGGAGGTTTTGTTCTTATATTCCAAACCAGAGCACATTCTATAGCCTCTCTGTTAGCAGCAATAAACTAAGGTGGGTGTATCAGAACTATAAAGGCATATTCATCTGCATTTACCAAAACAGAATTCATCAAGAATCAAAGTTCAATGGGGTTTTGTATTGTTTTATAGTAAAGATCCTATCCTCCTTCTGTCTAATATTCAAAATGTTATTTATTGGATGGAAAGAACTCTTGGTCTGGGGTCTAGAAAAGCACTACTGTCTAAAAAAACCCCTTGTTATTAAGAATAACTGCAGTCAAATGTAGCATTATGCAATTCCTTTGGAAATGGACACCTCATGCAAGAGCTTTAAAGTCATAAGTTTAACTCCATCTTCTTGAGCTGTAAAAGGGTCCCACAATAGTAGTTTCTCTTTCCTTGCTGAGAAACAATTTCATAAAATTAACACCATAAAGCTATGGAACAAATGATTCAAAAGAAAGTGGTGTCTAGAGACATAGTGTCTTGTTATGTGCATTAATTACTTCCAACAAGAACTATCAGGTAAATAGTTTTCTCTTTTTTAGGTAAGAATGCATCTGTTTTAGTAGTTCTATAGAGTATTGATCCTAGGATGAAATTCAGGAGATAGATCTAATCTGTGACTATTTTTACTTTAAGTCCTTGATTTTGAGAACACTGTCACTGTGTATTGAGAGCATGATTTGATCTGTCATTTTAAAAACACGTTTCTTTGAATGTAGATTAAAATTCTTTTCTTGGCATTTATTCTTGTGCCTTTAGTGTCCAAACAGAAACCACAAGAAAACCATTTGTTGTGACAAATGAAAAATTATTTAATTTCTCTCAAGCTTCAGTAATTGCCTTTGTGTCCTTTTTTGAACTCATGTTCTGTTCACTTCTCAGAACCAGTCCCTTCCATGAACAGCAGTTTATGGTACTGAACTTCTATGCCTCCTATGGCAACAGGACCTTAAAATGCAGTAGAAGAACTCTGATCACTCCAAATTGTGTGGTAGCAAACAAACTGATTATTTCTCTGCATTTCATATTAATAGGTACTGCTTTTGGAGCTTAATTCTGTTCACTGCCCCAAGCAAAATTCTGAGTGCTTAGCAGAGGTACCCTGCGTTGGTAATAAAGCCACCCCCGATCCTTGCCTGGGTTGGGCAAAATTAGCATAAGTACTCCCTGCACACAGCTGCAGCCTTCAGTGTACAGGAGCTTCTGCATCAGCTTCGCTTTCCCGAGAGGGGATTTTGCCAATGGAATAACACTGGCTTGGATTCATCAGCCGTATGCCTCCTCTCGCTTCCTACGCACTCTTTTGTACTGTCACCGTGGATCAGTGTTGAAGCGCAGCTTCACAGGTCAAAGCCTGGTTAGACTCTGCTGAACATGCTTCCTAAGTGTTGTTCTCTCCCTGTCCCCAGATAGCAGAATCTATTTCTTTGGGCAAAATGTAAGCCAGATGGGATAATGCGTTTGAAAGCTTGAAAGTCAGATTCTTTGAATTTTTTTGCTTTATGATCTTAATTTATGCACATACAAAAGTGATTTTTTTCCCCCTTCTCTCCTTGTCTCTTTTCTATCCAAAGTATAAAAACCCCCATCTTTTCCAATAATATTTTTTTATTCTTTTTGAAATTGAGAAAAAGTGGAAAGGCAACACGTGAAAAACTGTTCCAACAAACAATTTTAAGACAAACCTTTATTCTTTTCTTTCCCTTATCAACTGTGTTAGAACTATCTGTCTAAAAAATGTTGATTTGTCTAGCATAGCATGAGGAGCAGCGTGTGGTAGAGCTGGCAAGAAAACACAGTTCTCCAGTGCCTGCCCAGTTCTTTATTGAGAAAACTATTCTTTCTCTCCCTACAGCTCCTATTACAGTATGCATCTTACAGTTTCTGAAATAAAGGATAAGAGTTTACAGAGAAGACTTCCTTTAAAAAAATAAGCAGGATTCTGATTTAAGAATTCTGTTCAGTCTGTGCTCTGAATCGGAGAAGGCTCTAATGAAAACAAGCATCCATCAGGAGAGCAAAGGCCAATTCCCCATGTGTTTTGCTGCCTTTGGTTACTTCAGAATAATGTGGACACATTTAATGAAATGCACTGACATTTTCAGAGCAAACTTTCAGATTCTGCTGCTGCTTTGCACATGGTAGTTTCCTATGGCTTCCACAGGGGACCGCAAAGGTATGTTGGATTCAGACTTCGACTCGTTAGAAAACCCTGTATTGAACCTGGGAAGTAGTAAACCCAGCAGACAGAGGAAAGGTAAGATGATATTTAATGTTATTGAAACAAACTTTTCCAGGTTGTCACAAACCACAAGAAAGTTAGTCTAAACTTTCCAAGATGTTGCTCTTAAAGCTGACACTAACGATGGAAAACATTGGGCAAATGTTTTATATTTGGCAACTCTATATGCACTTGAAAACAAGATGTTATAGGTAAAGTCAGGCAACCAAAATGAGTGCTAAAAGTCTCACCCTGTTAGAATTATTACTAAAAAGTCTGTATGTTCATTCGCAAACAGTGATGGCAAATGTTTGCTTACTTCCTTTCCAGAAGCAGGAAATTTTAGAGGGTAGCATTTAACTAATAAAATGGCTCAGTGCATATTTTTTTTTAATACAGTGATAGATTTATCACTGGAATCACTTAGGACTGGTCTCTGTTTACTGAATATCAGCACGTAATTGCATACTTCTGCTCAATCATGTATTAGTGGCTCATTTAGGACACAGAGCAGGATATTATCTTTAAAAATAAATGTCTGATCATTAACTCAGAAGATAAATGATACTCATTTTACTGATCTGACCGGTCTCATAGAGTTTTAATATGCCGGCTTGAAACAAATGCAGAAATTTAGAAAACCAGTATACTTTGTAGCAAAACCTGTAAATGCGACTTTTACAGCACAGGTCCTATTTTGCATAAAGCTGGGTTATCTCTCCTCCTTTGACCTTAATCATATCATGTGGGCATGTAATTTTGATAATTTTTTTTTGATAAATTCCCCAGTATAATTACCTGCAGACCAGGAATAACTCAGTTCAGGACTTTCAACTGTTGAAACTGTATATCTCTCCTTGAAATCATGGAAATTTTTTCTGTATGATCATGATTGAAGCCTTGATCTCTAAGTTGTGTCTAAGGTAGCTAACCACCAGCTCAAATTGAGGAGGAGACATTCAATGACTTGCTCATGGTTATACAGCAGGTTAGTGGTAGCAGCAGGAATACCAAATCTAATGACTCCAGTCTTGTTCTCAGTGCATTAGATCACAATTGTCTTATTTATATCCCTGTGGTTGGGTGTTCTTTTGTTGTTGTTGTTTTAGTCAAATACTTGTAAATTAAATTATTGGCTGCAATCAGAAATGTATTTATCACTGACTCTGGCTCACAACCAAGCACACTGTTATTTTTGCAAGAGGACAGCTTGTTCTTCTAATTCCAAGAAAAAGGTAATTATGAGTGGCAGGAGGGTAGGTCTTGATTTTGTTGTGACCAGTTGTCCTCTATTGTGTCACTCTTGTGAAAGAGAGTTTGTTTCCTAATTCTCTTTTTGGTGCACCAGCATTGGCTTCAGTAGGCTATAGCTTTAGTACGCTGGTAAATTGAAGCAGGGGAGTTTTGTGAAGCTGGTGACCAATGGGAAGAAATAATCCTAATGGGCATGTCTTACAACTGAGAAAGGATGAGAAGACAAAAAAAAAAAATCCCTGCTGTTTAGGCTACAATAATCATCGGGTATCCTAGCTACATTTTTTTTTTTTGATCAAATAAATTTTTTGGTGGTCTATATTCCACCACGTTGTCAGAATATATGGTCTAATTTCTGTTTGCTGTGCTATCATGGTAGCAAAAATCTTCCCAGCTGGATGTTGGTTGTCTAGATTTAGGCAGTTTTGCCTTAAATAAAGGAATTGTACTCTGCTGCAAGGAAAAGGTCAAGTAGTACTGGTCAGCACTGGTGTGCTAGATTGAACATGCTGTATTTCTGTCTGTTTCTGATAGCTATGTTAAATTATAGTTGAGTGGCAAAGTGTTTCCGCTACACAACAGGCCTCATGTAACCTTTATCTGCGCTTAAAGTTTGTATATGAATTCATTTAACCTAACCCTATGAATTCTTGTAAGTTCATTAATTCAGTTCGTGTATTAATTTGCAGTTCATGAATTGTGAATCTTATCAACTTACTTTAATAACTGTATGAGTAACTACTTTTTTCTAACCATATTTTAGGTTAGATATATATAATAGAAATAACAGTGCGCTTTTCATAAAAGAATAGTAGCCCAAGACTGCCAGCCACCAGAGAAACATAGCTGAAGATCTGTTTGAAAATAAATTCCCTAATGGCTCATAGAAGCAACTTTTCCACAGAGAGAATGAGCAAAGCCAAATTGTTTTTCAGTAGTGTCACCTTCTATGTTATAAATTGCCTGGTATCAATACTGTTGTGTTATCCATACCATAAAATGTAACTTTGAATGTGTAAATTTACATCCTAGAGGTGCACATTGAATTTAATTAGTGCAAGAAAAACCTATTCCATTGGATTTTCATGGTGGGGTAAAGTGTCTATAGTACATCTAGACCACGCAGTAATCTCATTTTAAAGGATACAGATCCCTGCTTCTTCGGAGACAGCTCCTTGGCTTACAAACTTTATATGAAACTGTTTGGCACACCAAAATTCTTGTCAGTGGGTGGTACAGAAAGAACTGTACCAGGTTCCTGTACCCTACATAGTTCTCCAACATATTTCTAGCAGACTTTTCACCCTTAACTATGTCTTTGTACTATCATAACATGCCCAGTGGCATGAAGCACCTACCCACATATCAATAAACATTATAAATGTATATTCTGATGGACTGCGTAGTAGCTCTTACATTATTTGAGATGTTTTGAGTAGAAAAAAAAAAAGTATGTAGTAATAGTATCTTATGGTCACAGAGGCACCTCATGAGACCAAAAAAGAACTGGAGTCCTGGACAGAGTGGGGGCATCCAGGTTATGCCAGCTGCCACTGCAGCTACAGGGTGGTCCCTGGTCGTGTTTTAATGAGTAATATGGTTGCAGCTTCTATATCCCTCTTATTTATCTATAAAAGAGAAGAAATCTCATTTTCTTACCTTGCAATAATATTGTGGGAATAAAATCAATTAGGATGTAACCAAAGGAACTGGATTTCTATTTGACCAAAATATTCTGTTATGTAAGAAATTATTATTCTCATTAAATAATATAAATGAAGGCAAAATCCTGTCCTAAACTATAGTGATATAATTCCAGTGGAATAATTTTCTCTTTTGGAGAGTCACACGCACTGCAGTTAGAGGAATATCAAAGGTGAGACTTGGGAGAAGGTTCAAATGAAATGCAGAGCCAAAGAATGACCTACCAAGGATGCTAAGTGTGCATAGAGGAGAGGGAATAAAGCACACAAATGATAACCAGCAACAACAACCAATTACTTTGTGAAAACTGGCAAAGAAAATGGTAGTGGAGAACACAGCTTTACCTTGGACTACCTTTTGGACTGAAAACAGTTTTGGGAGCCAAAAAGAACTGCCAAAGCAAAGTAATTGTATAGATTGCGATCAATAGTGGAGAGGTTCCAGATGCAGGGTAACATGTAGCTTGGAAGAATAAAATATAAGTTTAATATTGGATAGGGACAAAGAAAGCAGAAAGTTAGAAAGCACCACTACAGACAGCTGTTGCCTCAGTTTTAACAATATTGTAATAAAACCCCGGCACAGTAACTTTGGAGCGGGGGGGATATTTTATTTTATTTTATTTTATTTTTGTAGTCGATTTGAGAGTATTTTTCACATTTCCTTTGAATTTTATATTACCTTTTTCCCAAAGGTACTTGTGTACCTACGTCTCTTAGAAAAGATGCAAGTACTAGATGGACAGTTAATACGTCTGAAATTAAACACTAGTTTATTTCATTATGTCTACCTTAAGCTTTTTGAAAAACGGAGAAATTAAGATATGTCTTCTTGTGAAAAACATTTAGATGGCTACAGTAAAGTCAAACTCACATAAAGCAGAAATAATGGTTTGAAAACTATATGGTAAATGCATTACTGCCCTTGTCATCTGTTTCTGTATATTACAAACACACCTTATCCATTCCCCTACCAAACCAATCCTACTCTAGTGCCGTTGTGCCCTGGTAGCTCTGACTAGTGCCAGCAGCCCTGAGGAAGTCATATTTACTTATCTGCTATTCCAGAGTTGGAGCTATTTTTCCATAGACAACCTCCTCAGTTAAATGTAAGTTTGCAGTGTTTGCAATTTTTATTACCTTGGGGTATTGGTAGGATCAGAGGATAATTCAGGCTGGAAGGGAATTAAGGAGGTCAGGCTAGGATATATATCACTGTATTTCTTCTAACAAAAGAAGCTGGGTCTAGGAGAAGGAGAAAAGAGGTTGGTTCATACCATTGTAGTATCATACCTTAAAGGCCATCTAGTCCAACCCCCCTGCAGGAGCAGGGACGTCTTCAACAAGATTAGGTTGCTCAGAACCCCTTGACCTTGAATGTTTCCAGGTACGGAGCCTCCCCTGCCTCCCTGGGCAGTGTATTCTAGTGCCTCACCGTCCTCATTGTAAAAAAATTCTCCCTTATACCCTCACTTAGTTTAAAACCATTACTCCTTGTCCTGTCATAACAGGCCTTACTAAAAAGTCTGTGTCAGTCTTTCTTGGAGACCACCTTTAAGTACTGGAGGGTTGCTGTAAGGTCTTCCCGCAGCCTTCTCTTCTCTCAGCTTGTCCTTGTAGGTGAAGTACTCCAGCCCTCAGACACTTTTTGTGACTCTCCTCTGAACCTGCTCTAACAGCTCCATGTCCTCCCTGTGCTGAGAGCTGCAGAACTGAATGCAGGCGTCTCACTACACCTGAGTAGAGTGGCAGAATCATCATCCTCAACTTGTTGGCCACACTTTTTTTTGATGCACCCCAGTTAATTGGCTTTTAAACAGCTTGGGTTTCGTACTTCAGCTGCAAATTAATCTCTGATAGGTTTGTACTGAGTTTTCTTTTTTTTTTCTCTCTCCATACTTTTTGTCTTTCTGAAGTTTCTCATTGATGAGCACTTGCATTTCAGAAATGGTTGTAGACGATTCTACTAAAAAACAGCCAGAGTGGAAATTAGGAAATTTTCAAAATGACATTCTTACGCTAGCAAATATAGAATGGTTTTAATGAACTAAATCAATAGCTTTGTATTAATTAGTTTAAAAGATGTAGATAAAACCCAAGTACTTCATACAAATAATACTTTAATTTTCTGATTCTACACCTCTTTTGCAGAATTCTTTATCTTGTTGTAATTGTATAGAGCAGTACTCTTTAAAAGAACCAGGACTGTACTTGCAGTTTACATGTAATGTGCTTTTTTTCATGGAAGGAACTCTTTTAATAAGGCAGTAGAAATGTTAATCAAAAAAAGAATTTAAATAGGTTCCTGCATATAACAGTGATTTTAACAATCCTGCAGGTTGCACGCATTTTTATTAGAAATGTTTCTTTATATTCAGTAGTGTCATTAATGCATCAATAGAATATTTGTGCTGCTATCAGAATGGATGACATACTCTGGTAGTTATTTTAAAAGTAGGAACAGAACATATGTTCAGAAACAGCATTAAGAACAGCTCTGCCAAGTTAAAAAATCAGAGTAGATCATATGTTGCTCTATACCTTTGGAATACTTGAAATAATTAAAAGGCATGCTAAAGATTCTGTCAGTAAAAAGAGGCATGAAATTAGCTGGATGCAGCTTTTTGAGCCCTTATTACTTCGAAAATAACTTTTACAATACTACTCCTAGGGACTAAGTCCAATAGGAAAGCAAAGTACCGAGTACTCCACAGGCATGTACAGAAGCATACAAAATATAAGTCACTGCAATTAGGGGAAATTAAATGCAGATTATATACTTTGCACAAGCCTCCCAGTAGGAACTGTTAAGGATACTAGATCGTTCCAGAAAGACCCAAAGAGGCCTGGCTGTGGCTACAACCTTATGTGGTTGCTAAGCAGTTTGTCTGGTTTGTCAAGCAGTTTCTTTTGTTAATAGATAATGTCATCCTGCTCTACAGAGACCAGTTTCTTCTTCTTTACATGCACAGCAGGTACACAAAAGTACTTAAGCAGTCCAGAAATGGTGGCTTTGAGCTTACCAGGTTACAGGTGGGAGGGCTGAGAAACAAAGCAGAAGATCAGAGAATGCACTGAAGGCAACTAAAGGGAGATGAAGTGTAAGAGTGAATGAAGCTGTTTCATGGCAACAGGGGTGGCTTTGTCAAGGTTAGCCAAGAACAGCAACTGTGGGAAGGTTTGACTAGGGCTAGTCAATAAACGAGGACTGGCACACATCTTGTAAGTAATTAACACTGTATCCCACTTTGTGATTCTGTTATCATTTCCCCTTCTTTGTTATCATTTTCCCTTCCTTTCCCCACCCTGTGCTGCTACCACCACCTATGCATCCACCACTTTCATGAGCTACCTTACCTGGAGGTTAATCTCTTCCACTCTCATTTTCTTAGCACTAGTTGGTGAACAATCAGCTTTATGAGCACCCTGACAGAAAACACTTTGTACTGTTCGAGCAATTTAAGATTAAGATGTCTTAATAACCAACGCTGTCACAACTTTAGCTCTGACTCTGTGTGCACTATGGTTTTACAGCCTGATGAAGTTCAGTCTCCATTCAGTTTGCAGCCTCTCATCAGGTTGTGAGAACAAGGTCATTCATTTTGTGCGGGCATGAACCAGACCAGTATGGCCTGATAGCATCCAGGTTCTTGTTCTTTCTAAAAATAGCCCTCTGGGAGAGCTGGGTCACGTCTTCCAATCCCCTTTTAATATTTTTCTAGTGAATAATGAAAAAAAGAAATTGGTTTTGTTTCATAGTGTTACCTTTGATGTCTTTTGAATGAAGATTTATTCCATAAAAAAAAAATCCATGACTTTCTGAATAGCTATTTGTTCATACTAGTTCTCTGCAAATTTTGATATCATTATTATATGCTATGGTTTCCTAATTTAGAAGTCTACAGGACTGTTCTGCAAAGTACCATAATTTCCATCCATTTGTATGCTAAGAGATTCATATGAGAGACGCGTCTTTGAACAAATAAGGGGGTTTTGTTGTTGTTAATTTGTATTAAATGATATGTATTATTTTGCAAGTGTAGCTGAATGGCTCATTTTTCATATTTTTCTGGAATTCTGTAGGCCATTCACTGAGAAACGAGATTTTAACCTGATGTCCCAAGCAAATGAGGCTTACGTGAACGTGCTCTTTGTCAAACAGTGCTACCTGTCAAAGCAGAGGGAGGCTTCAGCTTTGAAACTGTTGGTCAAGATCAGCAAGTCTCAGAAATTATTAGGTTTTTTTCTAGTTATGTGGCAACTAACTTCTGGGTAATGGAAAAAGAATGAAATTAGTGCCACCACTGAAGAAAAAGCCAGGAGAATGAATCAATTATGACAATTCATCGTTTATACTTTTTGTTTGGCAGCTTCTAGACTATTAAAACAGTATGTGTGAAGCTCTGGAATAGTTGCAACGTGTGTCCTGTTATCACTGGGGATATAACAGGATGTGATGAGGGTGAGCTAGGGATATCCCACTGGTAGGGATGGCGATCGGAGGCAAAACACTACATCTGCAGGAAACCTGCTTCATTAGTTCAGCTTCTCATGTTAAAACTAGCATGTCCACGTGGCCTTTGGATTAACTTGGCACAGGAATTTTTGGCCCAGATTTGTTTTATGATTTCTATGCTTTGTACAAGCACACATACTCATTGATAGGCACATTGCTTTGGAATTACACTTAACAGTTCTAGCTGTTATTCATGATGCATTTGTTTTGGAACAGTGCAAGGCAACAGAGCAAAATAATGTTTACTGTGGTAGTTTATGCCAGTTAATTTTTTTTTTTACTAGTGTATCAATAACAGTCACTTTCCAATTTATGAAGCTCTGAAGCCTGCATGTGACTCATGGCTAACTGAACATCACCTAGAATAATTAGGCACCAAAATTAAAGGTTTTGTTTGTGTTTTCAGTTTTCATTTCTGTAACAGATGAATTGTCCTTAGATTAATAACGTGAAACATAACAAAAATATTTGCCTTAGCTCATAGGACCTTTTCCAACTGTATCCTAGTTGAAAATATGACCTTGTGGAGCCCCAAATTTGGCAGAAGGAAGGTGCTGCTGGAAATACTCTTTACTAGTTTCTTAATCATTTATTTATTAATATGAAGTTACACACTGAGTGGTATCTGGCCAAATAATTTGCTTCAAGAATCAAGTTTATGATCCTTTTCCAACAGTTGCAGACTTGAGGGTATTTGGTAGATCAGTCTTATCAGGTGTAGCTATGCAATATTAGGGGGCCTAGGCTGTCTTTCCTAGCTTTCAAAATTGATGAGAAGCTAAGACTGAGAGTCACAGATTACTTACTTAGTGCCAACAACCCGATAATGAAAACCTTAATATTGAAAGGTCAGGAATTTAATGTCCTAATAAAGAACACTTTGTGTGAGAAACTAATCTAGATGGACATAAGTTGCAAATCTGATTGGCAGTACTCGCAAAATCGCTGCCAAAAATTCTTAGGGAAAGATGAGACATGATAGCCCAGATCGGTTAAGGCACAGTGTTGTATTATAATTCTCAGCCATCTTTTAATTTGCTGGACCAACATCTTTGGGAGATTTCTCCTGAAGATGTTTCAGAGGTCATGTTTTAACTTCAGCATTTTGAGTTAAGAGCTTTTGAGTTTGTTTTTTTTTCAACATTGCTTCACTCGATTATTTTGCAATCTATGAATAATTTGCAAGGGTAGAGTACCTTAGAGTTGCCCATCATTCCACTTCCTGCTGAGACTCTTGTAAGGTTCCTGGTTACAGCCCTCAGAATTTGAAATCTATGGGATTTTTTGATCTATCCTTTCAAAATCTATTCATTCCAGACTGAAGTACAATTGGAGAAAAGGTACACTCTTACAACACTCCATTCAGTGAAATTTCAACAAGGTTTGAGTTGTCTAGCTGAAAGATTTTCAGTTGATAAAATCAAGACAGCTCATTTAAATCTCAATGTTATGTTAAAATATAACATGATGTAGAAAGGCTTGAAATTAAAAGGTTTTTTTTCTGAAATGGAAGACTTGGCATATGCTCTTAATTTCACCTCCCTAATCAATGGCAATTCAGTGAAATCATGTTTCTGCAAAGTACCTACATTGGAATGAAATGGCAGCATTCCACTGGAAAATTTACATCCAGTTGTTTGAAGCTTTTCTCCACTGTTCGTTTAATTGTGAACCATTTTTGTTCACATCATGACAATTATAGGATAATGTATCTGTTGGCATCATAATTAGCACACTAATAATCTAGGACTTCAACCTTTCTGGTTACTTATATCCTGTCTTTTCCAGTCTTCCAGTTAGTCTTTTTATTCGTATACGCTATGGTTTTCGTACATTCTATGTCTTCATTAAGTATAGGCTCTTTAATAATATCTGGTTTAATACTAAGATTATGGCTAAAATGAAGCGTAGTATGGATCATGTATTAAATGTGTGAAGAATCAGTTTATGAAAAGGATCAGATAACTTAGAATTATGTGGTAATCTCATATAAAGTGTCTGCCGGTTTTGAGAAAATTAGTGCAGAGTTCCACTGAGAAAATGCAAATATTTTTGCATAGTGAACACACACACAAAATGTATATAAACAATGTCACCAAGACATGTTAAACAGACTTGCTCTTAAAGCAAAATTATTTCTCAAGCTATATACACATAATGCATCTCATATATATATAAAATATTCTGTTACTGTACTTGTTTTTCCAGTTACCAACATCATCATGGTTTTGCATGTATTTGTCCTTCTGTGGTAGTCATGAAAAAGTTTCCAGCACCTTTCAATTTTGATTATCAAAGTGGCTTCACGTCAGCGCAGTGGGAAAAGCTCCTCCTGTGTAGGTAGTTTGTTGAAAACTTTCGAGCTTACAGGATAAAGGATAAAATCTATCCTGTAAGTTTCAGTTGGTTGTTTTGCTGTCAGCAAATTCATTGTCATGATGATGGAAGTTCTTCCCTTTGACAGGAAACTCTTGAAAACCTGTGAATCGTTTGTACGTTACTGATTTATCATAGTTACTTAAGGCCTTGTGCTGAGCTGTAGTCACGTTTGTGTGCAGCTGTCCTCTGCAAATGGCAGACTTGTAGCATCACATGTAAATGATTTCAGCAGCATGAATTGCCCATTGGATTTAGTAGAAAGCCTCTGACACAGCCAGAACCGATCAGCTGTGCTCCTTTTATGCAGAGAATGGATGAAGCTATAGCTTATAGTGACGCAATTAAACTATGGGAACAAAACCAAGATAGCTGAATTTTAGAAGTTTTTTCAAGATTTGTCCCTGCTGGTAACATGGAAAGATGAGATTCTTGTGGTGATGGGCAGGAGTAACTGATGTTTGAATAAAGCTTAGGAATCTTAAACATGTGTTTGTGAAAGTAAAGCACATAGAACTGGTTCAATTCAGCATAGTTCTGAAAAGTCATGTTTTTGTGCCTCTCACTTTTCATGCCATCTCTTTGTTGATATGCTATTTGTTACTCTGTATTGAACCTGCTTTCTAAACTGAGCAAATCACTGCTTTGTTAGAAATTGCATGTTTCTTTTGTGTTTTTGAAAACCAAAAGCCT
Organism: Piaya cayana; assembly: GCA_013389865.1. Taxonomy (NCBI): domain Eukaryota; kingdom Metazoa; phylum Chordata; class Aves; order Cuculiformes; family Coccyzidae; genus Piaya; species Piaya cayana. Next base: position 145,753 of record WAAB01010642.1, read on the forward strand.
GGGCTGTGAGTTCCAAACACAATGTTACTAATTTACAAACATATATCAATTCCTCACCCTCCAAAAGAGTTTGTTCCATTGGACATACGAACTTCTGGATCCCGCTGCATTAGTTGCATACATGAATCACAGGAATGCAATGATATGAGAGGCTCTAAAAAGTTTTAGATGATTTTTTAAACATCTCTCAAACTGAATCCTGGATTCTGTCTGGGTGGATGTCTGTGCCCTGGGAAGTTTTGCCACAATCAGTGACTGGTAATTCCTTTGTAAGAGGGTGCTCCCTAAAGCAGGGGGAGAAATAAAAAACAAATTAGAGAGAATAATAACTCTAACTCTGTATTTGATTCCATAAGAGTAATCTTTGCTGTGCTCAGTATAGTAAAGATAAATAGTTGTCAAGACAAATTGTAAAGATGTCATTGCTGGAACGTTTTCTAGGAATGAAATGAAAATCATTGGAGTATCTGAGGCAAATGTCACTGCTAGTACAGGAAAATATATTTGCCATTAAACTCTGCTGACATTTTCTCTTTCAAGAGCCTTTTGACAGTTGCTTCTCATCTGGATAAACGTCATTGGGGCCTTGTGTTTTCCAAGATGGCCATTTTGCTTCAGGTTGACTCTGCTTTTACACTATTCACTTTTAAGTTGCTTTTCCTACCTGAGGTGAAGAATGAAATTGAGATAACACATTGATTTTTCCATATGGCAAAACATTTTTGAAGGCTGCTAGGCTGAAGGAGATTAATGGTTTCAGGATTTGAACAGTAACTTAATGTTTGGCAGAAAGAATATATTGGTACCACTGATATTCCTCTGGACAATGTGGTGAACATTTTCCTATGTTGGGCCAGAGCATGCATGGCTAAAAAACTTGTTGGCATGTACTAGAGTCTTCTGTTTCCCTACAGCTCCAAATGCCAGCAAGACTTACCTACACAGCAACAGAGTTTTATGGGCTACTGAGGACCTGAGGAGTGGAAAGGAGGAGTCAATGAAGGGTGTAGCTGAAGAGAAGTGCATGTTATAGCCAAGCTTCATCGAGACAACGACCTGCCCACACCCTCGAAAGCCCCTGTGTGAAGGCCTGCAGATACATTAATTGTTTGTTAGTTTTTCCAATCCCCTTTTAGCATTAGGCTCACCTCAAGTATTTGCTGTAAATTTGAAAGTGTCAATTTCTTCCGAAGATGCACGGTCTGCTTGTTAACGAGGCTCCACATGCTGGAGTGTTACAGTTTTACAAACCCAAAACTGTGGGAAATAGTACACGACCCTTAGAGGATGCTAGAGTTAGAAATGGAAGCCATCAAGCTGGAGGTTTACTGTATCTTTATTCCCCAGAGGATCCTGATTCATTCTCAGATGTTATCTGTCTTGAGCACTAAGTCAGTCAGAGGTACTATGGGAGGAAAAAGGGTCTGTGATTATGCAGCACCACACTGTGTTGTATGACCTGTGTGGTGGAGCAAGATGAAATTGCTCCGACAATGTTGATTCTGACATGTCCTCTCTCTCAGCTGCTGTATTTAGCAAAAGCATGACCTTTTCCAGGATTTTACAGGGTTGTACTGGCAGTTAGTGTGGTTGCACCTGTGAGGGCAGGGAAGCTCCACACACTCGACTGCAAGTGCTGGAGATCAGAGAATCTTAGAATCATAGAATAGTTTGGGTTGGAAGGGACCTTAGAGATCATCTAGTTCCACTCCCCCTGCCATGGGCAAGGACATCCTACTAGATCAAGATGCCCAAAGTCCCATCCAACCTGGCCTTGAACACCTCCAGGGTTGGGACAGCCACAACTTCCCTGGGCAACCTGTTCCAGTGCCTCACCACTCTCACAGTGACAAAATTCTTCCTTATGTCTAATCTGAATCTGCCCCTCTCCAGTTTATACTTGTTCCCTCTCATCCTATCACTACAAGCCTTTGTGAACAGTCCTTCCCGAGATTTCTTGTAGGCCCCTTTCAGGTACCAGAAAGTTGCTGTAAGATCCTCTTGGAGCTTTCTCTTCTCCAGGGTGAACAAGCCCAACTCTCTCAGCCTGTCCTCGTATGGGAGGTGCTCCAGCCCTGTGATCATCATGGATGGTTTGGGTCTGAAGGGACCTTAAGGATCATCATGTATTAGATCAGGCTTGTACCAGAAACAGCATGACCAGCAGGTCCAGGGAGGTTATCCTCCCTCTGTACTCAGCGCTGGTGAGACCACCCCTCACCACATGAAGGATGTTGAGGCTCTGGAATGAGTCCAGAGAAGAGCAATGAAGCTGGTGAGGGGGCTGGAGAACAAGCCTTATGAGGAACAGCTGAGAGAGCTGGGGTTGTTTAGCCTGGAGAAGAGGAGGCTGAAGGGAGACTTCATTGCTCTCTAGAACTACCTAAAAGGGAGTTGTAGAGAGGAGGGAGCTAGCCTCTTCTCCCAAGTGACAGGGGACAGGATGAGAAGGAATGGCATCAAGCTGCGCCAGGGGAGGTTTAGACTGAACATTAGGAAAAAGTATTTCACAGAAAGGGTCATTTGGCGTTGGAACAGGCTGCCCAGGGAGGTGATTGATTCACCTTCCCTGGAGGAGTTTAAGGGATGAGTGGGTGAGGTGCTGAGGCACATGGCTTAGTGATAGATAGGAATGGTTGGACTCAATGATCTGGTGGGTCTCTTCCAACCTGGTATTTTTTTGATTCTATGATCTTCTTCCAGCCTGGATCAGGCTGTTTGTGGACCCCAAGTCTGACTTGAACCTAGTGCTGCCCTGGCTTTGTTTGCCGTGCCAACCCCCGGCTCTGGCTGTAGCCCCCACGTATCAGCACCATGGACAACGACAGGCTCTTCCCTTTGACGAGCGTCGCCACCACCCCGAACCCCGTGAGGTGCCTGGGACATGGCACCGTCCCACCGCCCCCACTCCCGCCCTGGGGGCAAGGTGGGGTTCGGGGGGGCTCGGGTCCGTGGAGAGGGAGGGATGGATGGAGGGAGAGGGCGGAGTCCCGCGGCTCCGCCCTCCCCACCGCCCCCGCGCCGCTCCCGTCTCGCAGCCGCGGCGCCCGGCAGCGCCTGCCCTTCTCCTGCGTGCGCTCCGCCCGGCACGGCCCGCCCCGGGGATCATGGCGATTGATGGTAAGTAGGCCAATAACGGGCTCCCCTCGCCCCGAATCGCTGCCCCCTCCCCACCCCCCCAGCAGCCCACCTCTCCTCCCCCAGGGTGCGGGCGGGCGGCTCCCACCGCGCCGTGGGGTGGGGGGCGCATCGAGACGGGCGCCGTGCCCGGGCCGGCTCGGGTGGGCGCCTCCTCCCCTCTCCCCGCTTCCCTCTCCCTTTCCTCTCCTCCTCTCTTCTCTCCTTTCTCCTTGTCTCCTCCTCTCTCCCCTTTTCTCTCCCTTTCCTCTCCTTATTCCCTCCCCTCCCTCCCCTCTCCCTCCGCTCTTCCTCCCCCTCCTCTTCCCATCTGTCTCCCTATCCCTTCATCTCCCCTCCTCTTCCTCCCCTCTCTCTCCCCCCCCTCCCTCCATCTCC
>WAAB01010642.1:149288-211618 GCA_013389865.1 Piaya cayana
TCTGTCTCCCTATCCCTTCATCCCCCCTCCTCTTCCTCCCCTCTCTCTCCCCCCCCTCCCTCCATCTCCCCTACCTCCCTCCTCTCTCTCCCTCTCCCCCTGACCCCTTCTCACTTCCCCTGTTCCTCTCTTCCCTTCTCTCCTCTTTCCCTGTTCCCTCTCTCTCCCCTCTCGGGCGTCGCAGCTCCCTCCTCGGTGCCTGGCAGGCGGGCAGGGGTACATAATCCGTGACACGGTGGCAGGCAGCCTTCCTCTCCCTCCTCCACCGACACCGGGCGCCGTGGAGGGGAGCTGAGGGAGGTCGAAGCTATCGCCTCCGTGCCGGGGGGGCAGCCGCACCCCGGCTGTGCCGGCGCAGCCTTCTCCGCCCTCCCCGGAGAGACTTGGCTAAACTGTTTTAAAAGTAATCGTCCCTCCTGGCCCTGAAGCCTCCGGGAATCGATTCCCCAGGCGAGGGAAGCTCCGTTGCCCGGCTGCTGACGGCTAACAGGCTGCACGGGAGCTTGTGTCCGCAGATCTTTCTAGTCATCGCCTAACAACAATGACAAGAGGAGTGAGGTGTACCAGACACTTGTTGGGTTTGTTTGGAGATGATCATCTCCGAAGGCAGGGCATCTGGACTTTGTTTTGAGACCTTTCCTCTTTTTGCTGGGGATAGTTTCACACGTCTTTAGAAATGGTTTGGAAAAAAAAATAATAAACCCCAGAACTTTCTTTCCAACCAAAGAATGTATGCTGCTTCCTAGACCCGGTCTGCTGCTTCCTTCGCCATCATGTTTCTTTCGGACAGCACCCTGTTGGTAAAACAGATAAACAATCTAGGAAAACACTGCGGGGGGGTGTAGGAACCCAAACCCTGATGTTTTGTTTGGTGTGTGGGAAGCTTCTATGCTGTCAGTTTCGGTGACTGAGTAATTCAGGCCTCTGTAAGGAAAACTTGCGCTGCGCAAGCAAAGCTTCGTGTTCCTCCTGCCTTGGATGCTGTGCGCACTGGGAGTCTGAGTTGGCCAGCAATAAGTTGGCCGGGTTCTTTTCTGCTGAGAAGCCCTCTTAATACTATCAAGCAGATAGCAAAACACATTTTTGCTGGGTCTGGACTTTTTACATAGCTCAAGCTCAGAAAAAACAATTTTCAGTCAATCGAAAACTCTTTCTGTTTCCATTTTATGCTGCCATATCCCAGCAACCTGGGAGTATTTGTTAGATCTGAAAATATTCACAAAAAGCGAGATTCACGTTTGATATTTTTCAGAGGACTTAGAGTATTACTTCTTAGAAGTTAAAGCAAATACTGAAGAATTAATTAAGCAATTTAGCCTTTGAAAAGAATGCAAAGCTTCTCATTAGGGCAGACTTAAGAATAGCCCAACTGTCTTGTAAACACATGAAATGGCCAAAATGGGACTTAATTTCTTGAGGAAAATTTGGTGCATAGTGAGACAGGATAAGAAAAATACTATCATGATAGTGATCTGCTTGATTTAGATTTCGTAGCTTCCCGAAGACAGTCAATACAAATGTATTTTTCCACTGTACTCTGTAGCAGGCATGCGGCATTCTCTTTGTTTTCAACCGAGTAGCTGATTGCTGTAGATTTGTTAGTAGGTATTACAGTTTGTTTTCCTCATCTTTGTGTTCTCACCCTCCTGTTCATGCAGTGATACCTTGCTTGGACTGTGCTGTACAGCACTACTATTTCCTGGCCAGCAGTGTTATTAAAAATATGAATTTGATTTGGGTGAATACTAGCTCTTGAAGTCAGTATCAAACCATAGGTCTTCTAGTCTAAAATGTAAAAATACCCGATTTACATTGTGTTCAAGTAAATTTGTGGGTATATTTAATTAAGGAAACAGATAAAATACTTTGCTTAGTTTTAAAAACACTGTGGTTATCTAGATTTTTTAAAAAATTTTTTTTGGTCAAGGCATTGGAAGTAAGCAAGATTGAAAACTTCTGTTTGAAGACTAAATATAAAACAGTTCAAAACTCTTTCAAGGCAGGAAATGTACGGTTATATGTGAAGAGTGCACAAAGTTAAAAGAGTTCATATTACAATAGGAATTGTTTTCTGCAAGATATTAAGTGCTTTTGGCTGTTCTTAAAAATCTGTATTATTTCCAGTATCACTTTGTCAGACTGCCAGTTTACATTTGTTTTCATGCTAACCCCCACAGTTTTTGTAAAAGTGAAGCTTTTTGTATCAAGTGTTATAGAGAACTAGGGAGCCCCTGGTCACGACCAGTGACCATTGTCATTTTGGCCAGTGACAATGCTTTGTTACTTTTTTGCACTATGATCACTGACGGACCTTTAAAAGTCAAATATTCTTCATGTGACCAAATTCAAAGTCCGAAATTAGTGATTGCAGAATTTACGTCGTCTTCTTTAGAAAGTTAATGAAGCATGTTCTTTTTTATTTCTTTATGAAGACATCAGATACATAGTTTTGCAGTCTCAGATTTGTGAGGAAACAGCGGAGGGCATTTACTGTTCTTATGTCTTTGTATTTCTTTTCTGAAACAAGAATAGTTTTAGTATTAAGTAGGAGCTGTGTTTTGAGTTGCAAAGTTAGCTTTTACATTATATTCCCAGCCTTTCATACGGAGAGGTTAAATTAATCTAATATAGAGTGTATCAAAACAGGGAGGGTGGCAAATACAGTAGAAAGTAAGGCCAAAGTCAGAGCAGTAGTGAGACCAGAATGGTTGGCAGTCTGAAATTAAGAACCTCCTGCCTACAGCTGCCCAGGCCTGGGTCCTGTGGTAGTTCTGGGACTGAGAAGTAAGAGAGTTGGGGTGTCAATTTGGAGAATCCCTTAGCATCGTGGTGGTAGTACGTGACAGCTTTAATTTGATTTCTTTATGCTGCTTTTCCTCTTTTGAGCAGTAGCAAAACTTTGGCACCTACCTTAAGAGTTCTACTGAGGACTTAGCAATGGAAATCTGTTGTGGTTTAACTAGGGGTGCAAGGGGAGTGAGTGAGTGACTTACAAGAGCTTGGTTGCTGGCTGGGGTCAAACCACGACTAAATTGCATTGCCGTTGCGTGGAGAAGGGAAAAGAAACGTCAAGCTTGCAATGTGATGCTTTGCAACTTAAGGCAGAATTACCTATCTTGTATATGCTCATGCATCTACTTTTAACGGGGTTTTAGGCTGCACCTGAACACGCTGTAACATTGTATAGGCTATACAGAAGCATATGTTTCTCAAGAAGGGGAGTACATTTAAGAGATGAACCTTTTCAGACTGAGTTTATTTTTTAGACCAAACTCTTTCCTGTGTTTTCCATTGTGAAGAGTTTAGTGGTAAGAACTGAGAAGTAGTGTTTAAGAGAATAATGAGCTGTACAGGACAAAGAAATCTAGTAGGGAAGAACGAATTACAGGGTGGTGCTGTCATCTAATAAGTTATTGCTAGTGTAACGAGACTAATGAATGTGGCTTCTCATAATTTTAACCTGCGATCCTACCAGTATAACACTTGCTCTTCCTCAATGTAGTATGTCAAGGTCCAATTTGTGTATGTAGGCTTGTAAATACTTCTAATTTAGTCCCTGCATCTCCTGAGTGTCTCTAAAGTGTCCTGAGCACTCCGATGGTTCTGACAAGATTGTCCTCTCTTTCCTCGTCTGCCAGCTGTTCAGTTGGGAACCAGCAGCAGGAGCTGTGTATGCTGTCCGTGGGTTTGTCGGCTGCTTGTCTGTCCCTCTTCAGTGGGGTAGTGTTTGTGTTGTATTTGGCTGCTGATTTATCATGAAATGTTAAGGCCCAAAAATATTAAGTTCTTAAAACTTTCTGTCAATTTTGGCTTAAATTAGCTAGTGAATTGGTAAGTGATAGAAGGATGGGGCAGGAAGAACTAATTGTTTAATTATATAAACCTCATTTATTTTAGAAACAAAGTCAAAAATTACTAAATGAACCTGCTTATTGTTTATGGATATAAGAAGAGAGAGGATTTAGAAGGCTGCTTCATATAGGTTATCTGATAACTGCCTACCTGCAAATTTCTAGAATCCAGAGAGGAAAACAAAAGAGCAACAAGCTGTGTACCCTTCTTAGGTAGATACCATATGTTTGGCTTATTGGTTGAATCTGGCCTAGGGAACAGTTATACCTTGACTTCCAAGTTACCTGGGACATTCAGGTGTCACTGTGGCATGTACTAGAAGGGTATAAGATGACACAGAGATCCTCAAGCTAGCACTGACCTGAACTGACTGTGGTGCCTCTGAATCCCCATTGGTGTAGCCAGGCAGAGGTTGAGCAGCATTAGGTAAAACCTAAACACTAGAAACTGTATTTTGCATGTATGCCCACTTTTAAAAGCATTTGTTAAATGGATGGGGGGATCACATGTGAGGGTATCAGTTTTAATCAGCCACACAGAATCTGTTTAATGCTGTTTTATGCTTATTCACTGTCTGTAGTGGAAAATATTCAGTGAGTGTTATTAATATTTTTATAGTCATGGTAAGGATTATTCCCTGCATTATCTGCCGATGACAGTAAAACCTTATGCCATATGCAATATTACCATTTTCCTGGTTGGATTTGTGTTTCTCCATCATCACTGTAGCATTATGGATCCATTGAAATAAAGCAAGCTGTTAGGTCCTTATCACTTTTTAGGTAATAGCGGCTACCTTTTTAAAAAACCCTAACCTCTAATGCTGTACAGGCTTCTTTTTGATAAGCTCACCATGAGCCGAGATGAAACTATCATACTTGATATAAGAACAGCTGATGTGTTGAGTGAAATTCTTCTTGAGTTCTGTTTGCTTTTAATGCTTAGCACTTCTGCAGATTGGAACTCTTGGCATTCAGGGCATACAGGAAAGCAAACTTACAGTCACTATCTGATTAAAAATGTTAGCTTATATTACTGCCCAGTAAAATACAGGGGATCTATAAGAGAGGGAAGAGTCGTGCCGTCTTCTTAACTGATTTAACCATTAGTTCATATTTTCTCCTTACCTTGTTCTCAGACTGATTCATGTAGACTTCTTCCAGCTTTTGTAACAAATGATGAAAAGGATCCACAGCTGATACTCTCTGGCATTTTCCTGACTACTGTCAGGTTTTGAACTGCATGAGGCAAAGGTCCTGTGTTGCATACGAAAGTAAGTCTGCCTCTGGGGTCTGAAGTGGATTTCAAGTCAACATTTAATCTTTGCGCTCTCTACAAAAGAGCCTACAGGAAAGCTGGGGAGGGGTTCTTTATCAGGGAGTGCAGTGGTAGGATGAGGGGCAATGATTTTAAGCTAAAAGAGGGGACATTTACATCAGATATTGTGAAGAATTTTTTTAATGTGAGGGTACTGAGTTACTGGAACAAGTTGCCCAGGGAAGTCGTGGCTGCCCCATCCCTGGAGGTGTTCAAGGCCAGGTTGGATGGGGCTTTGAGGAACCTGATCTGGTGGAAGGTGTCCCTGCCCATCGCAGGGGGGTTGGAACTGGATGATCTTTAAGGTCCCATCCAGTCCAAACCATTTTAAGATATTGTTTGAATATTTAAATCTTGGAGGTAGGAGGTGTTTTCTGATTTCTGTGTAAGTAAGTCTCTAGAGTGAGATGCTAAGACTTTTGCATGATTTTGAAATTTAATTGTGTAACAGCAAATTAGCTTTGAGTTAATGAACTAAAAGGTCACATTCTTTAGAATAACATGTTTTTTGTTGTGAAAAGTGGTAGGTTTAGTATGATTAACATGTGCCTTACAGGTATTTTTGGTTTGCAGTCTAAAATAAGCAGTTTTCCTGCTAACTGGGTTCATTTGAAATACAAGGTCTTCATAGTAATTTCCTTTTTTATCACAAACTTACTGTTTCATCTGAAATACGATAAATCCAGTAACTGGTCTTATTTTTGTGGGAATAATTTCCTCACATTGTCTTTGAGTGACCAAGATTATTAAAATGTACACTTTTGAAGTAAAATATTCACACAAGTCTTTAGGTCATTAATCATTAAAAATATTTCTCAAAAAATGATATTTTTCTGCTTACTTTCTGTTGTGAAACTTTGCTCTAGAGAGGTGTTTCACTGGGGTTAACTAAAAGCTATAGGAATTAGCTAAAAGTTATACTAATTTTTTATCCCTTCTTTGCTCTACATTTTGTTGTTGACATCTTCCTTTTTATTTGCAGAACATTTTTGATAGATATGTACATTTCTTGGCAATGTATGTTTAATCTTCTTGTCAGTTGCAGTGAAGTAACAATTCTTGTAACTGCTGGTTCTCTTTCTGCTCTTATTTAAACAATATCCACAGGTTTTGTATCAGGTTCGACTAATTTATACTCAGTGTTTCTGTTGCTAGTTACATTTACTGTATCTCATCATTTACACTTATTAGACTTATCTGAAGTATTTGAGAACAAGGTAAAAGAAAGAACCAGTCTTTTTTTAGTGCTAATTATATTTCAGTTGTTAGGAGAGTGGGGAAAGAGAAGTGTCTTGTCATCCAGGAAGCTAAGATAATATTATTTTAATGATGGAGAAGGTCCCTGGGAACTTCTATACTTTATGGCATAGTTAGCTTAGAAAATCTGTGCTATCTGCATTTCTTCTTGGCTTCTGTAAGTCCATGGAGATACTTCCATTAATTTTAGTGTGGTTATGATCAGATGCAAAATTCACTTGAGGAACAGAAATGGCTATGATATTCTTGATTAATTGTCATTGATTGCTAATTTATTGATCGGTTTCATTGGTTCTGTTGATTACAAATATAATTAAAATTTAAGTATTTTCCATGAGATAATGAGTTTAAATGTTTGTCACTGTTTCTAAGATTGGATAACAGCAAACAAAATATTCTTAACTTAAGCCAGAGCAGGTAGATGACCTTGTCCTTAGGCTAAGAAATTAATAGATAGCAATCATTTTAAATGGTTGTAGTAGAGGAATCAGTCTTTGCAGCTGGAATTTGTATTATAAAATTATAATGCTGATTTCTGATGTTTGTTCTTGAAAACTTCTGGTCTTGAACATGTTTGCTGCTAATTTAATCTGATAGTTATTTCTCTTATTTCTGTGTTAGATAGTTAAGAATTGTTCTCTATTCACCTGCTTATATCCTCAGTCTGTTGTGTCTTTTTTCCAGGCTCAAGAGACTTAGTCTGTTAAATCACTCCTCATGTGGAAAGTGTTTGTGATTCAACCATTTTTATTGACTTTTTTTCACCTTTCTCTGAGACCTCTGTGGTTCTATTTTATCTTTTGAGAATGTGTGACAGAGAGGAGACCAAAACTACACAAAATATACAAGATGTGGACATGTAATGAGTACTTAAAAAGGCAAATTTGATTGACTTTTTTAACATGTCATTTTTTATATATGCAATATTATTTAGAGACTGAAATAGCAATGAACACAAAAAGAATGCAGAGGTAATTTTACACCATGAGTGAGGATGGGTTAATGAACGTATCTAACCTTTTCTGGAAAAGTACCATACTGATGCCAGCTGTAGGATGGTGGCTTTGTTTAATTTGCTTTACGGTTAGCTATTTGTTCATCCAAAACCAGATTCTTCCTTAAAATCAGTTTGTGGTATGAGACAATTTTTCAAGGATTGGATTCGTGGGTATATATAAGTGCAAATACCTTAATTGTAGTTGTCTTTTATTCTAAATTTATATTATGTTATGTGAAGCAGCTTAGCATAAGAATGGGTTCCCTAAGTATCTTGTATTCATAGTGAAAACAGAATGTCCACATGCTTCAGACACTTCAATATTAACATTTTGGTCAGCTTTTTCACTTGTATCCCATTTTATGTTTCTGCACTGTAACACCTCTGTTTTATGCCTTTGCTGCACAGCAGGGGTGTTTCCTTCTTGTTTGATATTCCAGCATGCTTGAGGCAGGTGGCCAGCCTAACCTGGGATCTGTAGATTGACTATGACTGTCTGATGTGGGGTCACAGAGCAGGAGTGAAGGAGCTCAGCTGAAATACACGTCCCTTGCCAGTTCTGTTCATGAGCAGCACGGTTACTCCTTTGTAATTTGTCAAGGTGGGCTCTCAAGGACTGCAACGAATGCTGTGGCCCTCACCCTGTTTGTGCTGTTCTCTGAGTGGTATTGTTGTTCTACACTGGAATTTCACGGATTTGTCCAGGGAAAAATAAACGTCTCATGTTGAATAAAATGTTAAGTAAATGTTTGTTGAATCTAGTCCAAACTTCTGAAAATTTTAGTTAAGAATTCCTCAGCAGGAAAATAATTTATCCTGTAAGAAGTATGTCTGAAGTTACACCTGATAACAAAGGCTTCTGTCGTATGGTGTGATGTTCTCCTGCAGCTTCTAACACGGATTTGTTGTTAAACTGAAGAGTTAGATATTTTATTCGCACCACAGTATTGATGCTGGAACTGAGACTGTGTGACAAGTTTGTTGAAGGAATGGAGCACACCCTCGCTGAGTCTGTGGGTGATGCCAGCTAGCGGAGCAGCTAAGATGCTGGAGGGCAAGGCTACTATATAGCTGGTGCTCAAGAAGTTGAAAGAATGGGCTGAAGGGAACCGCATGAACTTCAGCCAAGAACAATAGAAAGTCTAAGCCCCTGGAGCACTGCAAGCTCAGAACGGACCAGCTAGGAGAAATTCTACAAAAAAGAACCTGAGGGTCCTGATGAGGGTGAATATAGACCAGCCATGTGCCTCTGCCGCAATGTAGACAGACAGTGTATCCAGCTGTGCTAAGCGACAGTGAGAGAGGCTGACAAACTGGAGAGTTCAGCAGAATGCTGCTAAGCTGGTGGGGAACTGGAGTATGTGGCACATGAGGAAAGTCTTTGGAAATATGTTTGTGAAGTCTGGGTAAACCTGAAGGCGACCTTTACTGCAGCCTTTTGCTAGTTAAGGGGATCTGAGAAATAGACATGGATTCATCAGGTGCACAGTGAAAGTAGATTAGGCAATGAGTACGAAGTACGTCAAGGGGAATCCTGATAGCTATAAGGAAGAAATGTTCACAATGAGAGGGTGACGCTTTCCCTGCCTTCTCCTTGGAAACGGTAATGCCTGGAGAGGTTGTGAAATCTCAGTCCTTGTAGAACGTGGTTGGCTGAGGCCCAGAGGAGCCTCCTGTAAAAGGTGGTCCTGCTCTCAAATCTATTAGAGCGCCTGAGGTTGTTCCCAACCTAAATCACTCTATGATAATGCCTGTTTTCAATTTCCTAGCTAATTATTTTCAGCACCTAGCAGTAGGAGTTTCAGCTGAAGTCCAAGCACAGTAGAACTTATAATTTTAAATTGTACTAGTTTTAGAAAGACATAAAATTTTACAGTTTTATAAATACAGAACTAAGATGGTGTTTTATCTTCTTTGATGTAAAGCTTTTCACTTTTTTAGTGTGATAGTCATCTTGGTGAATAGAGACTTGATGTACAAAACTTCTGTCTTCAGTAGAGAAAATAAAACTTCCATCAGGTGTTTCACCTGCCTCTAAACCATCTGGCCATTCTGTTTGTGCTAAATGTTTGAATGATTAAGATATTAGGGGCATGAGGTGTTTCTTCTTGCTCAAGATAATTCAAATGTTTTGTTGAATGTGCAGTTCTAAAACTACTTCATCTTTCATTATTTTTCATTTTCTTTTCATTGCCTGAAATTATGCAAAGCTTTGTGTCCCCAGGTGCATTTTTTTGTCTTCTCAGATTAAGTAGTGGACAAAGTATTATGCAGTTTTATATGCAAATTAATTTAAAACTTTAAACTGTTAAATAGGATATAATGTTCATAGTCAACATGAGGAAAATTATTTTTATCTACCTCAAGTTTTATTTAACTATAAAATATTGTGACCTGCCACTATATTAAAATCAGTTACTATAAAGTAACATTTAAAGACAACAAAATTCAAGAGGGTCATAATGCTTAGCCTCTGGGATTTGTGGGCTAAGTGACACAAAACCAGTCTTTTCAGAGTGAGATGCTAAATTAGCAGTTGATATCTTGCTGTCATGCAAAACATTTTCGTATTTTCAGTTTTATTTCTGTCCATGAATAGGTTATTCAAAGCTGAGGGACTTCTTAGGAGTTGGAAAGGCAGAAAAGCTTATGTTCATTTGTTAATCTGTGAGTAAAAGGAAGGTGTCAACAGTACATTAGTTCCACAGTCTTGAAGAGCTCAAGGGAAAAGAAGAATCTGCCCAGGTCACTTAAGGATAATATTTCACATGTTTGGCAAACTGGTTAATTCAAAATATAAAGATGTTTTCTTCAACTTTATTTTCAAAACATCTGGGTCACTTGTTATAATTTTCTTTATGTTGTTTTCCATCCAAAAGCAGTTTGGAAAAAAGTAGTAGATTAATTACCTATTTAATAAGAAATAGCATTTAGTGTTTTCTAACAAAATTAAAAGTTAAAATCCTGAATAAACTCGTGTTAAATTATATGGATTTATTATGTGGCCTTGTGGTCAATAAAACTAACATGAGGATTAATGGAAAGGCTTTATTTAGTGCAACACCACCATATTTTACCATCTACATGACTGAAAAAAGAGCTCTTTCTTTAGAAAACAACAGGTAACAATGCAAATTCCAAACCTAAAATCAGTATTTTATGATGAGTTTTCAAGCTGGTCGATTTCACTGAGGGCAGTATAGAATTAAAATCTAATGCTGCTGACTGTTTTTCTTTCAGTCACTTCTTGGTGAGCATTTTTAACTGTCTAGCATCTGTGTAATGAAAAATTCTTTTACTTTTTTCAGTAATTTCTATTCTTCACTGATGAACTTAAGTCTATGAGGGGAAGAAAATCTGAAGAGAAGAATTTTGTTCACTCTTTTAGGTACTCTTCTGTAGTCTGAAGATGGTGGCAATGACTTCAGAGAACACTGTAATCTTCTCCCACTGTTTGCTTTTTTAAAAAAAAAAAGCCTTGTGGTCCTAAACCCAAAATTTTTTTTAGTTAGTTTTTGTTATATTTTCTTTCCAAAATGTTTTCTGAATGGAAGTAACTAGCCAGCTTCTAGAATGCACTGAAAAGAGGGTGTTGTTAGATTGTTATTGTGATGGTTATTGGTTTTGTAATGGTGATGAATATACAAAACTCATGGGACCATCAGACTCACTGATACTTGATTTCTCATTCAAGAGTATCTTTGAGGCTTGTGTTTCGTTTTACTGAATATGAAAAAAAAGTATGTAGACATAAATTGAGGATTTCTTTTAACTTCATACCTCACTGACATTTAATTTTTTGGGTCCTTTTTATCCTTTTTTCCTCTAGTATATGCATTTCCTACAGTTACTTCTTTAAAACTTTTATGACACAATTTGTGAGTGTTAACAATTCTGAGTTTAAAATATTAGTTGATACTATAGTATCCTTTATTATATGGCATAATTCTTTTATTATGGAATTAAGGAGAGTAATAAGTGCTATGTTATGTATTTCCATAGTTTTGAGACAGAAAGAATTTTGTCATCAGAGCTTGTTCTAGAGTGTTGTGAAGCGTTTGGAGCCCTGTCATGATTAATGCATATGGAATAGCTGTTTTGTGAGGTTTTGGATCTGTCTGTTTTGTATTTTCATGAGGTTGCAGAGAACTGGATATGAAAACTTGGGCAGTTCCTTTCAGTTTAGTATCCATATACGTGCAGTCTTTTGTTGTCAGTGGAAAAAGGCGTAGTGGGCATTAGGGCATGGTTAAGATAGGTCATAACTTGCTGTAGCTTGTAATGTTAAGTTTTGACTGCAAGGCCTATCATTCTGAAGTATATTCAGTTAGAGGAGGCTCATGAATGCTGTAAATATATTCAATATACACTAATGGCAATAACACAAATCAACTCTTCTGATAATTTCTAGATGCCATTAAAAGCATCATCAGTTTGTAACTGCCTGCTTCTTTTTCCTCAAGACCTAGCAATAGCTGGTTTCATATCCTGTCCACATATCACACCTTCCTCTGTCAGCATGGTTAATTGAATGTGTTCTCCTTCTTTTGTGGATTCCTTCATTGCCCTTACTAGGTGTATTATGTGTTGATGTTTTGTTTACTCATCTAATTCTAATAATAAAATGCAATAAAATGTTTTTTATTAAAATGTTAACTAAAGCTTAATATTTCTAGCAACAATTCTGGTTTTCTCATATAAATGTCACATATTCTGTACAGCTGGGCTTTTAAAATTAAAAATAACTCCTAAGGAGAAATTCTGGGTAAACCCAGCCTTTAGTAACAGAATCATAGAATCATAGGATCACCAGGTTGGAAGAGACCCATCGGATCATCGAGTCCAACCATTCCTATCAAACACTAAACCATGCCCCTTAGCACCTCGTCCACCCATCCCTTAAACACCTCCAGGGAAGATGAATCAACCACCTCCCTGGGCAGCCTGTTCCAGTGCCCAATGACCCTTTCTGTGAAATTTTTTTTCCTGACGTCTAGCCTGAATCTCCCCTGGTGGAGCTTGAGGCCATNTGAACACAGGATTCAAGGAGTGGTCTCATCAGGGCCAATTACAGAGGGAGAATAACCTCCCTGGCCCTGCTGGTCACACCATTTCTGATACAAGCCAAGATGCCATTGGCCTTCTTGGCCACCTGGGCACACTGCTGGCTCATGTTCAGTCGGCTGTCAACCAACGCCCCAATGTCTTTTTCTCTTTTTTTTACTGTGGAGAATAATCATAACGATATTTTGGCATTCTATTATTGACAAGTATTTTTGAGGATTCTCTCGTTTCCTTAGAACATGAAATTATGTTTTATACTTTGGAAATACTAGTGTGGCTTCAGTTGATTTGCTTGTATTTGTAATTTTATCTTAATAAATTCTTCAATCTGCACCATCATTAGCAATATTAAGCCAAAGTTGCCTTTATTGTTTTCTCCAAATGATATAATGTATAAATTGAAAAAAGTTAAGTGGATCTCTTGCATCTTTATTAAATTACATGGTTTTACAGCTTTTTTTTACGCTGTTTATAAACCTTATTAAGAAGCCAGATAAATTTTATTTTTAATATTTTCTAATGATTTATTTCCACATAGGTGGAGAACGAACATGCGGTGTACATGAACTAATCTGCATTAGAAAAGGTAAGGAGTGATTTGTGGAAGTGAACTTCTTGGGTTGTAAATACTACCGGTGAGAAATATGCTACCTAATGTTACCATCTGAACTTTTTCTGTATCTTAGTGTCGCATCTTTGTGTACAAAATCTTTTGGTGCTGACACTGTCAATGAAAAAAAAAGAAAAATAATGAAATAAAATGTGAAATTCCAAAATAAAACTTGAATTTTCTCAAGAACGAAAAATCTGCTCTTAGAATATTCAATGAATTATTAATACTTGGAATTTTTAATGTTGTTCAGCTGTGATAAGAAACCAGAAATACTTCAATCTTTGCCTTGTCTAGTTACTTGTAAGATCATTTCATTTTCAGTCGTAATGGAAAGTTGTGAGGATATTTTAAACAACTGATGTAATGAACTGGCAATCTCTGCATGTGTTTTCAGTTGAGTCCCTAATGATGTAAACTTCTTTGAAAACAACAGTATCAGTAATGAAACCAGTAATTGATAGAGCATGAACCAGAGCTCTGCCAGAGGGGACTTTTATAGGTTTAAAGCTGTTACAATGACTGAAGTTGGAGTGTGACAGTACAGCTCAGCTGATATAATGACTAGATACAGTTCTGTTTTCCATCCTCTTTGCCTGCTCTGTGCTCCTTTCTGTGGCATTGCTGTTGAACCTCTGTGTTCTGATCTGAAGGCTTAACCAAAAGGAAAAATGTTACTTCAGGGATTAGTTCCTTGCCTTGACTTGCTGTTACATCGGAAGAGTCTCAGTGCTTTCAGAAGGAAAGGAGTAAGAAAATGGGGTGGGAAAGGAGGAGAGCTGCTAGGTGCTTGAGAGCTAAGTTTTAGTCTGCATCAGTAGTTTTGTCAAACCACATCATTCCTGGTAGGAGGAATAGAGCTTAGTTGCCATTGCGTTCACTTAAAAGTTTTAGTGAAACCAGGGATTCTTGAAACAATTTACTTAATGTCTCCTAACCTAGCCTTAAGCCTGCCAGTTAAGGTGAAAAGTAGCTTTATGGTCACAAGTCATCTTTTTCAAATATCTAATAAAAGAAAATTGCCTTTGTGGTATGACATTACTGCAGTTAAAAAACATTTTCTCCTTTTTTAAACTGTGAATAATTTTATCCTTGATTCTTTTTTTCTTTCTCATTTTGGGAGGAGTACTTTTTTGTTTCTATGTTATTTGTTGTTGGTTTGAGGGGTTTTTTTGAAAAAAACTTCTTTATTGCTATCTCTGTTTTTCCATTGATGGATCAGTTGGTACACACAGTGCTCTGTATTCCTTCTATAATGGGCTCTGTTTTTCTTACATAAGTTATGAAATTCATTGGAAGTTCTGCTACTGCTAAAGTTTCAAAATCTATTAATCTTGCTAATCCCTATTTATTTCAGGGTACCATGGTGATTTTAAGAAAAACAAATTTTCTACATTCTTGGACGCAGTGCTGTATGGTTTTGAATGTATTGTTGGGAAGCTAAACTGCAAAAATGTGCTTTTTCTTGAGGTTTTGTGTTGTGTTTGAACATCAGATTCTAAGCTCTGTCATTGATCTTATAAACATTTTTTTTGTAACAGGTGCATGGAGCCTGTGTTTTAGCCTTGGTGGTTATAAATTAGCCTAGGCATAAGTGTGATAAAAAGACAAGCATCCTCTTAGTGTCATATACCTGCAATGTCTGTGGGTACCTTTTTTCTTTGTGAGTTCCCATGTGTATTCTAGCCTTGTGTGCCCCTGTGCCCAGCCATATAATGTGTGGAGTGGATGCATTCTTGTCTGTTCTCTCTCCCTACTTATGGTGAACAGGTAAAGCCAAAGGTGCTTGCCATTGTACAAGCAAATGTTCCTGTGATGTAGTAGTTTGTTTACTTTATCTAGGACTTTATATCATCTGATGATCATCTGACTTTACATGATCTGATTGCACTCAGGATGTTTTTATTGTCTGACTAATGGCCAGACTTTTTTGCCCATTGTCCAGGCCTTCTTGTTTGCTGGGGTCAGAGTGCATGCTCAAGATCCGTATTGACCTTCCGTACTGAAGTGCTTTCCAAACTGAGATTCCCTGGCTGCCAGCAGTGTGGAGCTGGTCAGATCAGACCTTCCAGCTCTGTCCTTAGTACCACTGGGTACTCATTCCAAACCTCTACAAGGTCGATCTGAAAAGTTTTGTGGTGTAGGTTCTTTCCTTTACCATCTCTTGGCTCTGCTGTGAAAGCCAAGTCTTTCTTGGTCTGTGAGCTCACTGATGGACAAAGTATTCACATTACACTTGTATAATTCCCTGTAGTCTTGTCTGATACTAGGGAAGTTTGCACTGTCTCCCCTCTCCATTTTCACCCATGCCTGTGTGATTGTGGCACCAGGAGAGGACACCCTGGCACTCCTACCATTCACTTGCTCATTTTCATTGAATCACAGAATCACAGAATCACCGGGTTGGAAGAGACCCATCGGATCATCGAGTCCAACCATTCCCACCAAACACTAAACCATGTCCCTCAGGACCTCATCTACTCGGACCTTAAACACCTCCAGGGAAGGCGAATCAACCACCTCCCTGGGCAGCATATTCCAATGCCTAATGACCCTTTCCGTAAAAAACTTCCTCCTAATCTCTAGCCTAAATCTCCCCTGGCAGAGCTTGAGGCCATTCCCCCTCGTCCTGTCCCCTGTCACTTGGGAGAAGAGGCCAGCTCCCTCCTCTCCACAACCTCCCTTCAGGTAGTTGTAGAGAGCAATGAGGTCTCCTCTCAGCTTCCTCTTCTGCAGGCTAAACAACCCCAGCTCTCTCAGCTGCTCCTCATAAGGCCTGTTCTCCAGCCCCTTGTAGCAAAAGACCTGCAGAACAGAATTATAACATCAAGTAGTTGAGTTTATTTTGCTTTTTGTTTGTTTGTTTGTTTGTTTTACCAGGATCACTTCTAGGAAGACAGAGTTATTACTCGCTTCGTCTCTGCAGCATTTCAGGAAGAGTTTCCACAGAATAAACAATTTGTTACAACCTAATGCTAGCAGTGGAGTTTTGAATTAGTGCAGTGTTTGACAAAATGGCAATCTGCATTTGCTTTTTGCCTGGGAACCTCATACGCTTTCAACTAGGTGGTGTAGGTAACTGCAGCTGCCAGGTGACTCCAGTTACAGTGCCCTTATGGAATCTCTGGAAGAAATATTAGTAGTAAATAGCCAGCATAACTACCTAGAGGTCTTAAACATCTCCAGTGTATGTTTGTGCTTTGCTTGTCTGTCCATCCTTCTCATAGTCCTTCCAAGCCTGTTGTTGCTAAGAAGCAACTAATATGATAAACAGCAATGTTCCCTCTTATTTATCCTGTAGTGAATAGGGAAAAGGGAAGAGCAAGTAAGCAAGGAAGAATGTCTTCTATGAATAATGCAAAAGAAAACTTTCCGGTTTCAAGTGATGAAGGTAATTAGAATTTACATGGGGATCGTGCAACTTGAAGAACACCTGTTGCTGATGAAATGTTTTTCTTTCTGGTTAGCAAAGGAACACATTCCTGAATAGTCTTTTTCTTGCCAGTCTGTTCATTTTTGCTAGGAAAATAGGAACCTTGGGGTATTAGATAATGAAATGTGGAAAGGGACCAGAAAGGTCTGCAAGGCTATGTGTGACCTCATCATGTAGCTCAAATTATTTGATGAAAGATTCTTGTCTATATATAAAGATGCACCTCTAAAAACAAACCCCAGAGATTATTCTTAGAATAGACACTTCCTTTTTATTCAGCTTTTAAATGAAAATAACATCACTATTCTTTTTTTTTTTTAGTTTTTCATTTCTCAAATTAGCCAAAATCATGGAGTTTTTAAACATTCATTACCTTCAATTTTTTAGGCACTCTAGGCTGCAGTACTGGGGACTACAAACAATTGTGTTTTCATTTAAAAGCATCCTTAAAGCATCTTTGATGGTAACAATACTTCCACTGCAATAAGTAAAATTAATTTGGTTTGTAGATTTAGTTTTAGCTTTCTGAGACTCAAAGATTTGGAAGCACCCAGTTATAATGTTTATTGAGTATCTGAGATTATATAAATTTTAGTATAAATATAACAACAATGCAGTACCAATACAGAACTTGGGTCTGCTAACCAAAGGTGTAGCAATTGTCTAGCAGAGGGCCTGCTCCCTTGTCACATAATGTTGTTATAGCTTCATAGTTGCCGCAGGTACTGTGCTGGGGCCACTTACAGTCTGCACAAGAAGGTTTACAGTACTTTTTATAATGTTTTGCTTGTTCAGTTTCCTTTTAGCAGATTCATACATTTTTCAGAAGAATCTGTAAAGAGCAAACCAGTAGTAAGAAGACCGATAGGGTTTTCTGGAAAGCCTTAGAAGCTAATTTATATGTATTATTAAATAGAGGCTTTGAAACATGCAAATACTGGACAGGTGTGTCCTGAAAAATGTGCATATTTTGTGGCAGTTGTATAACATCTAGCACCTGCAAAATACAGAGCAAGTCACTTTCCAGATACAGAAAAGAACTTTATGATCAGGTATTACAGAAGTGCAGTAGTACAGCACTCAAATTTGTGAGTCCTGTGTTTAAGGTAGTTATGTGGTTGAACTGTTTGTGTAGTTCTGTATCTCCACATTGTTCAAATCTGGAAACGAAAAAGGAAGAAGATAACTTTGCTTTCATTATAAATGAACTTAGTGTTTACTTCTGTTATTTAATGCAAGTATATTTTATGTATGCACGCACATTCAGATTCTTACTTCTCTGACGATAAGAATTGAAGATTCTGCTAAGAAAAGAAGAGTCCTGCTTAGCTTAGTTAGCAGGGACTGTCATTTCGTTCATCCACTTGGGCTTCCTGACAGCAAAAGAAGGTGACAGAGTTTGTCTGAAATTACTCAGTTAAAGGTTTGTCTTTTGGCTGGCTATTTTCCTGACAGAGGTGTTTTTGAGGGAGTCACGAGAGTTAAATTAAGTTGTTCCTCTGGTTATTTTCTGTGGACATAAAAGAATTTGAGGATCTTGTGATCAGATTTCGGGAAAATGTATCTTTTTTTGGCTCTGTAGTACACTATAGCTAGGCTGCTGGTCTAACTTGGAATTAGCTTTTGCTAGATGCACTAATCTTTTAATTAAGGCTGTTTTCAGGCTCTGTTTGTACAGATGAGGTATACTTGCCATGTGCGTTTATGATACTGAGTTCTAATTGAAGAAAACCCTTCTGTAATATATTCTGATATATATGTATAATACAGTGTGACATGGAAGTTAAATTAAAGCAGAGAATACATGACCATATTATTTTTAGGTCTCTTTCACCTTTCATTATTAGTTCATGTATTTTCGAAGTAATGGAAAGTGCTACTTCTAACTCAGCAATGTGTTTTGGTTTTAATTTATGGAAACATAGATTGAGTATCTGAGTAAGGTCTGAGCTGTGCAGATTTTAAAAAATTATTAAGCCCTTTTTTCCTTTTGCAAGATGTTCTCTTCTTTCTATTGTTATGACAATCTTGCAAACAAAGGAAATTATTCAGCAAGCTGCCTTTGTGACTAATAATGGAACAGAAGTGCTCCTTAATATGCAAAAGAAAGAAGTCGTAACAAGACAATGCCTTTGACTGACAATGAAAATTTTGAAAAGATAAGAAGATATGAGTTTTTGTTTTGTCAGGAGTATATTTTTAAGTGGAACTCTGCCCTCTTTAATCTTCTGGTCAACTATCCTAATCCATTTGCATGTATTTTTATGTTAAGTTTTCAATTGCATTTAATTCAAGTGGGGAAAAAAGTATATATTAATGAGGTTCATTTTACAAGTAAAAACATTATTTAATTGCAAGTCAATTGTGCCTGATCTTCAAGTTATATTGTAGTTTTTATGATACTCTACAACAAGTAAGTTCCTCTGTAAAAGAAGAAAAATGTTTTTCCACTTTCTCCCTGCTGTCACCCAGTTGTTAGAACTTCTTATTCTTTTTCAAGAGAAATGTGGTACCATAGATGGTAGCAATGTTTCTTTAAATTAGATAACCTCGTATTAATGAGAAACACTAAATATACGTTTTTGTTCCTACTCATTTCAGGGTTCCGATGTGGATAGTACAAAGTAAAGTGCATTTTCTCTTTTTAGAGTTATAAGAAGAAAACCTCTTCATTAAAAAGTATATACAATTAAAGCTACTTTTACAATATATGCTGAAAATATGAATAATCTGTTTGTAATTGTGGACTAGTTACTCTTAAATGGACAAATACTTATTTTTTTTTTCCCAGGCTAGAAGAAATATTGTGACTTTTATCCAATGAATACTAAGCTCAATAGATCTGGGAGATATTATCGAAGTATGGTTATATATTGGAAAAAAATGAAAGTAATAATGTTAGAATTAACGATGCCAGAATATATACTAAATTTTCACTCTGTTGGAAAGCTAATCTATATTTATACATTTTGGACTAAAGAAAGCTTGACATGAAGTAAATATTTTTGATGCCTATACAGGAAGCGGTTGTATTTTGTGTTCTCCTGTGTTTGAAGTCTTCTGTAAAGCAGTATCAGGTCACACTGCCTTTTCTTCCATAGCAAGTTTTGTGTGCAAGAACTTGGCGGTATATGAAACCTGGCATTTTTTTTAACTTAAAATGTTCACATAATCATTTTTACTGCACAGTGCTTTGCCATGTTATCCTAGTTTATCGCTGTGTTGTTCAGAAATCTGGATCCTGGATTGTCTCACATCTTCTTGTTAATTGTAGTGGCTGATAGGGAAAATGTGTTTTTAAAAGATTTTTATTACATAGATTATTTCTTTCCCCAGTGTTGGGCGGCGACAAGTAGTAGCTATGGACTTTTAAACAGCAAACCTCTAGACCCTTGCCAGTCTTCAGTACTTTTGCACTGGGGATATTATTTGAGAGTGCCACTAAGAGTCTATAAGCAGTGCTATTCTCTTACCCACTTTGTGGAGAGTACAGTCTTGTAATGTGCTGTGTAATTGCAACAGATTATTGGGATTTGGAGATAATCAAAATGATTCCGTGATCTATGTCTGTTCAGAGTAGCACTGCAGTGTTTGCTTCGCAGTTTCTTTTCGGAGATTTCTGCCATGAGATACTACTCAATAGGAGGTGAATTCCTTATTAGAGAGAACAGACTGGTAGAGGGACTGGTAGATCAGCAGGGGTGTCAGGCTGACAACTTCCTCAGCCTGTAAGGATTTAGGAATTAAGAGATTTCTGTCAGAAGTTTAAATCTTCGTCTCAGAGCATGGCTTCTGTTATTTGTAAATTCTTTCTTAGAACAGTGATATTTAGATGCTCAGGTTCCTCTTTTTCCTATAATTAGATTTATCTCCAAAAGAGTTTCAGAATGGTGTTTTAAAAGAAAGGGAAAGGAGTCCTGCAAGTGACAAACTGCAGAGGCAGTACTGGAGTTGATACAAGTATTTTTGTGCAGTTATGCATGTGATTAGATAACTTGCTGAACCAAACTCATTTTAACACAAACTGTAATTTATTAAGTATATTGATGTAAATATTTAGTTAAATAATTTAATTGCTCATAATAAAATCAGATAAATGTAATTTTAAAATTAAAATACATCCTATACTTTCTTCCTGTTTGAAGGAAGTTCTGGAACCTAAATGTTACAATGTATTATTTCTTATTTGGCCTTGTAATTAGATGTTAAGAATACCAGGAGGATGGAGGAATGTCTTGATTTATCTCTGTAACAGTGCAGATTATCCTTCAGCCAGTGTGAAGTGACCTAAACCAAACAATGCAAAAAGTTTTTTAAGACTTCAAACACAGCGCTAGATAAAATGTTGACCATTGTAGGTGTAGCATTCTGTCTAGATAAACTAGCTTTTATTCAGTTGGGATTGCTTCTTCAAGTACTCCAGTAAACAAGAAGATAATAATTCTGCTGAATCATTGTGGAAGTTTGTGTACTGAGTTTACCTTGTCGACTAAAAGCTGTTTAGAAAGAAGAGACAATATTAGGCAGCCTTCAAGTTCAGTTACTGATTTTCAGAGAAAAGGCCATCCTATGTAATTAGTCACAAAAGAAAAGAAATATTTACGTGTAAACTGACACATACAGAACTACAGTTATTATTCCTGTTCAGCCAGCAGTCAGACTTTACTCCTTAGCTGACTTTGAGGTGTAGAGGGTTTTGTTTGTTTGTTTCTGTTATGACATGAGTTGTCTGTGAGAAATAAATACGTGCTGCTTGGAGATAAATAATCTGAGCATGGAGAAAAGGTGGTCAAGGCATGAATCTTATTTTGTGGCTCAGTAGCCTGCTCAGCTTTCTGAAAATATATTAATTTCTTGCACAAGTCAGAAAGTTGGTATGAGGTGACAAACAGTAGTGAATAGCATTTGAATGAAAGTATTTTTGTGATGGACAGTACAGGTTATTTTCATGTAATGTCAAGATGTAATGGTGTAAAAGCTAGTAGCAGTAAATAATTATTCTTCAGAACTCAATACAAAACAGCTGCTTATTTAAAAGAGTTTAAAAGCTATAATATCTTAGATCAAGTCATAAAAAAGTAAACAAAACAGGTTATAAATTAAAAACAAATTTACATTTTAAATTGTAAATATTTTTGTGCTAGGATCTTAAAGGTAATTGAAGTTCTTTGGGTTANATTTTGGACTAAAGAAAGCTTGACATGAAGTAAATATTCTTGATGCCTGTACAGGAAGCGGTTGTATTTTGTGTTATCCTGTGTTTGAAGTCTTCTGTAAAGCGGTATCTACTCAGGTCACACTGCCTTTTCTTCCATAGCAAGTTTTGTGTGCAAGAACTTGGCGGTATATGAAACCTGGCATTTTTTTTAACTTAAAATGTTCATATAATCATTTTTACTGCACAGTGCTTTGCCATGTTATCCTAGTTTATCGCTGTGTTGTTCAGAAATCTGGATCCTGGATTGTCTCACATCTTCTTGTTTATTGTAGTGGCTGATAGGGAAAATGTGTTTTTAAAAGATTTTTATTACATAGATTATTTCTTTCCCCAGTGTTGGGCGGCGACAAGTAGTAGCTATGGACTTTTAAACAGCAAACCTCTAGACCCTTGCCAGTCTTCAGTACTTTTGCACTGGGCATATTATTTGAGAGTGCCACTAAAAATCTATAAGCACTGCTTATTCTCTTACCCACTTTGTGGAGAATACAGTCTTGTAATGTGCTGTGTAATCGCAACAGATTATTGGGATTTGGAGATAATCAAAATGATTCCATGATCTATGTCTGTTCAGAGTAGCACTGCAATGTTTGCTTTGCAGTTTCTTTTCGGAGATTTCTGCCATGAGATACTACTTAATAGGAGGTGAATTCCTTATTAGAGAGAAAAGACTGCTAGAGGGACTGGTAGATCAGCAGGGGTGTCAGGCTGACAACTTCCTCAGCCTGTAAGGATTTAGGAATTAAGAGATTTCTGTCAGAAGTTTAAATCTTCGTCTCAGAGCATGGCTTCTGTTATTTGTAAATTCTTTCTTAGAACAGTGATATTTAGATGCTCAGGTTCCTCTTTTTCCTATAATTAGATTTATCTCCAAAAGAGTTTCAGAATGGTGTTTTAAAAGAAAGGGAAAGGAGTCCTGCAAGTGACAAACTGCAGAGGCAATACTGGAGTTGATACAAGTATTTTTGTGCAGTTATGCATGTGATTAGATAACTTGCTGAACCAAACTCATTTTAACACAAACTGTAATTTATTAAGTATATTGATGTAAATATTTAGTTAAATAATTTAATTGCTCATAATAAAATCAGATAAATGTAATTTTAAAATTAAAATACATCCTATACTTTCTTCCTGTTTGAAGGAAGTTCTGGAACCTAAATGTTACAATGTATTATTTCTTATTTGGCCTTGTAATTAGATGTTAAGAATACCAGGAGGATGGAGGAATGTCTTGATTTATCTCTGTAACAGTGCAGATTATCCTTCAGCCAGTGTGAAGTGACCTAAACCAAACAATGCAAAAAGTTTTTTAAGACTTCAAACACAACGCTAGATAAAATGTTGACCGTTGTAGGTGTAGCATTCTGTCTAGATAAACTAGCTTTTATTCAGTTGGGATTGCTTCTTCAACTACTCCAGTAAACAAGAAGATAATAATTCTGCTGAATCATTGTGGAAGTTTGTGTACTGAGTTTACCTTGTCGACTAAAAGCTGTTTAGAAAGAAGAGACAATATTAGGCAGCCTTCAAGTTCAGTTACTGATTTTCAGAGAAAAGGCCATCCTATGTAATTAGTCACAAAAGAAAAGAAATATTTACGTGTAAACTGACACATACAGAACTACAGTTATTATTCCTGTTCAGCCAGCAGTCAGACTTTACTCCTTAGCTGACTTTGAGGTGTAGAGGGTTTTGTTTGTTTGTTTCTGTTATGACATGAGTTGTCTGTGAGAAATAAATATGTGCTGCTTAGAGATAAATAATTTGAGCATGGAGAAAAGGTGGTCAAGGCATGAATCTTATTTTGTGGCTCAGTAGCCTGCTCAGCTTTCTGAAAATATGTTAATTTCTTGCACAAGTCAGAAAGTTGATATGAGGTGACAAGCAACAGTGAATAGCATTTGAATGAAAGTATTTTTGTGATGGACAGTACAGGTTATTTTCATGTAATGTCAAGATGTAATGGTGTAAAAGCTAGTAACAGCAAATAATTATTCTTCAGAACTCAATACAAAACAGCTGCTTATTTAAAAGAGTTTAAAGCTATAAAATTCTTAGATCAAGTCATAAAAAAGTAAACAAAACAGGTTATAAATTAAAAACAAATTTACATTTTAAATTTTAAATATTTTTGTGCTAGGATCTTAAAGGTAATTGAAGTTCTTTGGGTTATATGCCTTGTTATTCAATTTGTGCACAGAAGAGATAGTGTTGCATTTGTAAATGAATAATTAAAACATCACTAAGATAACAATGTGGCTTTGTATGTTACTAGCTAAGTGAGTAGTATGATGTAGAGTGTGAGAACTCCAAAAAGTAATTGTCTGGATATTCAATGTAATTGTATATGCATGGTAGGGTGGGACAGACAGATAGATATTAAAAACATTAAATGCTTTTAAATTTAATATGTTTGAGGATTTCTGCTGTTGTGGTGATATTTAATTAAAGATAGTATTATTTTCTGAAGATTTGAAATCATCTTTTGGGAAAAAAATTGTTAAATAACAGGGAAGCTATTATTTGAGAAAGAGATGCTAATTTGTTTGATATTGAAGGTGAAGTGATGGTAAGTGTCTTTTGTTTTACTAATTCTGGATCTAGTGATGCTAGTAATGGAAGTGTATTAAAGTGATGTTAGTGTAATACTTCTGTACTAAGTATACCTTTCTATACCATTTCCATAGTGAACATATCAATTAGTCATAACAACTTTGTAGTAAGACATTTGTTCTTTTAATGTTTCTGAAAATGTGTTGTATTATTATCAATTTCAAACATTCATTGCTGTTTTTCTTAAGAACTGAGGATAATTCTCAAATTTACAAAAATAGAACATTTGAACTGGAAATACAACTATGAGAAAGCATTGCTTTTTTACTGGGAACCACTGAAAGTTTTAAAAATGCTTTTTTCCCCAGAAACCACTGGGAACTTCTGGAAGTTTTAAAAGTGCTTTTCATGGTACAGTTAATGCCCTCACCAATCAGAATTTAAGCCAATGTGTTTCAAATCAAAATAATTCTAGTGCTAAATAATTTTCAGATATATTTTACATGCAAAAAAACCCCCCCAAACCCACAATGTTTCTTTTTTCTTCCTGTCTACTGCTTGACACTTCAGCTAGGAGAAACTAGTTGAAAGATTAATGTGATGTATACATCCTTTATTCATAGATGGGTACACGTACACATTTACATGTGGAAAGTTGCCGTACAGTTTTGAGGTTTTTTTTCCTGGCCTTATGATGTTAATACATGAAAGGACTTAAGCTTGATAATATACTTCATCTGTGAACAAGCACTTGAAGATTCTTTACATGGATGCAAATTGATATGGAAATATAATTTTCAAGTCCTGTGTTCATTCTGAAATACACAAATAATTAATTAGTCTTGCTGCAGCTAAAGTTTCATTCTTTTTGTAAGGTACCAGCCAATGTTTTGTTTTTTTTTTCACTTCATAAAGATGTCACCAGATACTGTGTTTCCAGAGACAACTATACAGTTTGCCTACGGTGCCTTTTTTAAGTGGTTAGTTTCCAGGAGGTACTGGAGAAAAAAAACAAAAGTATGGTGGTTTCAAGTTACTTTTCAGTTCTAGGTAATATTCTTAAGTATGCATTTTGATGGATCAAAGCAGCTTTAACTGCTCAACAATATAAGCACAAATATATAAAAAAAAATTTAAGCCTACAGTTTTAAAAGATCAAATGTGAAATACTTTAGAGTGTGATTTTTTTTTCCTGAGGATGTGCAGCTAACCTATCCTGTTAAGAGTAAACATTCATTCTCCTTTCTGAGAATCATAGAATGATTGGAAGTAAGTTTAGTTTCTTGCTCAAAGCAGTGTTGACACTGAATTCAGGCAGAGTTGCTTAGGACAGCCCACCCCAAGAACACAGCAATAATCCTCATAGATTAATGTCTATGGTCCTATTATCTGTGTAGTCTTCCTAGTCTGTCTTCTCTGCATTTTCTTCACTTTTCACTTTGTTCTGTGTACTCCATCCCAGTGTTATGCCTTCCTCATAACTCCTACTTCCCATTTCCTCACTGGATGTCATTAAATTGTGCCTAGTCACCACCTTTCATTTCACTCTCAGTTCTGTTGGTCCTTGTGTCGTGATGAATCACAATTTCTGCTTCCTGCCTTTTCTGCCTCTACCTCTGTGTTTATGAGGTGTTAAAACTGGAAGTTATTGAAGAATAAAGATTTCCAGCTCCTGGCCTGGTCTCTAGTCTCATTTGAGCCAGGATTCAGAGAAAACTAGATGTTCCAATGGCCCTAGACATTCTCAGTTATCCGTATGCAGTCTTGGGAGGGGAGGGAGCATGCCTACTGCCAGCAGAACCTGGTGAGATTTCATCTGTTAAATTTTGAGGTAAAAATTATTATACACAAAGTGAGGCTTTTGTCAAGTCTCAGAGCTTTCCCATATTCAAGAAGATTCCATCAAAGTGGTTAATGGATACCTAACAAATGATAAAGAACATGTGTCACCTACCACGTTTACTTTGCTTTAAATCAGGGAACATTAGGACCTTAAGAAAAAAAAATTGTCACCACTACACCCATAGTTTTTTTTACTTCAGCTTGTTCTTGGTCATGCCTTAGCTATCTCTTTTTTTAATTTAAACACAAAAAAACCCCCTTCAGTGCGAGGCAGATTTTCCATAAACTTCAGCTATAGCAAATGATTTAAATTACATTATGAACAATTCCAAGCAGACTTCTGAAGGAAATATCAGGTAATCTTGGTAGGATGTGCAACCAAGTTCTTTTGTGAACAAAGATTTTTTTTTCTATTTGTTCATGATAATGAGAATATTTTAAAAAAAAGTTTTAGCTTCCTTTCCTCTCTTATCCAGGATACAATTCCACTTCTTTTACTGTATTGCTCTGCTTGATGCAGCAGGACATCTCCTCCTGAAGGAATTATGGGGAACTCTGTAACTCTGTGGGTCTTCGTATTTCTATTGTACTGTCTGAAATTGCAAATACCACATGCCTACTCCTTCCTATTCCACTATTTGCTTGATACTTTATACTAGTAAGCAATTATTTCTAGCTTTGCCTTCAGTTCTTCAGAAACCAGTGTTCCCAACTTAGCTCAGCTGAGAATTGCTCATGTTTTTCCTAGCTTTTCTGGGATGATCTAAGAAAACAAGAAGAAAATTTACTCAAGTTTTATATTGACTAACTAGAGGTTCTTGTCTAATTGAGGTTTCTTTTTCATATTTTTGGGACTTCTGTTGCCATTCTGGTATTTCTTTAGTAGTTTTGTCAGGATGGGTGGTTTGAAGTCATTGACAAGTTCCTTTTCATGTGAAAACTTTTAGGGTTCTAGGCACAATGCTATGTGATCTCTTCTGGCCAGAGATATAAAGTGAAGCAAAAATAATTTTCACAGTTTGAGATAGGTCTGCATGTCTAGCTCAGAGTAGAAGTACAAATGTGACAAATTCCTTTTCATCTTTCTTTTCCATTTCTTAAATCACACCTGTATAATTATTTAAGAATATTACCACAAACACAAATGTTCCCTGTCATCCTGCAAAACAAACTGAGGAGATTGTGGAACTGTGTGTGTTTCTCAGTCAGCATTTTTACAATGAGCCTAGATTTTAAAAGGGCATATGTAGACTCAGAGCATAATTTAATTTTGAAGGCTCCTGGGAAAGTAATTTGCAGTTCAGCCCGTTGCTCAGAGCAGGGCTAATATTAAAGTGAGATTTTATAACTGATCTAGGCAATCTGTTCCAGTGATTAACCCATCTTATTCTGGAACCTTTTCCCCTCATCTCCAACTGGAATTTTCCTTGTTGCCACTTCGAGCTGTTACCTCTTGTCCTTTTCTATGTAACTAATTTTTCTTTAATCCCACTTCATTTTATGTAGTGAAAGATGTTGCCACATAGCATTAAAATGATGAAGTGAAATACCAAGATCTTGGCAAATGGAATTCGTAAATTTGATAATCTTCATAAATCTCACGTAAACAGGAAAAAAAAGTATCCCCCAATAATGGGATTTATGGTAGTGAGTAGAGGCACACTTAGAGTCTAGCAGAAACAGCAGGATGAAGGAGAGATGTGAAATTCAAGCTTTCATTGAGATAATGCAGCCATGTTCAGCCTGGAAGGATGCACCTTTGTGTGCTGAGACCACAAAAAATGCTCTTGAGTGCTAAGGCCTGTTATCTCAAGGTTTTACTCTCACTCCTTAGAATGCAGATTTGAGAAGTAACTGAAATAAGAGCCTATAATGTTTAGTTGATCAGCACGCTACTAATAAACAAGTTAACAGATTAATTAACTAATAGACATGTCAGTATTAATCACTTACATTTCCATAGCGCTTTACACCATTGTTATTTGCATGCAATTATTGAGTTCTCTTACTTTATTCTTATGAATTGCACCCAAATATTATTGAATTATTTTTCTATAATCCTTCACGTTAACCTCCCACACTACTTATTAACAAATGTGTAGTTCTGTCACTCTCTAACTTCTCACAAAGTTTTTCAGATGTAAATGCTGTAGGGAATCTGGTGGGTTACCCAAGGGGCTTCCCTCTGACATCCTGGCAGCCTTGGTTAATGAAGCAGGTCAGATTCATTATCCTCTGTGAGCATGTACATTTCTTTTGTCAAAAGATGTGCCCTCTCTTGAACTGCTTTTATAAATTGTTCATTATTTCTTATATTTCTAGATCTTTTTTTTGCTGCCCTTTTATATCCTTTTCTCTGTCTCCTTTCAAATAAATAAGGTGGCCATTAATTACTCTTTCCCAGTTGGTCCATTTTGCTACATCCATTCCCAGGTTTCTTATTTCTAAAACCATGTCCCAGGCAGTCTTGGCTCTAAATGGTATTGCTGATGTTACTCAGCTACTGATGGACTTGCAAGATTCTACCCCTGCAAAAAAATGCCCAGTACTCCCTTTCAGCTATCTTCTTAATAGCAACTGCATATTCTTTATTTTATATACTCGTCAGGGAGCAGTGAGACCCAACTGATCCCTAAGAGAAGAGAAACCAGGAGCTGAGCTTAAGAAGTCTGGCAGAGGCAGTGGCCTCATGAACAAGGGCTCAGTCCCTCCCCAGTAGCGCTCTCTTAGAACTGGCCCTGAGTTCAGGTAGCCAAACCTCTAGCCCCTTCAAGGAAGGGAGGATGCACCTAGCTCCTTTCCCATACTCACCATTTTACATGTCCCATCAAAGGTCATCAGCCTTGGCATCTGCTGATAATCTCCCCATTTTCTTAGAGACCCTGTATTGTTACGGGGTCCATACTCCAGCAGGACCTCTCACTCACAATCTCAATCTTTCCTTAGATTAGGACAAGATACTTTTCTGTTCATTGAAAAGGTGATTGGAAGTGTGGGGGGGGAAGTTTTAATTTAACAGCATTAAGCATTATATCAAATTTAAATGGTGGTTTTTTTCAGTTCTATCTTGCATATGTATTTAGAACTTTAATATTATTTATTAATGGTCAATTCTGATAAATAATATTTTTTATGAGAGTTATTAAAATATATTTCTTTCTGTTTCTTTTAGTATCTCCTGAAGCTATTGGATTCCTTTCTGCCGTCGGGGTGTTCATTATTCTCATGTTGCTACTTTTCCTATACATTAATAAGAAGATGTGTTTTGAGAATGTTAGTAGTTTCCCAGATCTTGATTCAGGATACACTACAAGAAAGAATTCTCAAGATAAACTTTGTAAGTATCTGAAAAACTGTGTACTAAATTATAACAATGCACATTTTTACAAGGATACATAGAAGTACACAAATAGTCACTTGACTCAAGAGACAAAAACACAGAATGTTGACTTTTCTTGTGACTGTGCAGTATGTGGAAACAAAGAAAACATTGTGTTCACAAGCCACAGAAATTCAACAGCTATATAACCAAAGAGCTGACATTTACTAATGGGAAGATATTTCTCTTGCGCTACAAGAATAATCTGGAATGAATTTTAGACATTCCGTAATTGTATACACTTAAGTCTTCTCAAGTAAATTTGTGAATGGAATTATTTTTAAAGTAGTAAAGCATTAGGAACTAAAGTCACATTCTCTGACTAGCAAATTATTTTTACAGTATTTTAATAAAATAAGGTCTTCAAGGCTAATTTAAAATGATATTAATTAGACCACAGAAAAGATAGTGAAGGTTGTAAACTAACCCTTTTTTGCCATTGGGCTGTGGAAATTGAATGGACTTTGATGACCTGAGACAGACATCAGAGAACAGAATGGGGAATTTGAGAAGCTTACTTTCCTTCTACCTTTTTAGAAGGTGTGGCTAAATTTTTATTTTTGTTTCTTTTTTGGAGTGAGAAAAAGTTCTTCCCAACCTTCCCCCCCAGGAAATTAAGTCTGTCACCTTAACTTTCTTTTTGCTACTGAACAAGTCATTGTGTTCCAAAATACCTTACCTTAAATAAATGACAACAGACATTTTGGGGTGAAAAAGTCTTTATGGTGCATTTTTTTTGTGTGTTTATTGTGTTAAAAGCCTGTTTCAGTATGACATTGATGAAAGGATGCAATTTAAATGTCTCGCAACTTCTTATTTGCAGGTTAGAATAAAAAATATTTTTGAAAATAATGAATTTTATTATGGCTAGTTGATGCTGCAGTTGATGAAAGACCATGTTTTTGCTGGTTGATTGTGCCTTCATTTCAAGATAATTACTTAGCTGCTTTCTTGTAACTTTCAATTGCACGTTGAATAGGAAGAGCAACACTGCAACTTCCCCTGGTAGATGTACTGAGTTTGATATAACAAAATCAAATAGCTCTGAAAATAGACAAATTGAGTTATCCATTTTTGAAACACAGGACCTTTCTGTATTAGGACTTGTTGTGGAATAGGTTGGACAAATGGCGTTTTTCAGAAACCTTCAGCAAAATCTCAGCCTTCCCTCTGTGTCCTCCCTGGTGGACACACTTAGCAGTGCTGTGGAGGATCTGACCAGTGTTGTTGGAGAAGTTGGCTACAGCGTAGCTGATTCAGTAACAGAACAAGTAACAAGTATGATAAATGGCCTGCGTGCTGAAGATGAAAGCTCCAAAATACAGAACGATAAACCCATGCAAAGGAAAGAGGAACATGCACCATCATTAGCTCATTCTCAGGAAATTAATATGCAGGCAAAGAGAGGTATTACAGAACATAGAGAGACTCATTATTCTAATTCATTAGATTTTGTAAAAAAGGGTACAAGTCAAGATGTAAAATCTGACCATGTCATGGACAAAAACCAGTGCCAGTTAAAAGGCAGAGATAGTAATAATCATTTAAGTGATACAGTACCTCAGGATTTGAAGAATTTAGGAAGACCTTCTGAAAAGGAAGAAGTAGGAGGAAATGAGTGTTTTGCAAATGATAATTTCTTGAAGGATAGTAACCTGAAAAATAACAAATTTACAATGGAGAAATCTGTTGAGGAACAAGATAATTGCCTCTGTGCAGTGTCAGATGATTCTAAGAGTAACTTGCATAGAAAAATCAGACCACTGTCACCTCAAGATAATTGTGAGGATTCTGAAGACGTGTGTAGTATGAAGACACCCCAAGATGTAGAAACAAAACTTGTTGAAGTACAGAAACAAAAATTATTAGACTCTGGCTTGAAGAGAGCACACAATGACCATACCAGTTCTGTTAATGAATTCAAAGAAAAGAAATCTGAAGCCTTTTTTGACAGAAAAGGAAAATCTATGTCAAAGGATGAAGACAATGCATCAACTGCAACTGCAAAAGCAGTTAAAAAGAGAAACTCAAAGAAATCAGAATATTCAAGAGAGTCATGTAATAAGAAGACTGCAGGAAAAGGTGAGGTGTCCATCACTGAAGTGCATTCTTCAACCTTTCCTGAAGCTTATGATTCTTCCTGCCTTTTTCACCTAATTTTGAACCTAATAGTGTTTCCTGTGGATGCAAGTAGGTCCATGCTGTCAGCACTTCATTCTCTAATTGTGTTGATATTTCTTGGAAGCTAACTATTTTTGAAAGTATAACTTAAGGAACTGATGAATAAATATATTTCCTATGTTCTAACTTCTCTTTTTCTAAATAGAGTTTTTCGTACTCTCTCTGCAGTGCCTTGTGTGGTTTGTGTTGAAAACAATTAGTTAACACTGGAAATTAACATTTGTTCTTTGAAAGTGTTTTTTAAAGTGTATATATTTTAAAAGCATTGTATAAAATGTGATAAGATGATAAAAAAATCTGCTGTTATGTTTACGTTTCAATAGATCTTCAAAATCTGTTTCTGGGACACGTAGGATAGTAATTTCAAGACACAAAACTCAATGACCAGTGGTAACTAAGTGATTTTAAGTGCAGAAGGAACTGAGTGAGGATTGTCTTAAAGTTGAAGTCTTACAAAGAAAACTCATATATTGTTGATATGAATGCTGTGTGTGCTTTCTTCAACAACCAGTCTTAAACAATGTGACAGTAGGATTGCAATGATAGTTTGTGAGTAAGAAGTAAAACTTTGCATTTTTATGCATTTTTTTGCAGGCTGTGTAGTGAATTTTTAGAAGGCAGCACAGGCTTTTCTGGAGATGCTGTTTCTGTAGATAAATGAATTATATCATAACAGAAATAAATAAATTTTGGTGGGTTTTTTTCAGTGCGTATCTTTTCCTTTAACTGAAAATTTCCGT
This sequence comes from Piaya cayana, assembly GCA_013389865.1. NCBI lineage: Eukaryota > Metazoa > Chordata > Aves > Cuculiformes > Coccyzidae > Piaya > Piaya cayana. The sequence goes on from WAAB01010642.1 coordinate 181,735, forward strand.
TATTCATTTTTTTGGGTTTGTTTGGTTTTGGTTGTTTTGGTTTTTTAAAATTTTATTTAGACTGTAATTTCAATGTTTGTGTGATAAAGTGGGATCTTATATGCACATTTTCTGTCAAAAATAGCATTTTAGGTTGCATAATAAGCAATGAATAGCTTTCAGTATGACCTGTGTTAGCCAAATAAAGGAGTTTTTAATAAGAACATGAATTCTGTTTGGCAAGTTTCCAACTAACATATAAAAATCAAAAGAGAAGTGGCAAGGAGAGGCATAAAACTCTGAGGATTTTTTTTTCTTTAGGAAGCTATTTTTTCCCCAAGAAACCGAAACAGATTTATATTGTTCTTTTAAAAAAATGTTTATATGGATAGCTTGTGTTTTAACTTTGATTTTTTTTAAGTCTTCCAGAGAAGTCTTGTGTCATAACTTGTAATACTAGTACACATCCTCTTTCTTTTATGCTAAGAACTGGAGAAAAAAAACCCTGGTATCAGTGAGAACTTCTAGATGCTTACAAGCGTTGGTATATTATTAGAGGCATAACTTTCAACACTTTTCTCAAACATATTGCTACTGTGTTTTACTCTGTTCCATTCTTGATACTTTATGCGTTCTAATTAATGAACCTAATTTCTTATTAGTGAATACATTTCATTTATTGATAAATGACGCATCCAGTGCTGAAGTCTGTCACTAAACGTTAGTTCTGGTATACCCTATTTTAATTATAGTTGTGAAAACTAAGTTTGTGTGTGTCAGGTTTCAGGGTTTCAACCTTTTATGATACAAGATCTTACACTATGTGCTAGCAAAGTTGGCTCCCTTTTCTGGGCAATCTCTTGCAATGAATCTACTAGCCAGAATAAATCTTGCTGGGTGTGAGACTCGCAATAAATGACCAGTGAAATTGAGCTTGCTTTATCACCATCTATATAATGGGAGGAACTGTATCTGTTATGCTTAAATTCAAATTGATAGCCTAGAACTGAAAGATCTAGTTGCTCATTAGCAGTCTTTCTCCTATAAATACTAAGTTAAGATCACATGTGCATTGCATGTAGAGCTGGTAGCACCATCTGCAGTGAAGGTTTCCTGACATTTTCCATTTCAAGACCTTATTTTCAGTTGCTTGTAATTGTGTGCCAAATTTGAAATATTTAAAATGAGATTTGACATGCTTTCTGTCTGAGATTTTTTTAAGCTATAATTTAAAATCTTTCGCTGTTCCCAGGAATAGAGTAAGGGAAAACATGTTGGTTATCTGTGCAAAAAAATAAGTAGGTTTCATGTCTACTTCACTAAGATGCTTTCTCACCTTTGTATATCAGTGTATGTATTTGAAATGTGGGAGAGTACTTTTCTCATGTCAGAGATGCCCGCATTCTGCTATGAAAACACATGTAAGTTTAAGCAAATTGCAAATCTGTGCCTTTGGAGAAGGAGTAGTGATTACTTCTTATAATTTGCTTGTTAAATTCACTGACCATCCCCATTTGCACTCAGTTGCTTCGTTGTAGGGGTTGAAGAACAGAGCAAGTCTTATCCTGCTTTTAATACTTATGGCTACTGAAGGAAGCAGGGAGTTAGAATAAAAGAATTGAGAATGAACGTGAGTTACGTTGAGGTCAGAAACTTCTTGAAAAAATGTGGGATGATGCAAGTAGTAGACTGGAGTTTGAAGTAGAGTGGGTGACAGCTATGATGAGAACTGATGGTATTATAGAAAGATGGAGAGACTAAGGGTGAAACACTAAGGTTGTATGAATAGTTGGTTAGGTGCAAGTAAGGAGAATTAGGGATTGAATAGACAAAGATAGGGAAGAGGAAATCCTCACAAGAGACCAGAAATGGGTGCTTGGAGCAGGAATGTGGAGTGTGGAGCTGGTAGACGGGAATTTAGGATGAGATTCTACTTGTATAGATGTAACTTTGTAAAAGATGCCTTTCTTAAACTTGAAGTACAGGCTTTTCTGTATGAGTACCCTGGAGAAATAGACCTCAAGGGGAAGAGAATTTACTTATCTACTCTAGAGGCTTACCTAGAAGTGGGAAGGAAGGACCTCTGTAGTACAAAAAGGCAAACGCTTGACTGTAAAGAAGACCTAGATGACTGGCATAAGTTGAGTTACTTAAATTTTAAGTAGCTGAATTTTGGGTAAGCTGAACCCCTCCTTCTGTTGGAATACTCAGAGAGAGGAGTGAGACTGACTGAGCTTGAGGGCAGAGGCTAATGGGAATGGGAATGCACAGCTAGGACAGGGACTGGGAGGAAGGCATAAAATCGGGGAGAAGTGGCTGAGCATAGCGGAATAGCGTGATAGAGACAGCATTTCCTTGCAGAATCAGGAGCTGAAACCCAGTATTATGGGCATCTCAGAGCTGTGCTTGTAAATGGAGGTGCACTGGCAAATCATATACCCATAGGTTTGCTCACAGAGTAGCGGTAATGCTGACCTTTATTGAATTTACATAAGCTCTTCTAATTCCTATTAGATTTTGAGATCTGCAGAACCTCTTTAAGGCGTGTTAAGTTTGGACAGAATCCATTTGAGGTTTGGAAAAGGTTGGAGGAAGCTTTTGTTTAACAGAAACAAAAGTGCAGCTGAATCTTTGGCTTGTGGGAGGAAGTCAGACCTGAGATATTGGAAAAAGCTGGCCACAGGAGTGGGCATTGCAGAGGAAGTGGTATAAAAGAATTAACTAGATAGATTCCGCTATGTAGTTGTTGCTGTTTCCAGATGTCTGCTGTGAGAATCTGCATTAATTGCTGTTACTGAACAAGGGGCTGTTTATTGTAAGTTAAATATAATTGTGCATGCAAACATCTTTCACTAGAATTTTCCTATTTGATTTGAGTTTAAACCCTACTGACATAAATATCATAAGATGCTTTTGTAGTAGGCTTCTCTTCATAGATCATTTTCATTTCTGTGTTATACTGCATGCTCACAGCAAAAATCAGCTGGCAACAGAGGATCATGAGGTTCATTTTTGATATGTTAGGTATCCAAGTGTAATATTGCAGCATTGTTGGATTTAGTTTACATAAATTATTTTGTACATTTTATTACTTAATGAAGAAGTTATAAGAACTTCAGTGTGTGCTGCCAGAAAATGGATCCACTTTCAGTTGAATAAGTTTTAGAATTTTTTTGGGAGGTGAATTATCTTTCAGTTTTTCTAGGAAGTAAAAATAGCTCTCACCAATTATAGAACCACATAATACTTATAATTTTAATGAGATTATATTTTTAAGTTATTACAGAAATCAGAACTGAAATGACTTTATGATAACCTCTTGTGGTTATTTTATTGTATTCTATTTTGAGCTGTAGTCGATTTGCTTTATTTTATTCAAACAGACAACTCTTATATGAGTAAAGACCAGCATGGTTCATCATCTGAGAGTGAAGATGAAGCACTGGGTAAATATCATGAGGCCTTGTCTAGGACCCAGAGTTCCAGGCTGCCAGTGGTGGATGGCAGACAGCAAAAAAACTATATATGGGAAACCAGACAAAAATATAGTCCCCTGTCTGCAGAATATGATGGATACAGTAGTGAAGCCTCAATAGATGAAGGTAAGAGTGATTTAAAAGCATTCCTTTTATTCCAAATTTCAGGATTATGTTCTGGATAAGCCAGGCCTAGATGAGGACAGCTTGACTTGTAAATAGTCAATGTCTACAAGAAATATCCAGATATATGTTACATTTGTGCATGCTCAAAAAAAAAGAACAAAAAATAGCACAGACTTGTGCACATTCTTCTGTGAATGCTGCAAATTATATCTTGTTATGTTAAGTTTTATACAGTTTTATATTTAGTCATTTTGTTTTGGGGGAATTAATACTGTTTTGATTTAAGAAGGAAGGAAGCATGGCAACTCTTGATGAATTCTGTGGTACAATAAATACAAAGAAGACCTGTTATTCCTCTGTTGATGAGCTGTCATAACAGCAAAATAGATGGAATTGGTTATTGGTTGTGGTGCATGTGGTCCTTATAGTGTGCGTTCCTGGAATATTCTGTGTCTTTTCTTGTCTTGAAATCACAGAAAGAAATTTTTTAAAATATTAGATTAATATCATTTTTTCCATGGTGTTAGAAGTTGGATATAAACAATGAATGTGTTCTTCTGTGGTATGTTTTTCTTGATTTCAAGTTAGGGTGACAATTTGACATTAGAGGCTGAGAATTCTGCTGTCAGTATTTTGTCAATATGCTTTTTTGTGCTTGAATACAGCTGTATGTGAAAACTGTATCTATAGCCATTTCCTAGCATGAAAAGTGAGCTTTGGTTGAAGTTACACAAAAGTCAGATTGTAGCATAGATACTGTGCTATTGTAAGATGTTTGTTGGCTTCTCTCATGTGTTAAAATGGAAAGTCTTTTTATATATTGATATTGTCCAATAAAAAGTAGATGCATGTAATTACAAGATATCTGTTCTTAAATGTTCTGTACAGTCCAGAAGTGCTAAAAAAATTTAAATTTTTGACTCTGTGATGTAATTCAATTATATAAAAGTCTGTTTGCCACTGAAATTTGAAATTAATGCATGCTTATTAGTGATTACAAGTTAAGACACAAACAATGTGAAAACCATAATTGAAGTAAGATGCAGACTAAAAGCATTCTTTTCTGATCATCAGATATTTTGGTTCTTCCCTTTGCTCTTAAACTGTAGGAAAGATAGGAGCCTGAGTTCCAGGAAATAGGGAAGGAGATGAAGAGGTTATGTCAGGTGGTAAGAGCTAATTCTTGGACACTGTGATGGAGGAGGACAACAAAGAAAAAGGATAGTGAAAGTATCATATTTGGGTTTTATAGCTACTGAGATCTGTCAACAGCATTGGTTGGGAGAATACAAAAAATAAGATAATTTTTTGTATGGCCTATGTCACTGTTGGGAAAGAATGGCATTTTTTATTAACAGGAGATGGAAAACTCATTTTTATTTGTTAGCAAGTAGCACCAGACAGAAATTGCACAAGACTACTTGCGGATAACAGAAAAATGTATATGTCTCTTTTCAAGCTGTTGAGGCTGGTTGAATAATTGAATAATTCATGTTGGAAGGAACATGTGTCATTTCTATTTCAAAGTTGCGAAGATTTGTTTTATCCTACCTTGTTCATCTTCTCAGTGAAAAGTTCTTAGTTCACTGAGCTTTTCATTTTGGTCCTATAAGACAACCTCCAAAGATCTTGTACTAGCCTGTATTCATAGTTTTGTTTGTTTGTTTAATAATTGTCTTCCTTATCATCCTCTCAGATCAGCAAAATTCATAGTCACTGACTTTTATCCTCTTCTGTATCATGGTTAGAATCTAAACCAAAAGAATCTTCTTAGCAAGTCCAAGTGTTGCATCAGGAAAGTTGCAATTGTTTACCCCCTCCTTTCTTGCTTTTAAGTCTATTGCTAAACACACCTGTCACCAGCTGTGATCCCTTCTCAATATTCTTTCTATTCAGGAAGCTGGCTGGATGTAAACCTGATTTCTATATATGCACACACGTACTCACTCTAAAATTAGTATGCAAATTGAATTTATTATAATGAAAGATCATTCAGAGTCGGGGAAAAATAAAGCAAAAAAATATCAAAACATTATCACATTGGAAACTAAATTTTTAACTGTGTACTTCTACTTGCAAAAAGACTTTAATACTACCAGTATTTTGCTTTTGCTGCTGCTTGTGAGACCATTCTCTCCCCACCTTTTATGAGGAGAATCAGCGATGTTGCTTATTTGATAGCCTGCAATCATTCTACAGTTTTCTGCAAAATGCTTGCAGATTAGAGTGATGATTTTGTCTCAGTTTTGTAATCCATTCATTTCAACAAAATTATACTCGATAGCATTAAAAAGAGTTTTATGGTATTGGACATGACAACAGATCAGAAACCTAGGTTTTTTCACTATTCAGTGACCTGAAGGTGGCACACTAGAATGAATAATGTTAGTACTTTTTATGTTCTCCCTAAATTATTTTAAAAATAAATTTAAAAAATGCACAATGATAAAAATGTTTTAGAATAGGGGAAGAGACAGTATAAGTTCTATGTTATGATCATTACAAAGGGAAGGCTGCCCAGCCTAAAACTTTTATGAAAAAAGGAAGTGGAAACCTCATGAAGAAAAGCCTACAGCCAAAAATAAATGAGAGACTGGCTATCTCTACCAAATAGTTCATACACGTTCAAAGAAACAGTTCACCAAACAGATGAGGTTAATCTCTACTGATTCAAAGTTGAAACCATCAACATCCTAAATGTTCCAGTGTAATTTTTAAGAATTCGAAGCTTTACTGTTTCTTAAACTTGCAAAATAAATCTGTAGAAGACTTGATGCAATAGGAATCCTGACATTTTTCATTAAATACTTACTTTTTGACAGCCGAATTATCTCTATAAGAAGTGTAAAGGCAAATGATAGAACCATTTCTTGATTCTTTGTAGTGCAGTGGGATTAAGCAGTGTATTCCTATGTACTTCAGTTAGCATGAGAAACAATTGTCAAGATATTTGATTTTGTGTGCTTTTATTTCCTCATATGTACTTTATAATTTCTACCTCTGTGACTTAAATGTTTAAGATGTATTTACAGCTTAAGACACCAATCAGTCCATATGTTGAGCAGGGATTGATAGTGTTACATTGAAGGGATGAGAGGTGAGATTTCGTTTTTGTCTCATCTTGGTTTCCTCTCTGCTCATTGCAGGTAAATCAGCCTCTGATGACATCATTAAAAATTCCATCAGTGGTAGAGTAATATGAGCAATGAAAATGGTATTTAATCCTCAGAAAATTCTGTGTTATTTTCTCTTCAGCAGTTATTCTGTCACATGTAGCGTCTTGCAAATGTGCTGTGTGTTTTCAATAGAGTCAATAAGGAGTTCTGCTAATAACTGTTTACTCTGCACTTCAATCTTCACTTGCCAAATTTGTCTGTTTAGACAATTCTGCACTTAACAGTGCACACACAAAATTTCACAAGGAGACAAAACCACAGCCTTGTCTATATTAATATACCCTGAGAGCTTTGTTTTCATTGCTAAAAACATGTATAATGTCAATATGTTTATATTGCTAAGACCATCAATATTTCTGGTCATATTATTTTAAGATTCACTTATTATCAATTACATAATGAATTTATTACATCTATTTTCTGGCTACATGCCTCTAAAAATACTTTATTCTGAAGCCTGAAAGTGTGTGCGGCATGTTTTCACATAATTCTTTTCTCCTCTAGATGGCCATATTAATCTTTATTTTGAGCTTATTTATGTAGAACTGACATGGCATTTTATATAATGCTTTTAATAGTTAAATGAAGAAAGCAATATATCTTTTGTGTTATGTTGGAGTATTGTGATGATGGATTGTTCTAGTAGCACTTTAATTCATTCTGTGAAATGTAGGTTTTTAAATTTTGGTTCACAAACACCTACTTATGCCCAGTGTCTGATTCACTTTAAATATTTGTATAGCACATTTGATGCACTTAGATTTTGATAATTTATGTTTGTTTTAAAGGAAAATATTATGCCTAATGCAATCTACAGATCCTGAGCTATTGTAAAGATATAATTTTTGCAGTGAGCTGCTCTTGGACAGGCTTAATTCCAGAGTATCTCTAAAGGAAAATCTAGTTCATTAGCAAATCAAGAAGATTACAAATGTTATCATTGGTTGTAAAATGGTACAGATGATGAAGTAAAATGGTACAGGAGATAGGTTTACACCTGAAATTTCCAACTCTTGCAGAAATGACTCAAAACTGTTAATCACAGAAAAGAAAAACTTGTATAACTACAATATTTCTTGATATCTATGCATGGACGTAACACAGTCTCTGTATTTATGCTCAGACTTTTAGGATCAGCTTCAAGGTTTGAGAACTTATTTTTGCCAGAATAATTCTTTGTGTTCTTTCTCATGTTATCCAGTAAAGTAGGGGTACCTATTGAGGTGTCTTTTTTCCTTTTCACCGATACATACCCTGATATAACTGCCTTTTCACTTTCTACAATGTGCATCCTACTTTTTGTGATGTTCCCTGCCATTTAAAATGCTCTGATTTTACTGTTGAATATGTGCCCCCATATGTTACTGCCTTTATGTGCTCCAATTATTTGCAATATTTTGGAAGAAGGGATTAATATTGCCTGTGATATTACTCATTTCTTTGAGAAAAATAAGGAACAAAAGTTAGGAAAAAAACCCACAAAAGAACCACCAGAAATAGCATCATAAGATGTTATGAACCTAAATAGTGATCTAAATAACAAAGCATAGAAACTTTAAAAGTGACATTATTCTTTGTACTTTGGTATTTGGAGTTTTTTGGTTTGTATCTATAGTGGGTTTGGTCCTAAATGGACTGTGTTTTCTTAATAACTTCTGTTGCAAAAAGACATACTATTGTATTAAAACCATAATAAGGTATTAAACTGGACTCTTTGTCTCTAGTAGTGGCTAATTCCTTAGCTTAAAAAACCCAAACATTGTACAGGCAGCTTGTTGTGTCTTTGTAATCTCTATAAGCTTCATAGAATCATAGAATCACCAGGTTGGAAGAGACCCATCAGACCATTGAGTCCAACCATTCCTATCAATAGGCAAGTACGATGTATTTTTTAAGGAAGCAGTTCCTTAAATTCCTAAAATGGAAGCTTTAACACTTAGAAATATTAGGGTAAATATATTGAAATTAGAGTTTTACAGGCAGATGTCAAAGCTGTAGATTCTTCTTTGCTTGTGAAATCAAGGTTTTGCATACCTGTAGATGAGAATGTTAGAAGAGGGGAAGAAAACATTGCTATTTTACAGTTAATTTGTGAAGTTCTTAAAGCCCAAATCGCCCCTTTCACAGCTATGAAAAATCTCAGATTAACAAGCANTTGTCTCATCTTGGTTTCCTCTCTGCTCATTGCAGGTAAATCAGCCTCTGATGACATCATTAAAAATTCCATCAGTGGTAGAGTAATATGAGCAATGAAAATGGTATTTAATCCTCAGAAAATTCTGTGTTATTTTCTCTTCAGCAGTTATTCTCTGTCACATGTTGCATCTTGCAAATGTGCTGTGTGTTTTCAATAGAGTCAATAAGGAGTTCTACTAATAACTGTTTACTCTGCACTTCAATCTTCACTTGCCAAATTTGTTTGTTTAGACAATTCTGCACTTAACAGTGCACACACAAAATTTCACAAGGAGACAAAACCACAGCCTTGTCTATATTAATATACCCTGAGAGCTTTGTTTTCATTGCTAAAAACATGTATAATGTCAATATGTTTATATTGCTAAGACCATCAATATTTCTGGTCATATTATTTTAAGATTCACTTATTATCAATTACATAATGAATTTATTACATCTATTTTCTGGCTACATGCCTCTAAAAATACTTTATTCTGAAGCCTGAAAGTGTGTGCGGCATGTTTTCACATAATTCTTTTCTCCTCTAGATGGCCATATTAATCTTTATTTTGAGCTTATTTATGTAGAACTGACATGGCATTTTATATAATGCTTTTAATAGTTAAATGAAGAAAGCAATATATCTTTTGTGTTATGTTGGAGTATTGTGATGATGGATTGTTCTAGTAGCACTTTAATTCATTCTGTGAAATGTAGGTTTTTAAATTTTGGTTCACAAACACCTACTTATGCCCAGTGTCTGATTCACTTTAAATATTTGTATAGCACATTTGATGCACGTAGATTTTGATAATTTATGTTTATTTTAAAGGAAAATATTATGCCTAATGCAATCTACAGATCCTGAGCAATTGTAAAGATATAACTTTTGCAGTGAGCTGCTCTTGGACAGGCTTAATTCCAGAGTATCTCTAAAGGAAAATCTAGTTCATTAGCAAATCAAGAAGATTACAAATGTTATCATTGGTTGTAAAATGGTACAGATGATGAAGTAAAATGGTACAGGAGATAGGTTTACACCTGAAATTTCCAACTCTTGCAGAAATGACTCAAAACTGTTAATCACAGAAAAGAAAAACTTGTATAACTACAATATTTCTTGATATCTATGCATGGACGTAACACAGTCTCTGTATTTATGCTCAGACTTTTAGGATCAGCTTCAAGGTTTGAGAACTTATTTTTGCCAGAATAATTCTTTGTGTTCTTTCTCATGTTATCCAGTAAAGTAGGGGTACCTATTGAGGTGTCTTTTTTCCTTTTCACCGATACATACCCTGATATAACTGCCTTTTCACTTTCTACAATGTGCATCCTACTTTTTGTGATGTTCCCTGCCATTTAAAATGCTCTGATTTTACTGTTGAATATGTGCCCCCATATGTTACTGCCTTTATGTGCTCCAATTATTTGCAGTATTTTGGAAGAAGGGATTAATATTGCCTGTGATATTACTCATTTGTTTCAGAAAAATAAGGAACAAAAGTGAGGAAAAAAACCCCACAAAAGAACCATCAGAAATAGCATCATAAGATGTTAAAGGAATTATGAACCTAAATAGTGATCTAAATAACAAAGCGTAGAAACTTTAAATTTAAAAGTGACATTATTCTTTGTACTTTGATAATTGGAGTTTTTTGGTTTGTATCTATAGTGGGTTTGGTCCTAAATGGACTGTGTTTTCTTAATAACTTCTGTTGCAAAAAGACATACTATTGTATTAAAACCATAATAAGGTATTAAACTGGACCATGTCTCTAGTAGTGGCTAATTCCTTAGCTTAAAAAACCCAAACATTGTACAGGCAGCTTGTTGTGTCTTTGTAATCTCTATAAGCTTCATAGAATCATAGAATCACCAGGTTGGAAGAGACCCATCAGACCATTGAGTCCAACCATTCCTATCAATAGGCAAGTACGATGTATTTTTTAAGGAAGCAGTTCCTTAAATTCCTAAAATGGAAGCTTTAACACTTAGAAATATTAGGGTAAATATATTGAAATTAGAGTTTTACAGGCAGATGTCAAAGCTGTAGATTCTTCTTTGCTTGTGAAATCAAGGTTTTGCATACCTGTAGATGAGAATGTTAGAAGAGGGGAAGAAAACATTGCTATTTTACAGTTAATTTGTGAAGTTCTTAAAGCCCAAATCGCCCCTTTCACAGCTATGAAAAATCTCAGATTAACAAGCAAACAAGGGGAATTGATCCCAATTCTGAAGTGACTTCATGATGGAGAAAGTGGTAAGCGCTCTTGCTTCTCTAGCATACTTAAATGTACGTTATTTATCTATTGTTTACCAGCTCACTACAACCACAAATTCAATCTCCAGCCTATTTTAAAGTCTTTTTTTGACTTCTCAATCGATAAAGCCCCATGGCTGAAGACATGTTTGTTCAGAGGCTCTGTTTCTGAGATTGGCCCAAGTGCCTTACATTTCACAAGGTTTTTTTGAAACATATGGAAGCACTAAAAGACTGCAGTGAGAAAACATAAGTTCTCTTAAATGAGAATCTGCTGCTCTAGCAGGCATATGCTACTGGATTTTATCCATCTTTTCCATATTGTGAAGGTAGAGTATGATGTTATTTTTGTAGTTTATCTTCCCCACTTTTATTCTTCTCTAGGCTTTTGGCACTTTTTGTTGACGTGTCTGTTGGACATATGTTTGCCTTGCTCCTCAGTGTCAATCTTTGTACGTGAAGGCGACTGTTCTTCTGGAATCTCTTGGATCTAATTCTTTATTCTGCTTTTTGCCATTTCTATCTCTATTGTTAGTTTTCATGCTTGAAGTATATAGAGAGATTTTTTCTTTCAGTATCTTCCCAACAGGAACACCAAAAACTCTTTCATAAGCACCTCAAAAGTGGTATAGAGATGAATATGGTATACAGGTGAATCTATTAAAGCAACCTCAAAGAGTTTTCCTCTGTAAATACATTCTGTAAAGCAGGATCCTGCTTCTTCAGGCTTGTCAAGTTAAGGTGAAGGTCACTGGACTGTCTGAGAGAGGAAGAACAGATCTTCCAGTGAATCCCTTTATAATAATGTTTTCCAGTTTAGTTTCTATCATTATTACTTGCTTACGAGCAGGCCTATCATCAAACCAAGTATGAGTAAAGACTTAGGGTTTCAAAATTATGGAGTGAGGGCCTCAGTATGATTATATCGTGTTCAGCAAAATAAGGCCACATGGTTCTCTCAAAATAAGTCTGTCTGTATACTTTAGATCCTAAGAATTACAGGTAAAGAGCATGGCTTATGTGGAATAAGGACTATGAAGTAGTATTCAGACTGGCAGACTGAAAGTTCAGTTGATTACTAGATTGTAACTTAAATAGTTATTTATTTTTCCTCTAAAATGCTTTAAAGAAATTAATTAGAAACACAATGGAAAGATTAAGAAGGTGGCCACCTATATTTCTCTGATGTTTCTGTATCAGATTAGCTGTGAGATTTCTCTAGTGTAATACCTATAAGAACAAAATACTGCAGCTTTGGATAGACCTAATGCTTTAAATAGTGCATTCATCAAGGTGCTATGAAAGGGTCTGCAGTAAAAACACTTAAGGCAAGTCTTAAGTAATCTTCACAGCAGCTTTTCCCGAGTGCCTCAGAGTCTGTTTTGAAGGCTGAGTCACGTTAGAGCTGAGACATTCCAGGTATTCCTACATGTATCTCAGCTGATAGTACTTGTGTACTAGTAACTAATGTAATTCTTGATGTACTTTCTAGAGATTTTGGGAGAGAAAAAAAGGGGATTTAAAAAAAATTACAATATTTCTTTAGTTGATCGAGCTACCCATCCTTCTTTTCTATTATACCATCATCTGCCCTTGACACCTTTTATTTTAAGACTAATATAGATCTTAGAAGAAAGTACAACTATGCAATACTAATGATAGAATGTTCTAGTCCTTGGTTATGTGCCTACCTCCTATTTGTTGGTAAAATGGAGCGAGTCTTCATTAGCTCCAAGCACCTAGAATTTTGAAGACAGAGAATTTTTTGCGGTTTTGAAGCCCCTGGGAAGTGTGCTCGTTCCGTCTGTATCTATATCAAGAGAATGTTTTAGGGATAGTTTCGTGTAATACAAAAGGTATTTTTCTAATTCGAGTATCTGGTCCATGGTTTGCCTTGTTTTATGCTTAACTGCTCTGATGCTGGTTTTGGATTTTTTTTTTAAGAGTTTTTGAGTACCTTCTTAATTGATTATGATAATCACTCTATTATTCTTCTGTAATAGTAGAAAACAGTAAATTCTGTTAAGTATATGAAATTATAATGTGTGTTGCCCAAAACTATAGAATCGTAGAATCACTAGGTTGGAAAGAACCCACTGGATCATTGAGTCTAACCATTCCCATCAATCACTAAACCATGTCCTGAGCACCTCATCCACTCGTCTTTTAAACACTTCCAGGAATGGGTACTCAACCACCTCCCTGGGCAGCCTGTTCCAGTGCCCAGTGATCCTTTCTGTGAAAAATTTGTTTCCTGATGTCAAGTCTGAACCTCCCCTGGTGGAGCTTGAGGCCATTCCCCTTTGTCCTGTCCCCCGTCACTTGGGAGAAGAGGCCAGCTCCCTCCTCTCCACAACCTCCTTTCAGGGAGTTATAGAGAGCAGTGAGGTCTCCCCTCAGCCTCCTCTTCTCCAGGCTAAACAACCCCAGCTCTCTCAGCCATTCCTCATAAGACTTGTTCTCCAGCCCCTTCACGAGCTTCATTGCTCTTCTCTGGACTCACTCCAGAGCCTAAACAATATAGTCAGTATAGTCAACTGAGCATTGCCGAGGCTTTGGTAGTTTAAAGATTAACCTTTGTTCTGTCTTTTTATTCAGTTTTACAGAATTCAGATCTGTTTTTGCTTCCCAAGAAGGTGTTACCCTTTGTCTTTTGAAAGGTCTCTAATAGTAAGGAACCTTTCATGTAAGTAATTCACATACTAGGCTATGATTATGTTGTAGTTGTAGTTCCTGCATGAATAGCAGACAAGCATAGTGTTTATAGAGTCTGGAGATCAGGAATGGACAGAATTCAGTCTGAGATAGAAAGTACATGCGTTGTTCAATGTTATTCTTATAATTTTCTTGAGGAATATTATGGAGGTGGCAAGGCATAAACATGGGACTTGAGTGCAAAGGAGATCTGTGTTTGAGTTTAAACACAATTTTAAAGAGTATGGAGTTACATTGAGAACTTTTGATTTGAAAAGCCAGATAGCCAATATTGAAGTTGTGCACAATATCTTGTTAACCAAAGGAATCACATGAAAATGTTTGATAGAATTGACTTGAATAATACTGAAATCATGGATTTACCCTGTGATTAACAGCAGGCATGCTGAAAAAAGAAGTTAGAGTATGCAAGTCATCTGAGAAAATAAAACTAGTGACAGAACACAGTTGTGATGAGGAGATTTACAACAGGAAAATTCTTCTTCTAGCTAGACCAGCTGGAGGAAAAACTGTCATCCAATTGGAAAGAACTTTTTTTCCTGATGTGCACTAGTGAGTAAAGCAATCTTACAAATTGGGTTCTTCCTGCCGCCATTCTGATGTCTTTGAAGAAATACTCTTTGCATTGATTTAAAGGCTTTGAAGAAAATCCCCCTTAGTAATGTGATGTCTCTGAGGCAATGCAAATAATAGATTAATAATTACAGGAAAGTTTCAGTTTTATTGTAAACTCATTGATTTACTAAATCTCATAACTTTGAATCTGGAATTAAAGATCAAGATTTGTCATTAACTAGGAAAAGCTCACGTATGTATTTGTGGATGAAATAATTCCTTGTGGCATTGTATTTGATACAGATATTCTGCATTAATAAAATGTAGAACTGATTTGGATTATAAGCAGAAGACAGAGTACTGTATCAACAGAAAAGATGATTTCCTTGATGAATCTAGTGCTTTTGCTGATTCTGAGAGTACCTGTTGAAAATGGGGTATTTCTTGTACTAATATGATCTAAAAGTTATTGTGTATGGGCATTCATTTTTCTTGGTATTATGGTAATGTCTAGTGATATAGGAGAGCGGTTTCTTTGTTATGCATGTGTACCATGAGACATGCTTATTCTGAAGGAATCCTGCTGTATAGACAGAAGATAGTTTTCATTACTCTCAGATGTAATTGCTGAGATCTCATGGTTGTATCATGGAATCATAGAATGGTTTGGGAAGGGACCTTAAAGATCATCTAGTTCCAACCTGCTTGCTATGGGCAGGGACACCTTCCATTAGATCAGGCTGCTTAAGGCCCCATCCAACCTGGACTTGAACACTTCTAGGGCAGGAGCATCCACAACCTCCCTACGATGCAACCTGTTCCAGTGTCTCATCACCCTCATCATGAAGAATTTCTTCCTAATTTCTAGTTTAAATCTTCCCCCCTCCAATTTATAGCCATCCTCCCTCATCCTATATAATTCCTTATAAAAGTCCCTCCCCAGCTTTCTTGTAGCTCCCTTCAGCTACTGGAAGGTCACTATGAAGTTTCCCTGGAGCCTTCTCTTCTCCAGGCTGAACAACACCAACTCTCTCAGCCTGGCCTCGTAGAGGAGGTTCTCAAGCCCTCTGATCATCTTGGAATTACTGGAATATTTTCCTTGGGGGGGAAGGGAAAGCATGTGTTTTTAATATATATAAAAATATACTTTTATTATACTTATATATATACTTAAAGTCCTCCAAGTCCTTTTTTTTTCTGCTGTGTTGGTTTGGGGTGGGTTTTTTTGTTCTGGTTTTTTTTTTGGGCGCTACTTCTGTTGCTTGCAATTATTTTTCCTCCATATTTACAAATAATCTGGAAATAGATCCTTAGCTAGTGTAATTGCCATGCTTCTGGCCATTTCAGTGTGGCTGAAGTTTATCTCGTGTGATGGAATCATGGTTTCATGGAAGGACATAGGAAAACTCAAAGGGAAAATTATTTTATTATGGTAATTCTGATTGTGTTCCTTACAGAGAGGCTGGCAGACATACTTAAAGGATTTTCTGTGTAGAGTAACCTATGCCCAGTTTAATTAAAGCTTGATCTTTAAATCTGTAAATAAGAAATCCTTCTACATTCATCTTCCACACAGCTTAATATTCTGCCAGCATATGTTTTTACGTATACATTTGTACATTATTCTTAAAAATCTCCCAACTCTGTTTGAAACCTTTGCACTCAGTCTTGTTGAACCATTCTAAATTTTGTTCTTGAAAGTGTTTTAAAAAGATTTTAATTTATTGTGATTTTCTATTTGCTTTAATTTTTAAAGATTTATGACATTCCTTTGCAAATATATCAATTTGTCAGATAAAGGTTAAAAATTAGATACATTTTATTCATGTTAAAGTCACACCCAGCTTGTTTAAAGGCAGCTTTGACTTAGAGTTGCAAGCCTGAGGATATTGATTTGAATTATGCATGACTGTCTGGTATGCAGTTCCATTAGCCTGCTGGATGGATAATGTAAACATGTTCAGAATTTTAAGTATCCTATATGAGCGGCAGGTTAAAAATAGAGCTGATAAGAGCATATGTATCTGAAAAATCCAAATCTCAGAGAATGAAACTATGAAAGGTTCATCTCTTCAAGAGGCTGACTTCAGGTGTGATTTTCTTTTCTTTGAAAATGCTCAGCCTGAACAAATAAATCTTATGTATATGAGTAAAACAGGTGATACGTTTGCTGTTGTTTATTGCAAAGAGTTGACATCTGTACCAGAAAAGAGACTTGTAACTGAAAGGTCAGGACTAATTCTGCATCTTTTGGAAAAAAAAAGGAGGGACAGCATCTGTTCTTGTTTAAATTGGTTGAGATTAACACTAGTGATTAGACTAATTGCTGCACATCTTCAAGGAACCTCATTTAGAATGTTACTTGATTTTGCTCAAACTTGCTGTGGATTCCAGTATCTCCTAGTTCCTGTTTTTGTTACATATTTGATATCTTTGGTTATCCCTGCGTTTTAGCAATCTGTAGTTTGGTAGTTTGTGTAAAGGCTTCTGAAACTTAGATTTTAAATCCTGAGCATTAAAACCACTGCATCAGTAAGATTTAAAACAGATAGTGTCTTTTAAGAGTTTTGCCCAAGCTCCTGTGACTTCTAATAGGAAAAAAAGAGAGCTCTGAAATGAAAAGTACCATGCCATCTATGCAATGTTTTACTAAGCTTTATTATACTTCAGAGAATTTCTGTAGCATATGTATAATTTGTGGCAATTTTGAGTTGAGTGAAAATCAAAAAAATCCATTGCAATTATTTTCAAGATTTGATGGATACAAACCAGAAAACTACTCTTATTTTTGCATTAATTTGTAACTACCTTCTCAACATTTTTGTGCTTGGAGTGCTTCATATTTAAGTGTGTTAAATTCTGCACATAATATCAGAATGGAACTATTCTTCTGATCATAGAATAAAGAGAGAGAATAAGTATGTTTTCCCTCCGAACTTTACAGTGTTTATTTGCTTATGTCTTAGTATAGAAATTATGTGAAAACAGGCAAGTACATGTATGACTTGTAGACTCTCCTTGAAGATGAAGCTGATTGCAGTGCTCTTGATTTCTTTTTTTTAATTTTCCTTTCACATCTTTGGTCATAAATTTTATGCCCACAGAAAGTTTGTCTGATAGATAACTCTTGAGCTGGTCTAGTAGAATTTGAAAAGTTATTTTGAATTGATGGTAATTTTCCTTTATATCTGAGGAATAATTTATGTGTTGAGACTTGTGTCTAGTGTTCTCCTTCAGAGGAACTTATCATCCTATTTGACTATGGCTGTTATCTTTGGTTTGAGAGCAAAATTCTTTCCCTGGCTATAAGAACCACTGCTTTGAACCATCTGCTTGTCCTGGTGTCGTTTCCTTCCTGATAACAAGAAGAGGGGTGAAAAGAAAAAACCAAATCTTTAGAAATAAACGCATTAGCTGTCATTTGTTTTAAAGGCAATCTCTGCCTCAGAGGTATAGGAATCAACTGTGGCCATTTCCAGAGAACTCTGAGATTCTTTGAACAAAGAACTTAACCTTTCTTTTATGAAGGACGGTAGCAGTGGTAGTTATTACCTAAAAAGTACTGGATTGGAATTTTTATTTCTACTAAGAGAGGAATAGGGATCTGTTGTGTGCTTTTGTGCACAGTGCAGGTAAACCAGGAGATCATTATACAGAGGAGTTGCATGTGTAAAGGTGAATGTGATGGAGGGAGTGAAAGCATTGTGTGGATGGCATTTTTTTGTCCCAAAAGAGAATATCATAACCTGAGATAGTTCAAAGTTAAATTTAAAAGAAATGCATCTTATGAAATCCATGTCACTGTTAGTCTAACCTACAGTGACAGTATTAGAAAAATGAGAACATTTGATATGCTGGTAGTTCAGCATTTGTGAAAAACTTACCAGAACAATAGGGGTTTTTTTACATTAAAACAAACAAGGATAAGAGTCAGTTCTATGTTCTTCAGTGTCTCTGTCTCAGATACATCTCAAAATCTCAACCAAGGCTGAGCTTGCGAGTATGAACAAGTCAGTTAAATTTTTCTTTTTGTTTTGCTGTAATAATCAGAGAAGTTTAGACAACTGAGGAAAGGGGGCAAGAAGAGCCCTTACCCTACTCTTCTCTCTCTCATCCTACTTTTTAGTTGCCTTTATAGCACTCATTCATGTAGCTGATATCTTTCTGTGGATTTAATGGGGTGAAAATTTGGAAACAGTTCTGAATGAGTCTCTATTGAGTTCATATTACAACAATTGTATCTTTCCTTCTGGTTATTTTTACTATTCATACATTAATTCAGATTGTGTAAGTATCAGCACTTGGTTTTTGAATCCTGGGTTAACTTTGCTGTCTGACTGGTAGGGAGTTTTATTTTTAAGAAGAGGTCAGAATACAGAACATAATGGGAAAATCTCTTTACTAACTGCCCTCTTCTTCACTGATTAGTACAAATTATTCCCAGCTTGTTGGAATGCAATTTACATTTGAAAATGCCCATAATAAATTGGTGTAAAGAGGCATAATAATTTCTGTTTAAGGGAGTGTTATTTACATTAGTTTATGTATAATCTCAGAGTTACATGCAAAGTTTCTGCAACTGCTTTCTGAAATGATGAAATCTGCTGCATTTCAAATCTTCAGTGGACATATTGATCTAGAAACACTTAAACTCTGTTAACTTAAAATAAACAGGCAACTCAGAATAATTTTGTGTACGCTCATTTGTATTTTAGGACTGTTTCAGGGTTGATCAGATTAAATTGTTTCATGCTTGTGCCTTTTTTCATTTTGTTTTCCTTGAGAAATGTACTAGATTTTAGGTGGAAAAGAGCTTGCTTGTTTATTTTATTACAAATGTTAGTGTATTGCATACGTAAACCAGTTCTGTTCTTTGGGTGGGGTTTTTCTGGGGTGTGTGTGTAGAGCCGGCATGGAGAGGAACACTTCCAAGAGGTTAGACATTCATATATAGATGTCTCAGATACCTACTGTATCAGTTTTCTGATGTTTGATAAGGCACACAAAGCAGTTGCGGGAGAAGGCATATCACTTGTATCCATGGTAACTCAAAAGATACTTTGGAACTCAAAGGGATAGAATAAGCCAGAGTAATAGGTATCATTATAAGGGCAAAATATATAAAAGGTTCAGGCATATGCTTTTAATTAGTTGCCAAAAATAGCTAGAATTGGAGATGATGCAGTGAAACAATAATTCTCAGTGTAAGAAATGGGCCACATTTGACATCTAAAGATGTGCTCAACTGAAGGGCTTTTATCTTACCATCTTACGGGTATTCAGTCCATGAATACTAATAGATACGCTGTGGTTTCTTAATCATGCTTAGAACATGAGAGTGCATACTGATAAAAGCTAGTGCAAGTCTCATATGACTACAACTTTCAAAACTTCCATAGTGATGTTAATTCTCATGACTGTGATGCCTCTTCTTGCGAATAGCATGTGCAAAGCACTCTCTTATGTTTTGCAAGTGCACTGCTGGAAAAATAAATGTAAGTGCTTCTACATAGGGATAAGAAAAACAGTACGGAAAATGAAGATTACTTAGAGATTGAAGACACAGTATTTTTCAGAATAAGTCACTTCAATTAATTTTAAAATGGGAAGGTGAGCAGTGGGGAAAAGTGAAAATGTAATATGCAACTTGAATGGAGGTACTTGAATCCTGGAGAAAGAAAATAGAACAATGTATGGAGTACAAGGTATAGGATATTTGAATAACCATTTTGATAGGAATATTTTAATACAGTGAGTGATTTTAAAGTTTTCTATTTCAACAGCAGTGTTTGTAAGGAATCCATCTTGTATTGCAGTGCAATTCTCCACATTATTTCCTCTGTTGCTATAGAAACTAATTCTAGCGCAGCTGTGATCGCTTATCAAAATTCTAATGTTTCAATACCCATTTCTTATTTTTGAGTTATTTAAATAGCCTTGTCTTACTTTGAATCAAACTGCACATTTCATCACTGCTGAATTGTTGACTGGTCAAAATGTTAATGTAAAGTGATAGCAAATGCTGGTTTGATTTTTTTTCTTTCTGCCATCTAAGCTATCATACTTATTGTTAAAGTTTGAATAACAAGCAAATTAAGGCTTTTTCATCAGATAAATTATAAAGGTCAATATTTGCTGTCTAACATCAGCATTTTGTAATGGATATTACTTCCTCAGTGTAATCTTAAATTGTATTTAATATTTCAGAAAGCTTAAATTGTTCCTCTTACCGATATGTGGCCATGGGGTGTGTGTGTATATATATATATGCGTTTGCTTAAGTATAAGTCTCTGTGTCTGTGTGTAAACTAGTGTTAGAATGTTTTTAACTTCAAAGTCTATATCTTGGCATGTTCATTTTATCAAAGTAAGAATTTCAGTGGTAGTATATTGTCCAAACCTCATTAGATGCAAGGTATATTGTGGCAGACTGTCGCCAATTAACAGTATATTCTGAATCTCTTTTGCTCCTTGTATTGTTGATTTCTCTGGTATTGGGTTAGGTTATTTTAATTGTGGCAGTGTTTTTCTCTTTTTTGCTGTCGTGTTTTGTTTGTTTTTAACTACAAGAGTACTGTGCTGGTTAGGTGTATGTAATGTAGGATGTAACGATGTAATTAGCATATGCAGAAGAGCTATACTTGCCTGTGAGTTATTGAACTACTGTATAATAGAAGGAGCTTTAAAGGTTTAGAGATACCTGTATTTGGGATGATCCATACCCTTGATTATTACAGTACTGAATTCAGTTTTTCGATGTATATTGTAGAATCAGTGAATAATGGGTTGAAAAGGACCTGTGGAGGTCATCAAGTCTGGTTGCCAGATTGAAAGAGAGCTAACTTCAAAGTTAGACCACATTGCTCAGGGCCTTAACCAGGGGAGCTTTTAAAACCATTGAGGCTGTCGATTACACAACTAGTCTGTAGTCACTTGACGTTTTTTTCTTATATTTAATCAGAATTTCACTTTTTGCAACATGCATGTGTATCAGTTATATAGGTTATATAGAGATATATTTATAAAGCATGTATAGCTTAATAAAGTAGATTATTAATTAAAGTAGTTTAAAGTCTTAATACTGAGATTTGAAAAAATTAGCATTCTAGTTCTCAGCCATGTTAAACACCATCCTGTTGAGTATGTTTTCAGTTGTAATGTTAAGATCTAAAAACTTAGCTGACACCAAATTATGATAAAGCGTGGGATGGAGACATACACTGTATATTCTCTGATGTTGTTGCAAAGCTACTGAAATGTTTCACTAGTACTTTTCAAGGTAATCACTGACTTTCTAATGAGCATACACTAATTTCATGTAGATTTAAATAAATAATTTTCAATTTTGAAATTATCGTACAAGCATTTTGCAGCTGTAGCTGTCAGACTTAGATTACTAATTAACTGCTGTGCATCACCTTTAAGTCTCTTATTCAACAAGCAGCATCAAACAGTAATTTCAAATTAAGTATATAAATTTTTGCTACTATAAGAAAGGTCCGTGAGAAACAAATCTGGATGGATATCCAGGTTTTTACTCTATTGCAACAGCTAGTAAGTTTAATATTGGAGGTATAACACTATGTGCATGGCAACATTTTTTTTCTAATGTTTTGGGAAGTTAAACAGTTTGAGCATGATATGCTGCACTTTGACCCTTGGTTGTTCAGCACCATTGTTTCTCTGGGTAGATGACCAGAAAAAAGACCAGTTTCTTACTGTCTGAAGTCGGAAGCATCATTACATGGACCTTATGAGTCCTCTGTATGCAATATGCCACTTGGCCACTTTCACATTCTTGTAAGCTCTTGCATAGTTCTTATGACTGGTACTGTTTTTGAATAAAAAGATCTTCACCAGCCAGAGTCAGATTCATCTAGGTCTGTTAAAATGCACAAAATTACCTGTTTTGTGAATTATATGACAACTATGGAAACATAGCAATAACTACATCATAACTACATATAAGCCTAGTAAAGCAGCTCATCTGTGGCAGTGGGAGGTCTCAGAAGTGCAGCAAAGAAGTGCAAGAAATTAAGTTTTGAGTAATTGTGTTTCTTTATGTCTGGAGAAGCTTGTCTGGGGCCTTGCTGGAACGAGCAAGACTAAACAGACTGAAATGCTCCCTGCTGCTCAATCCATGCTTTTTCTGTGAATTCATAGCCCTCTTACTGAGTGTGTGAAGGAAAGATACCTTGTTTTCAAAGCACATCCGTTTCCTATAGTTTCACAGTGTCTGTTTTGCCTTTCTTTTTGTGGATGGTTGACTCCAAAAATGGCACTAATACCATTATTCTAAGCATACTTTCTACAGGCAATAGTAGTGAAAAGATCTTAGAGGAGTTCTTGAGCATATATAAACAATTTTTTTCCTATTATTGACCTCTTAGGTGGTCCTTGAATGTCCTGAGTTTTAGCTGCTTTTTATTAGGTAAAGTTATGAGAGCTGTTTCAAAATTTAAAAAAAAAAAATCTGAGTTTTCTAGGATCCTTTTTATAAGAATACACCGATATACTGCAGGAAATACCATCCGTTTTACTAAAACAAGTCACTGAGCTTGTTTGTCCAGGAAAGAAGAGGGAAAAGTGTCTGAACAGATATGAGAAATGAAGTTCCTTTGGAATCTCAGCATCTCAATAGATAATTACCACTGTCTCCCACTGAAAAGGAAAATAAAAATAAATCTAAAATATAAATGTAAAAATAAATGCTTATTCTGGGAAACGCCTCTCCTGGTATGTAACTAGCTGAATTCTCTAGGTTGTGAAGATTTTCACCTGCTAATATGGATATTCCTACCCATCAGACATCACTGATTCCTCTTTTATCTCTTTGCTCTGTTGACATTGCTTTTTTCTCAGATCTAAACCACTTTTTTTGCATGTCATGTGTTGTTTTATTTTCCCCATGCTTTCACCTTCCTCTGTCGTTTTTGCTTTGTTATTTTAGCTGTTTGTAATTTTTCATTCCTGTTTGCATCTTGTCTGTTTTTATTCCTCTTTACTCTTTCTCCCATTTTCTATACAGATATATTAAACTTCTTCCTCTTTATTTCTTTCCTTTGTTCATTTACCAAGAATCTACCAATTTTTTTCTCAGTCATTGCACCTACTTTTTCCCATTTTCTTTTCCTTTACATAACACTCCCCCCCAATATCATATTTTTTGTTTCCTCTTCCTTCTCTTCCACTACAGAGCTGATGATAATGGAAAATTCTGAGGGGCTGTATCTCTTACGAAGCTAGTGGCTTGGAGGTTTCCATGTTGGTGGTGGCACACTATTCAGGTGAATTTTAGATGAATAATAATTTACAAGGTTTGAAGTAAAAATAATAATAATGATAAAACAAACAGAAGGAACAGTGTACTACTCTTAAAAGACTTGGTTTCAGTCCCACACTTCATTGGAAGCTTTCTGTTATTATGAGCACTTCTGAGCTGGATACACACCAATCTTTTACCTCTTATTTAAAGCAGTACTTTAGTTCTCTATCTGTAAAATGCCAAACATGTTAACTTCTGCTATTATAGTAGTACTATTATTCACCATAATAAATATTTCAGTTATAATATATTAACAGTTACAAGATAACTAAATTAGGATTGTATAGATACCTTACGTAGATGGGCATAAAATTTAACTCACGTTCTACTGAAATGGTTCGTGCAGACTCATTGTAGTGCTGCTCTGTGTTACTGACTCACTTCAGCAGAGTATGATTTGCACTCAAAATTGCTGTGAAGTTAAGGCAACAGAATCAAGGAAAGCTTTGTGTTCCTGTTCTGGAAGTAGTTCTTGATGGAAAGTATCTTTCCTGGTTCATTTTCACCTGTTAAGGTAGTACATACAGAGCTGAAGCACTAGGGGATTTTTACACTATTTTTTTTTTAAAAATGCAAAAACCAGTTACCAAGGGGAAGCTGTTTTTAAGAAACTGTGAAGCTATTTAATTTTAAGTTGCAGAAAAGGTTCTTGTTAAAGGTGGTACTTGCATCTTATTAAAACAATTATGAAGTAAAGAATGATAGAATTCTGATAATTAAGGAAAACATGTAAGTGCAGTATATACTGCAGACTAGACCTTGCTTATATCATCAAATGAATAATTACTTAGATCGTAGAAGGGTTTTCTGTATCATTTCGAAAACTTTGTATTTTGTATTTGTGAAATAAAAAATGAATGTGCTTGAAATAAGCTGCAAAACCATTAAAATGTTAAGAAAATTATACAGATAACACATTCATCCTGCTTTCTAATCATGCTTTCTTTCCTCATTTGAGACCAAATAGAATGAGATCAGGAATATTACAAGAATATTAGCTCCGTGTTGTAACACTTGACCTCTGTGGGATCTTGTCAGCACTATCCTGTTGCATAGTTCTTGTGCTTAATACTGTGGCTGTAGTTCTAGTAGTAAACTGGACTGGAATTTGAACTATTATTTAAAGTGAAAATTTTACTCAAATAGCAACGTCAGAAAAATATTTTCTAAGTTCATACCCTGCTGCTATGGTCTAGAGGTATGCTAGTATGCACACACTGGTCAGAAATGGGGATTCTTGGCGGCCTGAGGTGGTTTACAGTGGGTGGACTCTTCAGATATTTTAGCTGTTAAGGCCTAAAGTTATGTTAAGCATCTCTGAGATAGATGAATTTGGGTGAATTTTCACAGAGAGGAAAAAAGGCATTTCCTTTTCACTTAGACAAGGATTTCAAAGTTGGCTGTCGATCACCTTCAGCAAGCAGGACTTCTAATGTATTTTAAGAGGGAGAGGGGAGAAGATTCTGTGAATTTATTATCTTTTGGATATTATGTTTTTCTAATAATTCTGGTAACTGGGAAAAAATAACAGTGAACAGAGGTGCAAAGGAATCAGTGACAAAGTCAACTGATGTAATGTTCTGAAAAGTAACGTATAGGAAAGTTGGCTGCTTATAAAAACTGTAATAGTGAAACCAGCATCTGAATGGAACAGAAAATACATTTTTCTTCCTAAGAAGATGAATGAAAATACTTCATAGAAATGTTTTACCTAAGGAAATAGAATTATGGAAGGCAAGGCAAATAGTTTTACAGTTTCACTTCTTAAAGTTTACTGCTTCCAAAAAGCTTTAGAGCTGGATGTAGTCTTGGAAAAGAAGAGCTTTTGAAGTGTCCTTTTACAAAAAAGCATATGTTCTGGAAAGCTTGATTAGTTGATATTTTGCATCAATAAGAGATCAAGAATGTTGAAGCAATAGGTTTAAGCGATATTTGGAGATATTTTGGACAGCTGTAAAATATATACACAGAACCAGGTAGCAGAACTCCTTCCTACTTGGATTAGTATAAATACTGTACAAAGAATCAGCAAATGATACTTAAATTGAAGAAAATTAATTCAAGAGATGCTAATGTGTAATTTTAATTGAAAGATGACCAAGATATTTGGGAAGGAATCAAAAGAATATCTTTGACGGTTAGTTCGCTGTAATGTTTTAACAATGTATTTGTAGTTTATATGCTTTGATTTGGAAAAAGGAAGTTTAGGATTTTTCACCAGTGCGATGCTTTTCTGTATTGCTCTGTAAAACAGAGTGATAAAATCTTACAAATCAGGAGTGCTCTAATAAGTGCAGAAAAGAGCAAATTTCTTTTGACAGCAATCAAAACCAAGCTGTAGTACTGCAGGCTCATGATGTAAATAGACATATAATTTTAAAAAATTACTATGCAATTACTAGTAACTTCAATTGGTCTTAGACCTTCCTCTAGGAAGAAAATTGAAAGTAGCTTTAAGGACTGTACATAAAGATAATTCAATAATTTTTGATTTTTTAAATTAAAAAAACAAGACAACTTTTTTATTAAATGAATGGCCAGTAGAGTTAGCCTTAGAAGGTGAGGAAAATGCAGTGCTGAGGACTTCATCTAACTTCACATGTAAATTTTTATTTTCACAGGTCTAGGATTAAGCTCATAGTGTATGGAATTTCCTAAATATTAGGAAACAAATGAGTACTATTTTGTATTAAAAAATCCCAACCAAACCAGAACTAAACCCAGACAGATATGATTACTTTTCTTGTTTACTGGTGAATTACTTAACATAGAAGATAGTGCAATTGTGAATAAAAGCCTAAAATGTGGCAAATTCAAAAAAAGAAAGCTGATACAGTTTTTTGTCTTTCTGTTGTCTATAGGCATCCCTTACAACTCTCATATTCCTCTGTTTTCATTAAGCAAGACTTGTGCCACAAATCTGGAAAAGAAAGAGAATAATGCCAGTATAATTTGTTTTATTTTGAAGTAATATGGATTTTTTTTCTTCACAACGATACATGTAAGCTTTTTTATTTTCAAGGAAGGAGAGCCTGAGGTTTCATTCAATATTTAATGTTCATATTTTATACTCCTTGTAATGTGGGGTAATTCAGTCAATGTAATATTTTAGATGGTAGAAAAGTTCAAACATGAAAATTCCATTTGGACTGTCTGCACTGCATACCGGAAATCTCTGAAGGTATTTAATCATTCAGAATAAGAAAGGTTTCTTTAATTTTTAAACAAGTATTTCATTTTATGTTTTATTTAAATTGTCTTTAATGTTTACATAGAACTCCTTGAAGGCTTGAAAACTTGAAATTTATGTTAGAGTAAAAAAAGAAAAAATTGTATAGTGTATGTGGAGATATATTGGAAGAAGAAAAGGTACTGTTTCAGTGTGAAGGTATTCTGATAATTACAAAATATTACTTGCAAAACTTATTAATGTATATATTGATTATTTGTTTTAAAGGAACCAGAAAACTGCTTCCCAAAGAAATTTTGTGTCAGTGCCACCTTCCACGATAGTATGAATATTTAAAGAAGTAATGTATATGAGAAACTTGAAGTTGTGAAAGTGTAGTCAATTACTGCTTATGAGACAGGGGAATTGCAGCCACAAGGATACTTTCCATATGTTGAGATGGATGTTCTTTGCATTACTCAGGAAATACAGGCTAAAAAAAGCTAGGTTTGTGCTGCTGCTGACAACCTCTGGGAAAATTAATTAAGGTAGCACAGTCTAAACATTCTAAGCATGGAAAGGAACATCACCAGCTTTATAGTGAAATGCTGTACAGACTAGGGTCGTTCACCAGGAACCAGGACAGAGATGAAGTGAGGAACATTGGACACAGAAATTTCAAATAGTAACCAAAAACCTAAAGAAGCTGGCATATCTTTAAATTGTTACTCCACTCAGAAAATTACTGAAAAAACTTGAGTGTTTTCTCGTAGTTACCCATTGTTTTCAGTAATGCTCATTTTAGCCTAAGTTGCTGTGTCAAATTTTGCTAACAGTCCCTTGAGTTTGATGGCAAGACATGCATCATCCCCCCCTTGGCTCTGTCAGTCCTCTGTATTTTTAGGAAAACAGGTTAACCAGCATCATTTAACCAACAATATTAAAAAGAAGGTATTTATTTACTTCTGACTTAACTGTGCTAATCACAGTTTATCTGCAGTAATTTCTGGGTGTACCAGTAAAATGCTAATTTGCTTGTGTTTGTAAGGTATTTTGCTTATAGGTCTTGTCTTTTCCACTCTTGAGCAAGGACTTTACTATTACCATTGTATGAGTGTTTTCCTAGCCCACTAAAGGAGGATGAAAATTTTAATTAAAGCACTGAACCCTGAAAGGATTGATTATTCCAGTCTGCCTATGGATAGCAATACCTAGTATTAAGAAATATTTATTACTAAACAACTTCATTTCCCTCATGTTATGAGAATGCAAAGTTATTTTATGTATTTTAGGTGGAATATTAGATGTGGGATATTCATCTTGTTAACTTTCTTTTTGTCTTTCCTCTGATCTGGCATTTTCTGCCTGGTAGGACTTTCAGGCTAAACTGGATTTGGTTTCTTTGTTATTATCTGTATCTTCCAGGTTTGGGATATATGGTGGCTTGTTTTGCACCCTGTTTAGTCCAAAATGGTCAGATAATTCAATATGTTTAATTCCATTGGAGGAACTGGCAGAATTTCTTTTCAGTCTGCTTTTAGAGCAGGTTTCTTGGGAAACTTGCATAGAAATGATGCAACAATTAATTTTAGATTTTCACTGTAGCCATTTGCTTGTTAAGTAACTCTTTAGCAGATATTAGCCACATTTAATAGTCTTGGTAAGGTATTCTTTGGCTTTGTCACAAAGAAGGCTTGGTTTGTACCTTAAATGAAAGGTACAAGGTATGTTATAGAGACTGGTTCTATACATAGTATGCAAACACTTTAGAACATGCTTTATTTTAAGCTCCAGTTGTTTTTCTCTGAGACAATCAGTGACAGGCTAGCAGGCATTAGTAGAGTTTTTTTTTATTTTAAGCTTTGATACTTACGAAAAGCATTGTTGACTGATTGATTGTTGAAGTTAGTTCTTTCTTCTGTGTAATTTTCAGCAAAAATCTCTAGTGTCAGATACTCAGTGTTTCTGTATTCGCTTCCTTCTGTGATATAACTTGGTTTTGATATCATCAGTCATGATAAGTTCTTAATTTAATTCACATTTGTTGCATTTTCGCAGAACCGTAAAATGAAACCATCTTTTTATTTTATCAAGTAATGTGGGGAGGAGGAAATAATTTTAAATGAGATAGTGTCACTTTAAAAAAAATGAGAATTTTGAGATGTTTTTATGTAGAAAAACCTTTTGTTCAAAAACATTTTGAGACTGTTTAGGCCCTTAGATTTTTAAACCTGGATATTTGTTTCAAGAATTTATATGCTGTTTCTTTTTTGTAAACTCAACTTTCGAAAATGAATAGTTAAAACTGAAACACTAGGGCAGACTTTTTTGAGATTTCTGAATCACAACTGGTTAATCAGAATTTTCTTCACTTCTTCCCCGCCTACATTAAAAGTAACTTTTTTGTCATGCAGCCTGTGCAGTTTTCCCATAGGGACATATAATGGAGTTCATCAAAGTGAAAAAAAGTGAGTCATTCCGTCATTTATTTACTCATGTAAGGCAATAATGGTGTTGATAATTACCCAGACACACTTTCAGTTCTGTAGCTTGTGGAAAAACTGGGAGTTTAAAAGTCTTTGCAGACTACAAGTGGAAATAAAGAAATTAAGTCACAGCTACACGATGGTTACTGTCTCATTTAATGCTGTTTGTTGCCTTTTAGCAACAATGAGTAGAAATATTGTTGCTCTAATTTTGCTAGAATATTTCATGATCTAAATTATCACAGAATCACAGAATCACTAGGTTGGAAAAGATCCACCGGATCCAACCATTCCTATCAAATACTAAACCATGACCCTCAGCACATCATCCACCCGTCCCTTAAACACCTCCAGGGATGACAACTCAACCACCTCCCTGGGGAGCCTGTTCCAGTGCCCAATGACCCTTTCCATGATTTTTTTTTTTTTTCTAATT
>WAAB01010644.1:0-13408 GCA_013389865.1 Piaya cayana
AGGAGGGAAGGGTAAGAAGCAGGTCCTGCTGATAAGAATGAGGACAGGACAGAAGGAAAACTAGTCCCCTGCACAGTGTAGTGATAGGAACACTCAACTAGAAGCCAGGAGGCTTCCACCATGGCTTTGCCAAACTTCTCCTCTCCTCTTTTCACTTATACAAAGTTCTCTGCAACCTCTTTCAGGCAGGGAAGTATTTCTTACCATCATTTAAAGAGCAGCCTGCACGCCAAGGGGATCCTGGTGTCTGGGGCCAGGGAGGTTGGGGCTTGCAGCAGATTTTGAGGCTGCGTAGATGAAGAGGAGCAGCAGCACGGTGGCTGTTCCTCGGGATTGAGGAGCACATCTGTGGGGGTTACTGTGGAGAGAAGCTGAACCTCTCCTTGTGTCCCAGTGAAAAGAAGTGATTCACGCAGTGATAGAGAGTAGAGGGCACCAAAACAGTCTCTGTTGTTGTAGAGAATGTGATGAGCAATAATGTTCTGCCCTTGGATGCAGCTCCGAGCGTGGCCGCACACCCTTCATCTCCCTCCTACCTTTAGGGAGCTGCTGAGGAGCAACAGATATCGCTGTGTCTCTTCCCCCTCTGAATCCCTCTGACACATCCTAATGAATGAGGATGGTGACGCTTTAAGCTGTCGCTTCGCCTTGAGACCGAGATTTTATCTTTCAGCTCTCCAGCGCAGCCAGTCAATTAAAGCTTGGTTTCATAAATGCCTGAAGATAACACAAGCTGACAGACCCACTTAAATGACCGAAACCTTCCCTTTTTAAAATTTATTCGGCTTTTTTCCTTCCACCCAGTAGCTTTGGCGTTCTACCAAAGCAGTGAGGGCAGTTACAGCGCCGTGTTTCAGCCTGATGAAAAGATTTGAGCTTAGTCTCACTCCCTCTAGTCATCAAACCGAGGAGCTCAAGGGATGCGGCTGTTAGGGGTACAAAAAGTTAATCCCCAGAACAACGTGTAGCGCAGATCCTCATTTCAAAAGCTCCTCCTAAATGTTTTGGTAGGGGAAAATCCTCGCTTTAGATTAAAACACAGCCCTGCATCGCTGCTGCACTCTGCTAGCAGCGTGGCTCGCCTGCTTGTTTTGCTGTTGCTGCCATTAACGGGAGAATAATCTCCTCTCGATACATTTGGATGGATTTTCGTGCCTTTCTTAATTACGTCTCGCCAAGGGCAAAAGTGCTGTGAAGCAGTGAGGTTAATGTGAAAATCTGTCGATCCTACCATACCTGACCCGAAGATTCATAAAAAGCCAATATCAATTTCCCTCCCTCCACCATCGCTTAAGAGCAGTCCGAACGAGCGGCTCTGGAGATTTATTCCTTGTTGTCAAAAGAAATAGAATTGTTATCTTGTGCTTTGCTAAATGCCGTGTAGCTGGTGCAGAGCCGGCTCTGCGCAGCAGGGGATTCCACCTCATGCGCCGAGCAGGCGGAGTTCACTGGGAGGCTGAAAGCTGGGAGTGAGGGAGGGGGAAAAAAAAAAAAAAAAAAGGACATTTTCTCCTTTGTGTCCCATCGTCCGATTTGGCAGAGCGGGTTTTAAGGGCAATGGCTCCAGGTGTTGTGCAGCATTTCTGTCGTGGAGATGGAAGGTCACTGGATTTCGCGTTTCCTGGTAGTGACAGACGGCAGAATTATGGCCCCAAGTTGTTGTTCCTCGTCATTGTGACTTCTCAGAGGAAAGCGTGTCAGCTCTTTTAACTCTCTCCTCTGCGGGATCTAAAAACTTGCCCATCACTGTTCAAATCAAGCTCATGGCTGCCACCATCTGTGATATCCCCTCCTGTCTCCAGCTTCTCCTGCAGCTCAGCAAGAACATCCATCCACTCTGCTTATACCAAAACCTTTCAAAAAATCCCTCATGAGGTTCCCGTCCTCTGGTGTCCAGGACGTGCTCGTGTGGTCCCACTCACACCTCCACCAGGTCTTCCAAGTGACAGGGGACAAGGTGAGAGGGAATGGCCTCAAGCTCCACCAGGGGAGGTTCAGGCTGGACATCAGGAAAAAAAAATTCATGGAAAGGGTCATTGGGCACTGGCAGAGGCTGCCCAGGGAGGGGGTTGAGTCACTTTCCCTGGAGCTGTTTAAGGGACAGGTGAACAAGGTGCTGAGGGACATGGTTTAGAGACTGATGGGAATGGTTGGATTCAATAATTCGATGGGTCTTTTCCAACCTGGTGATTCTATGTATGATTCTCACCTGGCCCTGAGCTGCTCATTTCCAAACCTCTGCTTGTCCCTCTGCATAAATCCATCCACAGCTGTGAATTCAGCTGGATTATTGGCGGGATGTGTGGTTTTTAAAGCCATTTTAAAGCCATAAAGGTGCATTGCTGTGAAGTTGGTTTTTACTTCTCTTTCAAATCTTTGGACAAGGATGCAGGGATAGGGAGGATCCTCAGTGTATCATCACTCCCATGTCTTAATCAGGATTAACCTGTAAATCGGATTAAACGAGTTCCTCCTCTTTGCCAGCTTGGAACAACTCTCCCCTATTGTGATGGCCAAAGGGAAAAATTCATTGCATTTTCCTTGCCCACTGCAGTTTGTTCAAAGCCCAAACTACCCACATCCAACAAGCCCTTCCCAGGGGGGGTTGAGTAGATAGATGAGTAGATGCATTCAAGAAGCATTCAGACAACACCCTCAGCCCCACAGTTTGAATTTTGAGATGTCCTGTGCAGGGACAGGAGCTGGACTGGATGTTCCTTGTGGGTCCCTTCCAACTCAGGACGTTCTGTGTGCTCCAGCAGGGAGTCCCTCGGTGGCCTTGGAGGTCCAACGCTGAGCTGAATTAGTTCTTTGCCGTCTGCTTTGAGGGGGCTTGATTTACTGCTCAGTGGAAGAAAAACCAGCTGCAGCCTTGGAGCTGCTTGGGGAAGGGCTGGAGGTGAGGAAAGGGCAGCACAAGGGTTCCCGGTAACCTGTTTTTCTCAGGTTTACAAAGTGCTCCTTCAGAACCTTATCCAAAACTAACCTCGGCCTTAGCAAAAATTCATTATCGTGGGGGATATTAGGGCACAGCTCTGTCAGGGAAATTAATTTGGGATTCTAATAAATGCCACAATAGAATTGTTAACTTCTCCTCCCCTCTAAAGCGTGAAATTCTTTTCGGAGCATTTCAAAGGCGCCTTCACCCATTTACACATACATTAACGCAATTGCTTAAACAGGCTTCGCCTCAGCGCTTTCATTTTCTCGAGGGATGAAGAGAATAAGCCTTATAAATTCCTGGGTTGGGGTCTGGTTTGGCTTTTAATTTAATTTTTTTTTGTTGCCACCCGTCCTCAACCCAAGGATTTGTTACCCAACAAGACAGATAAAAGCCAACATGTCCGCAATGAAATACCTCCTGGCAAGTGTGCTTACTCACGGCACGTGGGCTTCTGGAGACGTTTGTGATGAAATACTGGGCAGCGGGAAGACGTTTTGTAGATAATCTGTCAGCGAGTGTTTAATTAAAGTTTTAAATTATCGCAGCCGATACAGATTTCCAAGTAAAGAGCCTGGTCCTGCCCTCCGCAAGCGACCGCGAGATCCCTTTGACCTTCGACAGGTTTTTACCTTGGTAAAACAGCGTGTATCCAGGCAAAGTTCTTCTGGGTATTCATTGTAATGTGCTATAAATATTAATCATTCCATACAAACGTCTTCATCTTTGAGGGCAGGAGCACAAAAGCGAGTAAATAATAATTTATTTCTGTGCATATAAAGCCGCATTTTGCCCGGCCTTCTCTCTTTATTTACCGAGAATATAAACTTGCTGCTCATTATTTCCCCGTCGGAGTTAATTTGCAATAAGCGTGCTGCACCCCGGCGCGTTCTTGCTGAAACACAGAGGGTTTTGCCCAGAAAATTCTATGATTATTATAAATTATTGTATGAAACCGCCCCCCCTCCCCCCCGGATTTTCCCAGCCTGTCAAAGCTNAGGTCCTAATCCCTAAAGGGTTTTGAGGTCCCCAAGGCCAAAGGGGCGTCCTTTTCGGAAAAGCTCTGAGGGAAGTTGGTGCCAGGAACCCCCCCCCCANTGAGGGCAGCCTCTCTTTTGGCTGGTACACATGGTACACGTGTCCCTAAAGCGAGTTCTGCCTGCTGCTGTGTAGAACAACACTCACTGACCTTTCCCTAGCGAGCGGTATGTAGAAATGCCTTTTTTGTTTTCATAGAATCACAGAATCATAGAACAACCAGGTTGGAAGAGACCCACCGGATCATCGAGTCCAACCATTCCCATCAAACACTAACCCATGTCCCTCAGCACCTCGTCTACTCGTGCCTTAAACCCCTCCAGGGAAGGCGAATCAACCACCTCCCTGGGCAGCCTGTTCCAATGCCTAATGACCCTAATGGGTTTTGAGGTCCTAATGCCTAAAGGGTTTTGAGGTCCTCAAGGCCAAAGGGGTGTCCTTTTCGGAAAAACTCTGAGGGAAGTTGGTGCCAGGAACCCCCCCCCCCAGGCCGGGCTGTCCCCGTCCTGCCCAGCCACGTGCCGGGTGAAAATTCATTCAGGAACTTCATTTGCTTTCCTAAATTAAGCAAGATTAATGCCGATCACCGCTCGAGTGGGTAGGGAAGGTCTACGTGCCCCAGGCAAAGATGTTGGTGATGCAATCAGTGACTCGGACTCTTCCTTCCCAATCAGCAAGACAATCAAGTCAACACCCGAGGATTGTCTTAGAGGGTCAACGCGATGTGTTTGTTTTAGCAAAACCCTTTGCAATTTTGGGGGGTACAAAAGGCTCCGTATGAATGTATCGATTGCATTTTAGGTGAAGGTGATGGATTTACAGTGCAGGTTGTTAACCAATATGGACAAAAAGAGTGTTTCCATGCGGCCTCTATTGTTCCAAATTATCAGCTATCTCGAGAAGTGCCAAGATTTTAATATCAAATAATACGGTGCCTGGATATTAAGTTACCCGGGCTTTATTGCATAAATATAAGTTGTTGTTTGTCTGCAAGATGCGGATCGCTGAGCCTCCAGGTCATTGTTTTGGAAAGCATCTGCTTCTAACATGATCGGTGATAAAAAAAAAAAATCAATGGAGTATGAAAAAAAAAAAAGCTGAAATTTTGAGGAAAAAAAAAAGAAAGGAAGGTTTGGGGGAGAGGATATTTTGTCTGCCATTTCATTATATACAAGATAAAGATGACGCAGAGAATGTGGCAAGAGGACGAGAGAAGACTTCATGTTCATTTACTTTGTGGAAAACAGTGGCTTGGAGCCATGGGGAAATTCCTTTAGGAAAAAAAAAAACAACAAAACTAAATAAAATTCCTCTTCTAATTTATTTCAGAAATTCCTGAAATGGCCAGATTTTAAGATTGCAGTTAAAACCCCTTCAGTCAAAGCCTATGCAATACGCTGCTTGATTGTGCAGATGCGAGTCGAAGAAGAAGATGTATCCCCCACAATGGACTTTGCTGGACTCCATGATCCTCTTCCTAGGTCCTGGAGACGGAAGCCAGTGGTGTGGCACAGCCGCATCCCGCTTCGTTCTTGGTGGATGAGGTATTCACAACAGCCAGACGGCTTTTTGAGTACCTGCGAGACTTAAATTTGAACCCAGCACCCCTCTCAGATGGTCACGGGAAGGACCTGCTTCTCGCTGGGTATCCCTCGCCCGGTGGCTGAATGAAAAAGAGAAATTCCTGAGACTACAAAGAACGCACTTTGGATTGTTCGTCAGCTGATGGTCTCTGTGTTTACCAGCAAGAATGTAAACTGTGGGGCCCAATTAGCTCAATTAACGGAGTGATTCGATTACCAACAGACGCGGAAAAGAGAATTGATTTAAAAGTTGGTAGAAGATCAAGACTGAGAACGAGTCAGTCTATTTGGGCCAGGAAGTCACCGACCTGACAAAATACTTCAGTTCTTGCTCTACTCTTCCTTGAAAAAGGAGTCTTTTCACTGAAATTGATTTTCAATGGAACTCGATCACCTCCATCCCTTTCAGCCAAGTGGTTAAAGACACGTAGGTGCTGAACTTGCTGATGAGGGTTAGATACGTCGGCATCTGTCAAGAGCAGGATCCTCCGTGGCTTTTGGAAATCTCACACAGTTGGATTATCCGGGGGCTTAAATGCCTTGCTGACTCGAGACTCTGACCTGCTCCCTGCGGATACAGCAGTTGGAAAAGTCATCTACTGACAGCGAAAATCCTTGGAAAGGTATCTAGAGGTCAAACCTTCCAAAATTAGCCAGTCTGGCACTGGATAGCATCAAGAAGGGCTGAGTTGAACCTGCCACCTCCTGAGGTTTAGAAAAAGGAGAGATTTAAAGAGGCAAGGGAGAGGAAAAGCCTTTAGGGAGCGAGAAAGACATGAACTGAGCAACGCTTAACGTGATTAACTCTATCACACAGCTCGGTGCTCACACAGAGCGGTGGAGGCGTCAGAGTGATGGGGACGCTGCCGGGAAGAGCCCAGTTCAGAGAGTTCTGCGGTAGGGAGCTCATGGGACAGCAGCCCCTTCTGACCCGACGTCTTCATCTTGTGTGCTCACAGGTCAGCTAAAGCTTCCCCAGCATTCGTGGGCTTGTCCTCTGCCCAGGAAGCAAGAAAAAGGATAATTCTCATATTAAACAAGACAGGAGAAGACGCTGACGGGCAGCTGAAAACCAGGCAGGAGTTGAAAGCCGTCATCCTGAATTTGTACCCAGGTCCCTAACCGTGTTTCCGTGCTTCCACCCCAGAAGAGTTCAAACTGAACATCTACACCCTAAAGAGAAGGGTTAAGGACTCTGAGAAGTCATTTATTGGATGGCACTTGCTCCAAAGCTCTCTTTAAGTGGACACAGCTCGCAGAGGTGTGGGGAAACACATCCCGTGGTCTGCATTGCTCTTTAAACTCAGAAATATTTATGAAGGAGTATCTGCTCGTGGGTGATTGTTTCTCCTTGGGAAAATGTTGCTGAAATTCGTGTGCGTGAGCCTGTGGCAGAGTAGCTCAAACTCCACTGTCGTCATGGTAGTGGATCGTGAAAGAGGGGGTGGGGTTGGGGGCTTTTGGAGGAAAACATCTCTAGATTCGGGTTGGGAAGCCCGGTTCCTTTTGCAGAACGCAAGCAGCCTTGGAAGTGCTGAAATCAAAGCGCCTGATCGGGTGCTTGGCGTGACTTAAAAAGACCAGAAGCGACACCCTTATCAAATTACGCTGCTATAAACCATTTTGCTGCAAGAGAAGCCCAAAGCCAAATCCTGGGTCCGTGGCACTTTGTGCGCCGCTCTCAGCGTTGTTTTGCTCTGATTTTCTCCAGCTGAGGGTCTGACCTGCAGGAGCTGATATCTCCGGGTGACTCGCAGGCAGACTGCAGGAGGCTGGGCTGGTTTGCCTGGTCAGGCTTTCCAGAAGCGTTAGAGACGGCTCTGCTTTCGCCGCTCTAGACGGTTGGGATTGTTAAGCATATTGTATGAGGAGAGTGGCAGGCACTGTCTTCATGTATTTCTAATTCAATGAATGTTTAATGCTCCTTTTATTGGAGCCCACATATATGTGGAGTAGAGGACTTCAACAAGGGTTTGAGTTATGTCAAATAATTGATGTTTGAGCTGCTCCTTTTACATGAAATGCAGACTTTACAGAGCAAAGAGACTGTAATGAAAATATGAATTAAAGATTAGAGCAAAGCAAGTCTGAAAAGACTTGGAATCCTGGATTCAAAAAGGCACTTAGACGATTTCTCCTCCTGCTTCCTTTCCTTCTCTCCACCTTTCCTACATCTCCATCCTCTCTGCTTCTTTGGTCGGGTCCTGCATTTCAACCACAGCCTCCTGTCACTTCAACACCTGCACACCTCAGTGAAAGAAATCGGTGCAGTAATCTCATTCTAGCTATCGCTGTATGTTTGAATATCACCCTGGCCTGTTAACGCTTGCCAACCCACCGGTCAGGTCAAGTGGAGGGACTGGAAGGTGATTTTAAGGTGCGTTTTAATTTATCTCCATCCCTGGTTCCCTGAGGGAGTGCAGGATGAAAATAAGTTTGCAAGTTTTGTGCAGAGGGACCCATAGTTTGTTAAAGGTCTTGTTTGTTCGTCCAGGTGATGGTGAAAGANAAACATCAGCATCCATTTCATTCCACCTCCTTGGCCTCTTCCTCTCTCTTAGCTGTCTTTGTGCTCTGGCTTTCCGCGTGTGCTTTCAGCTTTTGGTGCAGGTCAGTGAGCTCAGCACCGCGGCATCGCTCCTGCACCATGAGGCTTTTCTTGCCTCGATTCCTGCGGCGCAGGCTGCGAAGAACTTGGCTGATTGGGTGTAATATCTCGCTTTCCGTGTTTGTGTTTAGAAAACCCTTCTGCAATGTTGGCCTGACGTTGTACCTAAGACTGAAGAGCTTAGGCTTGGTCATCAGCAAATAAAAGCCCAGTGGAAAAGAGGGGAGGATGTTGCTTTCTTGGCTTTGGCTGGTTGGGTTGGTGTGGCAAGGAGGGAATGGTTTTAAGGTGAAAGGAGGGAATGGTTTTAAGGTGAAAGAAGGGAGATAGAGATGAAGATGATTAGAAAGAAATGTTTTGCTGTGAGGATGGGAGGCCCTGGCCCAGGTTGCCCAGAGCAGGAGTGGCTGCCCCATCCCTGAAGGGGTTCAAGGCCGGCTTGGATGGGGCTTGGAGCCCCTGATCCAGTGGGAGGTGTCCCTGCCCATGGCAGGGGTGGGACTGGATGGGCTTTGAGGTCTCTTCCAACTCAAAACAATGATTATATGATTCTTTTTTACCCGATTAATTACTTCCAATGACCTGCTCCAATTTTTATTAAAACAAAAAAGTGCTTGTGACTTTGACTTTCCCTCCCCATCTGGGTGAGAGAAGAATAGCAGAAATAGCTCCAGCTGCGACGAGAAACACCCTTTCTGCCAGAGAGGAGAGCTCAGCGCCTGCTCCTCCTCCTCCCTGCGTGAGGAAGCTGTAAACTGTGATGAGGTCTTGCCCTTGCCTGGCTAAGTAGTAATTGAAATAGACCCCTGGGGTTCACTGCCTGGGGGGCCACCACCTTCCTCACCGGGCTGGAGAGGCTGCCAGCGCCCAGGGCTTCTTTGGAAGCTCTCCTCCCCTTGCAGGATTGAGCCCACGGGCTCTGCTGTTTGCCCAAGAGCACCTTGAAGAGCACTGTCTCATCTGATTGAAATGCACGGGAAATGTCAGGAGGCGCGGATGGAAGAGCCCTTGGTCGATACCGCTTCGGTATTCCTGAGGCTCATTAGCTCAGCTCAGCGTGTTCGCCTGGTTGCTGATTTGTGAACCAAACTAGCAGCGTGGTTTTTGTACCGTCCCTTCTCTGAAAGGACTACAACAACCGAGAAGTAAATAATCCCTCCATCAGCTCCCCGGCCTGCGCTGAGAGGCTGAGGAACCTTTCTGCAGCCGACACGCAGCGTTTCGATGCCGAGACAGCTCTGTTTGCGAGTCAAAGGCTCTGATTTCACGAGGGCCGAGCCAGCGTTGGGCGTTCCTTCCAGAAAAGCCTCATTCTCTGTTCTCTGACTCATCGCAGCCACCACGGACGGCCAAGGGACTCCTTCTGCATGAGGATTATTCATCTGAACCGGGTTCACAGCAGCATCCGATGCGTCATCCCTTATCTCCTGGCAAGCAGAGGCCGGCGGTGGCGTGGGCGCCGTGGGCGCTGGCCCCTTCCCCATGGCACTCGCAGGCCTGCCCGCCTTCGTTAGGGATCAGGGCAGTGGCTGCCAGCTGCTAATGAGCGAATTTAGTTTGTTTGTCTCTGTCACACCCCAGCTGAGACGCGAGAGGTCCTTGCCGTGCTACGAGGAAAGCAGTGAGAGGGAGTTTTTCATTGTTTTTCAAGCTGTTTCAGACAAAAAAAAAAAAAGAGCTATATTGCAGGAAATGTCAAACGGTAGTTATTAAGGACTTGGAAACCTGCGATTAAAATTGGAAACCTGTCCACAATAGTAACAATTAGATGCATTTACTGTGTTGTGTGCACAGAAGCCGCAGCTACAATTGTGCCCCCATGGGGAGCAAATGCACCGTGGGCCAGTTCCTAAGAATGGGGTCAATTTGCCCGGCTGCCTCACTTCAAGGGAAAAACCCCGTGTTCCTGCGGTTTTATAGCACCTGGGGATTCACTGCATCACAGAATTGTTTGGGTTGGAAGGGACCTTACAGATCATCCAGTTCCAAACCCACTGCCATGAGCAGGGACACCTCCCACTGGATCAGGGGCTCCCAGCCCCATCCAACCTGGCCTTGAGCATCTCCAGGGATGCAGCAGCCACTGCTTCCCTGGGCAACCTGTTCCATGGTCTCACCACCCTCACGGTGAAGAAATTTTTCCTTCTGTCTAGTCTAAATCTGTCCCTCTCCAGTTTATACCCACTGCCCCTTGTCCGATCACTGCAAGCCTTTGTGAACAGCCCCTCCCACAGAATCACAGAATCATAGAACAACCAGGTTGGAAGAGACCCACTGGATCGACTCCAACCATTCCTATCAAACACTAAAACACATCCCTCAGCACATCGTCCACCCGCGCCTTAAACACCTCCAGGGAAGGTGAATCAACCCCC
The DNA here is from genome assembly GCA_013389865.1 of Piaya cayana. Classification (NCBI taxonomy): domain Eukaryota; kingdom Metazoa; phylum Chordata; class Aves; order Cuculiformes; family Coccyzidae; genus Piaya; species Piaya cayana. The sequence goes on from WAAB01010644.1 coordinate 10,546, forward strand.
TCCCTGGGCAGCATCTAACAGTGCCCAACGACCCTTTCTGGGAAAAATTTTTTCCTAATGTCCAGCCTGACCCTCCCCTGGTGGAGCTTGAGGCCATTCCCTCTTGTCCTGTCCCCTGTCCCTTGGGAGAAGAGCCCAGCTCCCTCCTCTCCACAACCTCCTTTCAGGTAGTTGTAGAGAGCAATGAGGTCTTCTCTCAGCCTCCTCTTCTCTTCTCCCAGATTCCTCTTCTCTCTCTCACTTAGACATCAGCAGCTACAAAGCCACGGTGCTTTGAGTCCTTAACACAGATCAGCAGCCTGTGCCTTGCAGGGACACTTTCCCTCTTTTTGGTGCTCCTGATCAGTCGTTGCCAGCAAGAAACACGTTTGCGTGTGTCCCTCACATCAACCTGCCCTTACAGTTTCACAGGATCCCTCTCAAAATTTTCCAGCTGAGAAATACCTTCAGTAGAGAATCATAGAATCATAGAATCACCAGGATGGAAGAGACCCACTGGATCATCGAGTCCAACCATTCCTATCAAACACTAAACCATGTCCCTCACCCTCAGAGATGAGTTTCTTCACTGGATTTGGCCAGCACTCCGTGGCCAGGGGGAGGAAGGATGCAAAATAAGAGTCTGTGGGGTATAAATAGACACTATTTGTTCTCAAAAGCATCCACGGGAGGTTTACCAAGCCCTGGTCTGTGCTCTCTGTAAGTATTTAGTCCCGCTGGGTGATGGTTCATTTGCGATACGGTGCTTAACAGCCCCATTCTGGTTCTCCTCCACCAGGGGAGGTTCAGGCGGAATATTAGGAAAAATAATTCATGGAAAGAGTCATTGGGCACTGTTAGAGGCTGCCCAGGGAGGGGGTTGAGTCACCTTCCCTGGAGGTGTTTAAGGGACGGGTGGACGAGGTGCTGAGGGACATGGTTTAGTGATTGATGGGAATGGTTGGACTAGATGATTCGGTGGGTCTCTTCCAACCTGCTGATTCTCTGATTCTCTGTGTGCTCAGTGCCTCGATAACCTGCTCTTCATCAGGGAGTCCTGTGGGGCTGCCCAGCGGCAAAACTCAGCTCCCAGCCAGCCAAGCAGGACTGGCCGCTAGCAACGAAAAGCCCCAGCCTCGTTTTATCATTCGGCACCATAATCAGTGGCTTTTAATTAAGGCAGAAGGCAACGGGTTGAGGAGGGCACAGAAGGCGCAGGGAGGAATTGACCACAGTATAAATAAGATGCCGTGGGGGATGAGGGAAGGAGGGTGCACGCAGCGAGTGTGCTGGGCGTGACGGCACAAATTGGCTTCATTTAGATGTCAGTGCCCCTCCTTTCCCCTCACTTCTTTCCAGCGAGTACAAAAAGATCCAAAAATAAACCTCCTCGGGCTCTGCAGCCAGATCTCGGCAGCAGTAGGGAGGGGATCTTCTTGAAAGCAGTGGGGCAGTGCTGTCTTCCAAACAAACATTTCCCTGCCTCTCTTCTGAGATGAAAACCCTTTCTGAGACAGCGACGCCGGTTATTACAGCTACCTGCGGGCTGAATTTCTCGCTGCGATCGCTGTGGAGGAACTAGAAAAAAAAAATCCCATTCCCAACTTCAGCAAGTGCTGACATTGAGTTTCCCAGAGTCCATCTCCGTGTTGAGCTTGCTTGGGCTTCCACTCATATTCCCAACAAATCAGGGACCGCATGCAACACCATGTGGAGAAGATAACCAGGCAGGGGGTGCCCAAAACCCTTGTTCTTCTCCAGGATTCCCACCATCCTTTATTTGTGGGGTTTGGGGCTGGTCTGGATTTTAGGGTGCATTTTTTTCCATCTTTTTTTTACTGCACGCGGCAGTTGAACTCGGCTTTTGTTCCATGTGTTCAGGAGCACAAGAGGGTGTTTCATTTTCCAGATTAGAAAACGCTCAGAGGTGTAATCAGGTCCTTCCACAGTGTTTAATTATCCATAATTAAAAGCATCTACACAAAGCACCGGATTTTCAAAGACCCTTCTTGTGCTACATTGCTAATGAATTAAGTAATTAAATGGCATTGAAAAAAAGACAATAGGAAACACCAGTCTTTTAAAGTAAAGCATTTTTTAGGTGTTTTATAAAATCGTTAACTTGTATCAGGTCAGTAACCGTTCTAATATCTAAACTCCCCTTCTGGCTCTCTAAACATTTCTAAAGGACAAAATGAAGGCAGGAAAAACAAGGCGGGGAGTGCTTGCTAACAAGTGTGAAGGCACTTGGAAATGGGGAATTGTCAGAGGGGATGGCGAGCAAGAAACGGCCACGAGTGTTTTTTTATCTGGTAGTTGTTGTCCATCACTTTGCTGCTCTGTCCCGCAGCTCCTTCCCTGCGCCACTGAGGTCTGAACCAACTGCCATGATGATAAGTTTAATTCTCCCAGTGACTAAACATTAAAATCCGTGACTAAACATTAGTGGGGTGAATCTGTTGGAGTTATGGGGATGCTGCCTGCCTGGTGATAGTGGAACAGGGGTCACTGCCCTCCCCACCTCTACCTGGGACAGGAGCATCATCTCTACACTGCAACAAAAGCTCCTATAACCAAACACCAACGCTTGTGGCTATAGACAAGAGAGCAAAATGTGAGAGTTGCACATCAGCAGCCTGGACCAGCAGGTCCAGGGAGGTTCTTCTCCCTCTGTAATTGACACTGGTGAGACCGCTCCTCGAATCCTGTGTGCAGTTCTGGGCCCCTCAGCACAAGAAGGATGTTGAGGCTCTGGAGCGAGTCCAGAGAAGAGCAACAAAGCTGGGGAAGGGACTGGAGAACAGGCCTGATGAGGAACGGCTGAGAGAGCTGGGGGTGTTTATCCTGGAGAAGAGGAGGCTGAGGGGAGACCTCATTGCTCTCT
>WAAB01010646.1:3844-29070 GCA_013389865.1 Piaya cayana
GGAGGTGTCCTTGCCCATCACAGGGGGGTTGGAATTGTATGAGCATGTATTATATTTAAGGTCCCTTCCAACTCAAACCATTCTATGATTCTATGAAGTCTCAAGGCTTCAGAGGAGCATCTGCAGCCAAATGGATACAGAAGCAAGCACTCACCGTCTGGGTAGCTCTTTTTTTCCCCTCTGTCCTTTCTGTAAGGGTGAAGCTTCAGCCTCTAGGCAGAGTCAAGCCACTGTGTCATGGTCTAGCCCCAGCCAGCAACTAAGCAACCAGAGAGCTGCTCGCTCACTCCACTCAGTGGGATGGAGAATCATAAGGGTAAAAGTGATGAAGCTCATGGCCTGAGAAAAAAAGTTTTATTTCAATATAAATTAATAATAATAAATTGCAATGAAAAGGAAAATAACCAAGAGAGAAATAAAACTCAAGAAATACAAATAATGCAGACAGAAAACAATTGCTCACCATCAACAGATCGATACCCAGCTAGACCTCAAGCAGCACTCCCCTCACCAACCCGCCTTAGTTTTATTGTTGGGCGTGATGCCCTGAGGGGTAGAATATCCCCTGGCTCAGTTTGGGTCAGCTGCCCTGGCTGGCTCCTCTGTCAGCTTCTCATGCTCCCCCAGCCCACTCACTGGTGGGATGAGAGATAGAAACAGCCTCGACTGTGTAAGCACTGCTCTGCAGTGACAAAATTCCCAAACACAGCCCCATACTAGCTACTACGGAGAAAATTCTCTGTATTCCAGCCAAACCCAGCACAGCATGCTGGCTTTAGGAGGTCAGCACTTCTACAGGCAGCAGTAGAAGCCAGAAGGGTGGCACAGCCCAGCTCTGCCACGTCTGCTGCCAATGTGGCAGCAGATAAAAGTTTCTTGGACAAAACTTTCTCATTTATTTTTCTTTTAATTCCATTATTTAATAGACTGCAAAGCCCTTAATGTGGGAGTTTCAACTACTGCATCTGTGCAATTCACTCTGGATACGTCCCCTCTACCTGACCATCCCTAATAGACTCCATAAATGGTTTCCAAATCCAGCAGAAGTGGTCTATTTGCTGCCTAGTACACCATGTAATCTTTCGCAGAGGTGGTATTGATCTTATTAAACCTGCAGCCATTGAATCCTCAGATGCGTCTCAGCATTTGCTTTCCTGCAGCCAAGCAAAGCGCCTCTTTTAGCCCCACAGCAGCACGCGGGTGACAGCACCAGCCCACACTGACCCGGAGACAAGGCGATCGCTCCGCTTCTGAGAACAATATAATAGTCAGTAGAGCCACGGCTGTAGGGTACTTAGTCAGAAGCAATACCCCATCTCAAAAAGAAATGCGAGTCATTTCAACTTTAAGGGACGGAAATTAGGGACTAATTCAGCCCATAACAGGTACTGAATGCTGAGCCCAGAAGCAGCTCTGCTTGTGGCTAATGGATTTTGCACAGTGAGACTGGCTCGGGGCTCTCAGCTCACCGCTCCAAGACGCTCACAAGACTCATTTGCAGCAGCCTTGCCAAATTTTCCTAACCCATCCACAAAAGAAGAAACTCCTGTGATTATTTACACAGTCTTTTCCAAACAACCAAGCTATTCCACAGCACATAAACTGGCTCTGGGCGAGAGAGGAGAGGCACACAGAGCTAAGGCTGCAGGAGCCCACACAAGGGAAGAGACGTTAAGTCACAAAGCTGGAGCTCTAAAAAAAAATATATATATATATACACACACATACATACACCTATGTGCAGATACATGAAGCAGCTCACCTTTTTGTAGGGGAAAGTAGCACCACAGTGTGCTGGGAAGGTAGAGGTATAGAGCACAGTCTAACCAGATGCCTATCAGACAGAGCATCACCACCGGGTTAAGTTCTTGGGCCGCCCCAGCAGCTGCATCCAAGGAGAGTGCAGATGGCAGCTCTGTGGAACAGCATTAGGACCATGACTAGTGTCTGTCTCCTAGACCAGGCTCTCGTGTCACCAGCTTCCAGTAGTCACTGAAGGAGCTGGTGATAGGCCTGTCCCAGAGGTGCTGGGGTGCCAAGCACAGGGGGAGCGGAGATGGAGCTTCCACCTCTTTGACATTGGTACTGACCCAGTTATGTCAGCCCCACTTGTCAGCACATCTGTCACTGTGCCGGCTCCTGCCAGACACCCAGGAAGGTATCTGCACATGTTGGACTATTTGTCTTCTCAGGTTGTTGGGACAAGGAATCTGACAGCCTTATTAGTTATCCCACAAAGCAGAGCCTAAACACATTCTCAAAGCGGGAATAACCCAAGGAACACCACAAGCCACGTGACTCCCAGCTCCCCAGGCCTCATCAGGGAAAGGTGAGGCAGCAGCATAGCCTGAGCATTGAAATACTGGCAAGAAGAATGTGAGGAAGAGCCCTGAAAGCTGAAGTTTTCACTTGTTTGCCATCTTTCCTTAGCCAACAGTAAGTCACCACTGTTAATGGGTAAGGGTCATCCACATGATTGGAGCTGACCTTTCAAACCCTGTCCTCTTTCAGGAAGCAGCACTGGCCCAACGCTCCCTTGTGCTTAGGACCAAGACAACATTGTGCCTTCACTGGACTGGTATCATGGAGAGCTAGATTATTCCTGCACCACCCCAAACTAACCCCGCAGTCTTCAAGGCAGAAGATAAGTGCTCTGGGAACCAGCCACCCATACCCGCACTGATGCCTAAGAGGAAGAAATGCTGCTCCGACAGCCCAAAGAAGGGATTATTCATACCTACGTGATACCCACACATTCTGGGAGAAGCAATTCAGGACCTGTGCCTCTATGTCCCAGAAGAACTAGGATGTATACAACAGCTCATCAAGGCACTGGAAGAATCGGGCACAGAAGTTGAATGACTAAGAAAAAGCATCCAATAAGTCCTCAGAACACATCAGTAAGACAGCAAAAGTGCCCTGCTCTCAAACCTAGACCACCTCTAACTGGTCAAAGTGTTTCCAAGTGATACATACGTGTGTGATTAAGGCAGCTTCTAACTCCCAACACCTGTATTAGCTTTTAGGTAGGGATCTCCACCTGAGGGACTATGAGCCAGCTGCTCACCATCACATCCAAAGCTGTCCACCTGCCCTCTCAACACCTCCAGCAGAGCCCAAACCCAGCCAGCACTAGGTCCAGGATCTAGCCCAGCAGCTCAGGACACAGCCAGGAGACTGAGCAAAGGCGTAGTGAAATGGAACGTGTCGTAGGTGGGGAGGAGGGGAAACAGCTCTTTAAGTCATTTCAATTGCCTTGAGAAAACAGGCTATTAAAATGATAGAAATAAATGGGTTGTTTGAGCAGCCTCAGAAATGCTTTCAGAGAAAGCTGCCAGGTAAGAATGTTGATTGCAAATACTTATTAACTGCTACTTCATTATCAAAGAGATACGATACATATGTTCACATATTTTGATACATTTTTATTAATCCTACTCCCTGTTTAATTCCCTAAACCTGCCCAGAAGAGCTGTCACCAAGCAACCCCCTAAACGCAGCCTCAACTTCTGCAAAGGCAGGCGTGGGCACCAGGGGAGTCACTCAAGAATCCTCCTGTAACGAGGAACATGTGCTAGACCCAGAACAGCTCTTTTGATCACAGCCTCCCAAAAAGAAGAGCCTTGCTTGAGGCAATGAATGGTAGGGTCATCTACCCACCTCTGTGGCTGCACAACAGCCGTCAGCCAAGAGAGCGCAGGTCCTTCCAATTCAGCCTCCTGTCTCCAACAGCAACCGAGCTTGATGCTAATGGAAAGAGCTGAACAAAAGGTGGAACGTGGAGGTGTTTTCCCAGGACATTTCTCCAACTCCTAGCAGCCCAGCGCTCAAACTCCCAAGCTGTAAATCACTCCAGGGTTGTGTTTAGGCCCATCATCAAGAGTTATCTGCCATGAAATTGCCAACTGCCTTTTTTAAAGGTTCACAATACTTTGCAGCCTCCACAACATCCCAGAACAAGCTTCCAGGGCTGAATTCATTTCCACACACATGCTGCACGTAGGGCCGTTTTGTTTAAACGTGCCTGCTATTGTCATCAGGGAGCCCTGGCTTCTTGCCCTGCATAAAACAACAGAATTCCCTCATAATCACCTTCTTCAGTGATTTTATAGCTGTCTCAAGCCTTCCTCGCTCTGATCTTTGCCAAGTTGATCAATCACGATCTAAGCTATCCTCAGATGGAAGCTGTAACACCACTGAGTTACATAAAGCACAGCTCCTTGTTCCAGGCAGCGTCTCCTCCAGCAGAAACCGGAGTGCGAGCGATGCACTGTGCTGGGACAAGGGTTCTCCTCTGGGACTCCTCACCACAGCAGCTCTTCCAGTGGTGAACTTGATCTGTTTATTTTTAGCAGGGCTTGAGAGAGGACAGGCAGGCAGGGTGAGGAGGAACCCTGTCCCTACACGACCGCACAGCCTGCCAGGAGATTTTGCCCTGCGCAGGCCTGTGCTGGAGGGACGCACAGATTGTCACCCCCTGGCTACTTGGGCAGGGGATTCTGTCCAAAGCAGAAGCATCATGTTGATGGCCAGATCCCTGCAGGCTTCCACAGGCAGCTCTCCCCCCAGCATTCCCGCCTGGGGACTGCGATGTGCCAGCCAGAAACCTCCCTCTGAACAGACAAGGAGCACAATGACGTTGGCATGGCCTGCAAAGTCCACTTGCCACAGAGATCACAGTCAGTCCACAAATCATAGAATCACCAGGCTGGAAGAGACCCACCGGCTCATCAAGTCCAACCGTTCCTATCAAACACTAAACTATGTCCCTCAGCACCTTGTCCACCCGTCCCTTAAACACCTCCAGGGAAGGTGAACCAACCACCTCCCTGGGTAGCCAGCATTTTGTTTTCAAAAGGAGCAAAGTACCTGATGAAAACCCCAGTGTGCTGCCGAGCCACAGACTCTTCATCATCAGCCTTGAGACTGTGCACAGCATGGCTGGTGTTTACAAAAGAAAATAGGAAATATCCTCTCTCCACACAGAGCTGTTACAAAATGCTTCATCAGAATGGTAAACCCAGCACGGCCCAGAGCAGATAGGCTCACAGGAACAAACTGAGAGGCACAGCATATCTGATGGCCTTCATTCCCTGGCAAATAGCTCCTATCAGCTCAAACACCAAAAAAGGCAGTTGCAGCTTTCTATATACAGCAAGAACACTGCCTTGCTGTTGCAATTCTCATACAATCAGAGCAAAGACACTGGATCACAGCCACCAGACGTGTTTTGGCATTGAGTTCCAGGCTCTCAGCATCTCCGCAGAGCCCCAAACCAGAACCAAACTATGCCACAAAAGCCAATGCTCAAGTCACCCGTGGGCCAAACCCAGGTACACTTCCCAGGCACGTATCCTCCATAGACACTTCCACCAGATGGGCCAGCACTTTAATCCCAGAACACCAGATCCTGCTTAGCCTGCAAAGCCCACTGAGAAGGATAACAAATCATCTCTTTTACCAGCATTCATGTACACCCCACACACCCAAAGCCTTGGCTCTGCGTATACACCCATGCAGTATTTCAACTGCAGAGAGAAAACAGCAGCAGGACTCTCCCTCCCACAGACCTCATCCCTCCCTCACTGCAACTGTGCGGTCCCTGGGGCCTTAATTAACCGACACGCATTCTCTCAGGGAGCTGCTCCACGGGAACATTTACATGTTCAGCTCCTTTGGACAAGTTCAGAGGCAGGCGGCTAATCCTCTCCCAGGTCTCAATGTCATATCAATTTCCTGTTCGAAGCTGAGCTCTCTCCATCAGGGTTTTGAAACTAATGAGATGCACCGAGGCCTTCAACTCTGGGAATATCAAATGCAGTGGGATTCGAGTTCACTTGATTTTCATGTGGTTTTCCCTTTGTAATTAACACCAGACAGTGTGCAGCTTCTCTTCACCCTACCACTAGATCCAATCTCTGCTCAAGAAAAACGTGTCAAGAAAGGCGATGCTTTTACCCTATACGGCCAAAGGCTTCTAGCACTTTTTTCCTGCTTTTTCCCCTCTCCATGAATATAACCTAGGTGATATTCAGAATATTAAATCTCCAAGAGCAGGGGCAAGGGCTCTATTACACTCCAGCAACACCAGTGCATGGACAGGCTTAGAAAGGATTCTGTTGGTCAGTCTTTCCTACCCTTCTCAGAGGACTAAGGATCTCCAGTGTATCTGGGCACGGACTGGGAGGTATGAAACCATTCCTGCAACCTTCACAAAGGCAGCTCATTAGTCTTCTTGCCATACCAAATGTCCCTTTTCCTATCACTTCTGCCACAACCCTCTCAGGCCACAGAACCAACTGCCAGCTCCCTGGGCACACGATGTTTCTGCACCAGCCAAGGTCTTCCACAAGCTTTTAGGGAGCTGAAGGGAAGGATGAGTGTTCTGATCTGCTCATACCTCGCTTGAGGTCACCAGTTTGACTACGGTTGCAGGACACTCATAGCAATTAACACAATTAACACTCCCACCCTTGCATTTCACCCCTGGGTGTTAAACGAAGGATGTGAGCAACTTCATAGAATGCAAAGCTGGGCCCTGCAGGCCCTCTATAAGCTGCTAAGACATGACAGCCTGCAATGGCCAGAGCACAGAGACAACACTCACCAATTTTTAACCTAAATGTGCTCTGCTCTGCCTCTTTTTGCTCAGAGGTGTTTCAGACACACCCTCTGTGGACCAAAGCACAATACAGCACGGTGCAAAAAATGGGTCAGCAAGGGGTGATTCCCGCAGGCACCGGTATAAGAAGGTTTTGAGGAAGAATGTGTGCAGTCTCTAAAGCCAGGGAACACCTGAGGGGGAGAGGAAGATCCTGCTCTAAGTGAAAGCAGAGCAAGACAGGTCTGCTTTACTTCAGGAGTGCAGCAGATTCTTCTCCACAGATAAGAAAATAACAGTCATCAACCATCCACCCCACAGAGCTTGATCCTGCTTTCCTATTTCTGGAGCCACGTAAGGGCTCGGAACAAGATTTAGGGTTCTTTCTCTAAGTTAATCCTTCAGGGAGCAATTTCACTGCCATTCAAGCACAGATATCAAATACACCCTATTGGAAGGCACAGGGCACTGTGTAACGTAACCCAGACTAGTATGTAAAAAGCTTCATTTTTCCAAAGACAACTGTTTTATTTACAAGACCTCAGTTGTTACCCACACAGGGTAGCAGAAACTGAAAGGATTGATTAAGCAAAATGGATTAATGCAGCAAAAGGCCACTTCCCACACATTCAAAATTCACTTGTACATGTGTAACAGTCACAATCCCATTCCTTATGGTGCTTCCCAGCTGGTACCAGCAGCCCACAAAGTCTGTTCTAATAGATGTGTCGCACCTGTCCTCGCACCAATTCTAGCTCAGAGCCTTGGAGAGCATTAGGATCCATTAACCAAACGGTTTGCTGGCTGAGGTTGCTCTCCCATACCTGCAGCACCCAAACCGTCTCCAGGAGCTGCTCCCACTGCTGCAGGAGATGCCAAGCCAGCCTCATGGTGCTGCGCCAAGAGCCTGCAAGTTCAAAGTCCTGAGAAGCACCTCAGAGCTGAGTTCACAACCACTTTATTATCACTCCATCACAGAGTTGCCTGCACTGCCCAGCAGCTCCAAACGAACCCTCCATGGCCGTGACAGTCAGCACCACAGGACCACTGAGGTTTCATTAATATTCATGCACCACTGACACTCGAGCAAGCAGTGAAAACTCACTTTCTACAGCAGATCATTAAGCAAGGGGAAATGAGCGACCTCCGAAGACCCGCTGCGCCACAGATGTCACCAGGAGCTGAAGGGACAGAGACAGGGTCATCGCCCGGCACCTCACTTAATAAATAACAGCTCTAAACGACTGTGGCCTTGCCATGCCCAGCGAGACCCACATGAGATAAAGCATCTGGGAAGTGGATGCCCAAAATGCAAGCTGGGCATAGCTGTGCCTCCTCTCAGCAACCCTGGCCCAGGAGAGCCTTGGCAGCAGGACGCTACTGTGCGGCAAGAAATGTGTCACCAGCAGATTAGGTGCATAATTCTGAAATAAACCATGGTGTCTCAGGTACAGTTAGCCCAGATCAGTAGGAACACCCTCAGCCTGCAAAGCTTGGGAAAACTTACCTCCTCCTACAAGCCGGTCGCATTTAGGAGCATCCCAGCGCTTCCTCGAAGCATCCCAGCTCGGGGTGTTCAGCAGAGCTCCCCCAGGCAGTGGTTATGAAACTCCACACAGCAGAGACTCATCTCAGATTACAGACCCTAATTGCTGCTATCAGTCAGAGCAACAATTAGCATCGGGTTAATGCACTTCCAGGGCTCTCAGGAGAGGAGGAGGAAGGAAAAGTGAGTCTTAGTCCCAGTTTACTTCAAGTTCATTGGGAGGCCACAAGAAAGGACCTCACAGGCACACTTCCCAGGCAGCTGGTTTCCCCAGGACACCCAGCACCTCTAAAACACCCAGAGCAGCACATGAAAAGCCCCAAGCTCCTCCAGCTCTCCTAGTCCAAGCTGACAGCTGCCCTACCTCTGCATTCCCACAGAAAGAAACTAATGGAAGATCATTTGATAGGAATAGTTGGACTCGATGATCTGATGGGTCTCTTCCAACCTGGTAATTCTATGATTCTATCACACCTCATCCAAAATGAGCTGCCCTCTCTACTAGAAGCCAGCATCACCCCCCACAGCCTCTGCTCCTTTTAGCTGCTTCATTAAAGCCTAACACCCCCCAGGTGTGCACCAGACATGGCAGATTCAGCCTCTTAACCCTTCTGTAACTCTTGAACTCCATAGCCCCACAGTAACAAGACTACAAGCAGTACAACAGGCCACATACAGCAAGGAAAATCCTATACTCTCAGCATGCACAGCTGCCCATGGAGCTGCTGCAGAGGAGATTTGAGGTTTGTATCATTTCAGAATTCGGCCACCCAACTCCTTACAACCTTAGGGGAATCAAGAGTGGAGTTGGAAACCACAAGTCATCTCAAACCCACAAGATTTGTTTCTAAAAGTATTTGCCTGACCTGCAAGACTATATAAGGAGTCCCCTGCGTTTATCTTTTTCCTCCAAGAAAAAAGGTATTGCTGGAGGATCAGGACAGACTGCATCCAATCTCAGAAAAGCAGAACATTTAAGGCCCGAGATGAGAGCTTTGTCTGCTGTTCAGCCCATTTAAACCAACTGAAAAGACTAGAAAATGGCAAAAAGTGCTTACACAAAGCCAGGGGCAGCAGCATATTGACCTCACGAAGCATCCTGCAACAGGGACTGAGGGAGATAAAGGTGCACGGGTGCAGGGTCACCACCCTAGCACATCAGAAAGGCAGAGGCATCCCAGGACTAGGAGCCCCGTGTCCCAGGAAAACAGCTGGAATTGCGTGCTGCAATCAGCCAGGCTCCTACAGTGCAGCATCCTGGGCTCAGCAAGCCAAACCCGGGGGCATCCAGCCTGGCAAGGAGGGAAAGACCAGTGGGCAGCGGTGGGAGCATGTTTGTGGGGTCTGCCCAAGCCTACAGCCCCATGGACCGCAGCTCCCCAAGAAGCACCCAGCCCCACACCCTGTCACAAGGGGGTCTCTCAGCCCTACAGCCTGCAGATTTCAGCAACACGAGCTGCCCCCGGCCTTCAGCCCATCATGAGGGGCACTCAGCCCCACAGCCTGCAACTCCTAAGCCTACGGATTGCAACCCCCACAGCATACGTACTACAAGCCCACAGCCTGCAGGTTGCATCCCCACAGCCTGCATCCCCCAATCCTACAGCCTGCATCTCCCAATCCTACAGGTTGCATCCCCACAGCCTGCATCTCCCAATCCTGCAGGCTGCAGCACCCCAGCCTGCTTCCCCCAGCCATACAGGTTGCATCCCCACAGCCTGCATCCCCCAATCCTACAGGTTGCATCCCCACAGCCTGCATCCCCCAATCCTACAGGCTGCATCCCCCAATCCTACAGGTTGCATCCCCACAGCCTGCATCCCCCAATCCTACAGCCTGCATCCCCCAATCCTACAGGTTGCATCCCCACAGCCTGCATCTCCCAATCCTGCAGGCTGCAGCACCCCAGCCTGCTTCCCCCAGCCATACAGGTTGCATCCCCACAGCCTGCATCCCCCAATCCTACAGGTTGCATCCCCACAGCCTGCATCCCCCAATCCTACAGGTTGCACCCCCACAGCCTGCATCCTCCAGCCCTGCAGGTTGCAGCCCCACAGCCTGCATCCCCCAATCCTACAGGTTGCACCCCCACAGCCTGCATCCTCCAGCCCTGCAGGTTGCAGCCCCACAGCCTGCATCCCCCAGTCATAGAATCATAGAATAACCAGGTTGGAAGAGACCCACTGGATCGAGTCCAACCATTCCTGCATCCCCCAATCCTACGGGTTGCAGCCCCACAGCCTGCATCCCTCAATCCTGCAGACTGCAGCCCACAGCCTGCATTCCCCAGCCCTGCAGTCTGCATTCCCCAATCCTACGGGTTGCAGCCCCACAGCCCCCCATCCTACAGGTTGCAGCCCCACCGCCTGCATCCTCCAGCCCCGCAGGTTGCAGCCCCATAACCTGCACCCCCCTACCCTCAGCCCTAAGCGCAAAAGGCGGGAACAGTCTGGCCCCGCCCACAGCCCGTCAGCGCAGAAAGCGGAAGCACCTTGACCCCCCTTTCCCACGCCCCCCTTCCGCGAGAGGGCGTGTCTTAATTAGCATGCGGCGCAGTGCACGCCGGGGCCGCTGCAGTGTCTCGCCGTGATCTCGAAGTCAGTCTTTTTATTGGTACTATATATATTGTCTTCCGCGCAGTTTTGCCACGCCCGGGGGAAGCTCACCGCCGAGGCCAGCGCGGGGTGCGCGTCACCCGGGCCCCGCCTCGGGGAAGGTCTGAGGCACGGGCCGCCTGCGGCCCCAGCAGGGCCCCGCCCGCGAGGGGCGGGTGAGCCACCAGCAAGGGGGGGCCCCGCGCGGCACGCGACGGGCAGGAGAAGCCGCGGCGGCGCCGCCCGGCGGATGCTCGAGGCCGCGCGGGGCTTTGGGACAGACTCACGGCCGGCAACTGAGTCCAATGGGTGAGGCGGGACAGAGCCCCGTAACCCAATTCAGACTACTCTCCCCCGGGCACTTCTTTTTGCACCTCCCAACCTTTCACATCGCTCGACCCTCCATGCCGCTTATCTACCCACCCCCACACCCCTTCTTGAGGCTGAGGGGAGACCTTATTGCCCTCTACAAGCCCCTGAAAGGAGATTTTGGAGAGGAATAGAATGAGTGAGGCAGCTGGTTTTCTCCACAATGCTTCCCTGAGCCAGGAGCAGGGAGAAAGAGCTGGGTTTGCGATATCTCAGGGTGAGACATGGTTTCCTCACCGTGCTGCACTTGCTTTGGGGAGTGAGCTGTCTCCTCATCTCTGGGTGTTGGTTCCTGAGATTCTGAGAACGTGCTGTATCACCAGAGGAGAGCAAGGAAGCTGGTGAAGGGGCTGGAGAACAGGCCTGATGAGGAACGGCTGAGAGAGCTGGGGGTGTTTATCCTGGAGAAGAGGAGGCTGAGGGGAGACCTCATTGCTCTCTCCAACTACCTGAGAGGAGGTTGTGGAGAGGAGGGAGCTGGGCTCTTCTCCCAAGTGACAGGGGACAGGACAAGAGGGAATGGCCTCAAGCTCCATCAGGGGAGATTTAGGTTGGACATAAGGAAAAACTTCTTCCCAGAAAGGGTCATTGGTCACTGGCAGAGGCTGCCCAGGGAGGTGGTTGATTCACTTTCCCTGGAGGTGTTTAAGGGACAGGTTGGCGAGGTGCTGAGGGACATGGTTTAGTGTTTGATAGGAAAGGTTGGACTCAATGATGCAGTGGGTCTCTTCCAACCTGGTGATTCGATGATTCTATGTTTCTATGAATCACTAGATTGGAAAAGACCCACTGGATCATCAAGTCCAACCATTCCTCTCAATCGTTTAAACCAAACCCCTCAGCACCTCATCCACAGGACAAGGGCAAACAGCCTCAAGCTGCACCAGGGAAGGCTCAGACTAGATATTTTCCACAGAAAGGGTCACCAAGCACTGCCAGAGGCTGCCCAGGGAGGCGGTTGAGTCACCATCCCCGAAGGAGTTTAAAAGACGGGTAGAGGAGGTGCTCAGGGTTTAGGGGCAGATAGGAATGGTGGGACTCGATGATCGAACAGGTCTTTTCCAACCTGGTGATTCTATGATATTTCACCCCCGGTTCAGATGACTCTCCTCCAGACACCTTTTGTGGCCCCAAGTCAGATCACTCCCCCCACACCTCTTTTATCCCCCACCCCAGCTCAGATTCTCCCCCAGATACCCCTTTTTTACCCCCCAATTCAGACTACTCTCCCACTACTACCCACTCCAGTTTAGTCTCCTATCCCCAAGATACCCTTTTTTTTACATCTCCGGTTCACACCACTCTCCTCCAGCTGCCTTTCTTACCCTCCTCCAGACACCCTTTTTCACCCCCTAGTTCCAGCTACTCTCCTCCTCCACACACTTTTTCACCCCCCATCACTGGATGGGCTTTAAGGTCCCTTCCAACCCAACCCATTCCATGATTCTAAAACTGGTGGCAGAGGATGGGCCCCCACAGCACCAGTTTCTCCCACCCACTTCAAAAGAACCGAGCCACACGATTTTTGTTAGAAACTTCCGCCGCTGTTGGTTTCTGCCAGCCCCGTCCCTGCTCTGCGCTCACAGCGGGTTGGGGTAGCGGCGCTGGGAGAGCAGCCTGGGCTGGCTGGGTCGAGCAGCAGCAGTGAGCTGGGAAGCAGAAAGAGATGGTGTAAAGGAAGGTTGTACCCCAAAACACGGACCTATTGTCCTCAGGACACAAGCCATCTCCACTTCCCTCCACCATCACATCACACTGTCATCATGGTGCTTCCCCTTTTTAATTTCTTAACCTCCAGGGCTGGCAACCCACTATATCCCCCTGCCCACAGCAGATCCTGGGCAATCTGGTGTCACCACAAAAGCCAGGAGCCACCCCCACCCCTACTCAGCACCACCCAAGAGGATGCTCTCACCTGAGAGACCTGGGCTGGGTTGAAGAGAGGGATGGTCCCTACTGGTGGGGGAGACTCATGTGAGCTGGTCTGGAAGGTGTAAAGAGAAATTTAACAGCCTCTTTCAGTCTGAAACCCCCCATCACACACATACATCTCCTTCCTCTTCACCTGCTGACTCCCTGTCCGCATCCCATGAGCCTTTCATCTCAATGGACACTGGAGTAACAGGAAAGGTATTTTCACCTTCCAAACAAAAGAACCCCGAAACAACTTAAAATTAAGAGCTTCTAAAAGGCTGGCGGAGAGAAGGGCGAGGGGATCCACACAGCATTTACCAGGGTTTCTGGATAGAGGCTGAGCCGGAGAGCTTGTCCCGGCCACAAAAGGGGCATCAGGTGTGGATGGCAATGCCTGTTCCTGAAACCACATCCTCCCATTTAGATCAGAAGCTCCTTGCATGGCGAGACCTCTGTACCAGAAAGCACACCATGCTTCGGGGGTACCTCTCTGCACCCATCCTGCTGGAGGTACCCCAAGAGCAACAGGCACCTGAGCTACGGGGCAGCTGCAGGGCAAGCAACCCCTGTCACAAAGCTGAACAACCCAGGGAACTCAAAACTAGGCAGGAGGCTGGAAGCCAAGCCTGTGTAGAGTGAAAGGGGCCACCGGGGTCCGTGGGTGCCACATGTTTTTCCTCATTTCCTGCTAGTTTTGCAAAATATCCTAAAATTTCCTGCAGCGGGGCTATAAGGTCACCCCTGACCAGGAGAAAACTTCCAGAGGAAGATCTCGCTCCAATATCTGCCTCCAAGCCCATTGTGCAGCTGCAGCTGGGGACGTGACACCCAAGGAGTCAGTCAGGTCTGGGGTAACCACATGGGGCCGCTTCCCTCTCTGCCGTTTCCCTCTCTTGACTGCTTTTCCAGTCAATGGTTTTCCTTCCCCTCAAGTCCTAAAACCTACTGGAGCGGTGCCACTCACAGCTGCTTTCTGCTCCAGTGGAGGGCAAGCAATCTCCACAGACTTTGCTGAGCACTCCGAGGACCTCCCAGGTCAAAGAGGCTTTAGGAATTTACAATTATTATTAATCAAGGATTCATTTCCAGTCTAAAAGGGCTCCCGGTCTTGCTCTGTCCTGGCATAGAGTGTCTGTGGACACAAAGAGCTGTGCAACGTCACTGCCCCGCTGCCTGCACAAGGATGGAGGAAGAAATAGTGTGTGGCCCTGGGTGTCACCTGGGGACAGGACAGGCTTTTGTCCCCTACCTGCAGTTCCAGCGTGGGGGAGTCCGGGTCTGCCTCGGACACGGCTGTGGGAGAGGTTTCCTTGGTGGGCTTCGACCGAAACCAGCCAAACCACCTGAATCCAGAGCTCTGGGAGATGGAGGTTGTCACGAAAAGAAAGTATGGAAACAGATGAGGAGGATGCTACGGCCACCCAGATGCTCACTGGCAGGCACAACAGTGATCAGGACAAACAAACTCGAAGCATAAGGCTTCACATTTGCTCTAGTACACTCACCTTGTCCTCATCTGGCTTTGCCTCCTCTGCTGATGCCAGCTCTTCAGCAGTGTCATCAGCTGTAGTCTCCGAGGAATGCTGGCTGTCATCTTCCAAGGAGATGGTGGAGCTCTCCGAGACAGTCCGAGCTCTTGTCTTTAACCCATCCTGGCAGCAGAGACTGGAGCTACCACATGGCGTTTCCCAGAGGAGCCACCCCAAGCACGATCAGGGTGCTCCCAGGAGTCCTCCATGCCAGGCTTCACAGATAGCATCCCTGGGGGCCCCCACATCCCTCACACAGCAAGAGGGGAGCAGAAGCACCCACAGTGTGGTGCAGTAGTGAGGCTGGAGAAGGCTGCCCCAACCCATCAGGTCCCCCAAGGGGACAGCTGGCACCGCAACAGGGAATTCTGTGCGAGCAAATGTGTAGAAGGATGAGTCAGCAAGTCCCAGATTCCCCTAGGTTCCCCAGTGGAAGGGTCTCCCTGACCCCTCTGGCTCACCTGCTCTGCTGGGAGGGTGGGCTGCACGCCTTTGGGGGACAGTGGGGTGCCCTGGGGCTCCCCAGCATCTCCTGTGGAGAGAAGGACACAGTCAGGGTCTGACTCGAGAGGCTCCTGCCATGTTCATCAGAGATGTTTCCAGTATTTCTGTCATCCCCCCACAGAGAGCAGGGCTGTGTGGCCAAGAGGTCCTCCCGAGAGATACAAAAGGCCGTTCTAGTCCCTTTCTCTGTCCACACTGGCACTGGGGAAGGAGTAAGGCACAAGGCTCCGCTGGTGCATCCCAACCCCCCACTTTGTGCTCCTGGATGCAGAACTGGTTTTCCCATCTGGCAGGAGCACTGCCACCAGCCCTCCCTTGCTGCTTTGGTCACGTTCTTCCACAAATGAAGACCCATCCGCCCCAGGCAACCAGCGCTGGTGGATGCTGTTTGCATGCACGGCACCATGGCAAACACAGCTCGATGCCTGGAGCAAGGTTGGAGGGAAACAAGGTACTGGATGAAGGCAGCGGCATTTCAAGTGACACACATGCCATAGGGAATCACGCTTCCCTGGTGGATGGTTCATCCCAATGCTGCTACCTGGGGGCAGGCAGTTTTGAGACAAACAAGGATGGAGCACTTGCCTGCTGGTGGCACTGGCTGTGGAGAAGGCTCAGCAAAAACCACGCCGGGGCTGAGTGTGGGGTTCTGCAGCTCTTGCCCAACAACAGGCAGCGGCGATGCTGTGACCCGAGTGGAGGCTGGAGACCAGAGGGACACATCCTCACGGGAGCTGGATCCCTGGGGTGGTGTGGATTGGTGCCACTGGTGGCCTTCGCTCTGTGGAAGCTCATGGCCAGGTTCTCCATCTGCAAAAAAACAACCCCACCACACCTCAAGAGTTTACTCCAGGGCTTATTTCTCCTAGGTGTTGCGCAGAATTCTCCACTGTTCCATTATACATCAGCAGGTGCCAGGGAGGGACCCAAGGGGGACCACAAATAAGTGAGGGACAAGTAGGGTACAGCACAGCGATGCGGGCCTTTCAGAGGCTCCAAGGAAGGTGGACTGTGAAAGACAGGAGGAAGAACCTCCTGGGAATGCACCTGAAGTTGCAAATGAGATCAGCAGGGGAATGCCGTGGAATCAAAGAGACTGAGCACAAGCAGCACGTGCCGAGCTGTTCAAAGGAGCCTGGGGTCTTCAGCCTCTTCTTCCACTCCTGTTGCACCCCCCGAACAGGAAAGAATTCACCAGGATGCTGTACCCTTCCTGCTCCACAGGAGGAAAATATGGAGTTCTAGTGGCAATGCCCACTGTGGCCACTGCAACCTGCTGCTTCGTTTTCTTTACCTGCCATTGATGCAGCAGCCCAGGGGAGCCCTGGCTGAACAGGTGCCACCTCCGGGGGAAGGTCATCTTCCTTCTGCAAGGAGTCAGAGGGAAAACGTGATAAAACAGGTACAAAAAGGGATGGCACAGGGCAAAGAATAAGGAAAACTTGAAGCCAATGTAAAGGAAAGCACAGTGCTCGTGGGTCCACGGGAGCTCAGGCTGCAGGCAAGACCCGCGCCAGCACCACCACAGCTCTTTCCCAACAAGCAAAGGCACTACAGAGCCAACATCATGCTGAGAGCTGGCAGGAGGGGTAACCAGATATAGAAAAGGGCACAAACCCAAAAGCAGACATGAAACTTGAGTGAAGAGCATTCATCCAGGGTCCAGGCCACAGCTAAGGGACATGAGCACCTGCCAGCAAGGTGATGCGCTGCAAGCGTCCTCTGCAATATCCTTACCATGAGAGGAGATCCTCATTCACCCACCAGCCCCTGACTGCCCTCCTTGAGCCAAGACAAGGAGCCTTTTGCCCCGTGGGAAGCTCCGCAGCCGTCACAGCTCACCCACTCAGGTGTTGCAACTGCTGAAGGCCCAACAGCACAGACCACATCTGAACTCACAAGCCAAGGGGAAAAGCACCCTAGTAACAACCGCCTGTCTCTTTGGATTCAGGGCAGAGGAAGAAGATGCTTCTGCAGACAAACTACATTGCAGACAAGCTGCATCCTGGCTCCTCCTTACCTCCCATTCCTGGCAGCAGGCTCGGAGCTGTACCAGCCAGTCGGGCTCCAGTGTCTGGTCCTGTTCTGGCATCTCTAGAAGCAGTGGGTCAGAGAGCTTCAGCCGCTCGGCTAGCTGCGGAACCAGGAGGGCAACGGACCTTGTCACACATCTTGGCTCCACAAGGAGACTGACCCTGGCAGCAGTGGCCCACAGCCAAGCACACAGGCCCAGGGGAAAGGAATTGCACTTGGTAATGTGGGGGTAGAAGTAACACCAGCCTCTTGTGTGAGGTTTATACCATTCTGCATCGCTGCAGGGCTGATTCCGAGCCCTGCAGAGCCTCCCAGCTGGGATGCCTTTTGCCTCCACAGAGATGTCAAAGTACCAATGTCAAAGATGCTCTTCCCATCAGAGACACAAGTAACTGTTACCGTCCTTTTCTCCTCCAAGCTAAATGAGCACCTTTAATTCTACTTGACATCCAGCCCCAGGCACCAGTGGGTTTGAAGGACACCCCAGCAGGAGGTCTGGGAACAGAGCTTTGCATCATTCTCAGACCTGCCCTATGAGGATGGATGGGAGCTGGTAGGGTTTAAACTAAGGTCTCACCCAGCTTTCCTCTGGAGTTCCCTCACCTGGCTTTGCAGCAAGCATTAACATTACCAAAAACCACACGGAAAACAAATACAGGGCTGGTAGGGACTTTCTCAGGTTATGGGCACTCAAGAAAATCTTGTGTGCCCACACCAGACCTTGCTTGTCTGATTTGCACTTACAAATCTCCCAGGAGAAGATATCACAGCCTCTCAGGCCTGTCCTGGTGCTTAATGTCCTTAAAGCTAAAGAGTTTTTTCTTAATATCTGAGTGAAATCTTCCCTGCTGCAAACTAAGCTTCTTGATTGCTGCTCCGTGGAAGCTGCAGAGACAGCAAGGCACCAGCCCATGAACAGCAGCCTCCTGCGTTCCAGAGGGCTGTTATCACATCCCACATACCCCTGCCTCCCCCAGCATATCTTGCCTGGAAAAAATAACCCCGAGGCCTTCTTCAGAGGTCATTTTCCCCTCAATCTCTTATCGTTCCTGCTCTTCTCTTCTGCACTTGCTTCCAATTTGACCCTCTCATCCCAAACAGGGTGCAGTGCCCCAGCAAAGACCCCCAAGCCCCAAGCATGGGAGACTGTCACCTCCCTGTCTCACACGTGCTGTTCTTGCTCTCACAGCCCAGATTAACATTATAACATTGGCAGGTTTGTTTTCTTTTTTTTTCTTTGCAACAGCATCCTGTTATGCTGCTGGTTGGTATTTTTTCCATGCTCCACTATCTCCCCCAGGTCCCTCTCTGCAGTATTGCTGCTGCATGTCTAATGTCTCCTGCAAGAGAGGGGTCTGTGCCGCTCTGTCTGCAGCCTTCCCTGTCAACGGAGCAGGAGGCTCTTCTAGGGCAACCCATCCCTCCAGCCCCGGGTGAGATGGAGGGCTCCCTGCAGAGCTAAATCCCAGTCTGGAGAAATTGCTTAGACCAGGGCCTAGTTTTAAAACAGCTGGATGAGAGGAGATGACACTCAAAGCACTGCTTGTCAAGTCTTTACTGAATTTGCTCTTACTGATATTGACGCAATTCTTGGGGATTTATTAAGGCTCCCTCCCAGGTCCTTCAGGCTTATTTATCTTCTACATTTTCCTATGAGGCTGCCAATAAAGCCATCCAGAGGTGAATCTGCAGCTCATCCATAGAGGTCTCAGCTATTCCCTTCGCCCCAGACCCTGTCAGACATTTCTTCCTGTTCCTAAGGTTTTAAAATCAAAGTCCAAACCGGCACAAAACACACTTCCGATCTCCGGGGATTTACAGCAAGACGCTACACAGCCGGAGCCCATCGTGGGACAGGGACTGGCCATGGAGAGCAGAGCAGCCCAGCACCCAGGCAGGTACCTGCAGACCCACTGTCCCATCTCTTTGCAAACACAAGCGTGTTCATCCTAAATCAATTGCAGGAAAGAGGAAATTATAAGCATGATTACTCCTAAACGGGGGGAATGTTTAATCCAAAAGCTAATATGCACTTTGATCCAATATTAATGAACCAGCACCTGGTTGTGTATCATTCCCAGCTTCAAAAGAGGGGAAGTCTTAATCAAACACTAATGTGTATCATAATTTGTAACACAGTCTAAAACATCAAAGACAAGAGCGTCTACGAATGCACTAGTTTTTCAGATGAAAGTGTTTTCTCCCAGGAGAAGCATTATCCCCAGCAGAATGGTGGATCCGAGAGGCTATTAGACAGTAAATGGGTTTCAACAACAGGATGGGGGGGCTGCATGAGCCAAGTTTGGGGTGATTTCTGCAGCATCTGCTTCAGGCAGGCGTCCTTGCTGTCCCACACCACATAGCACTGTGGCCTTTGCACCCTTCCTGATGGAGGAAGGCTTTGGGCAGCCTTAGCACTGCCCTGGTGATGTGCATGGAGCGAGCAGACCTGCTCTCTTGAGCACTCAACCTGCCTGGAGGACCTGGAATACTTTGCTTCATCCCTTCCTGCCCCCACGTCCTGCTAATGAAGCTGAGGAGCTGGGCTCAGTGCTACAAGTTGGGACACGGTCCTAGTCTTGTCACACCAAAAGAGCCCCTGGCAGGTAAACGCAACCGTGGGATGATGTGCTGGAGGGGAAATGTCAAGCACTCGCACTTCAGCTTAAGTCTGTGCCATTTAGAAGTTCAAAAAGCCTCTCCAGAATAAAAAACATCCTCTGCTTCCAAATTATTCTCTTCCTACTTGGCAGTCAACACAATTCCTTTGTTTTCTGCCCTAAATCCACGGGTATTAGAGATCCCACGGAGGCGTCGGCTTTGCTGTACGCAGCACACACCAGACAGCGAACCCCACAGGCCCACTCAGAGCTGTCAAGCACTCCCAGTACAAGGAACCCTGAGGATGCTTCCCACCTCGAAGGGTCCTGAATGGGTATCACACCCAGCCAAGGATGTGGGGAGATGGGACACTCACCTTCACCACCTGCTGGGCCAGGACAGGGTGGCTGGCCGGATCCTGACCTAGGAGTGCGGTGGCAATCTGCTCGCAGTATTGCAGGGCCAGGGCTGGGAGCCCGTGGTCAGCCAAGCGGGAGGCATAGAGGAGCTTGTAGACCTCAGGAGGGGGAAACAGAGCAGACATAGGTGAGCAAGGAGATGCTCGTGCCTAGGGGTCTGCCTAACGCATCATCCCAGTGTAATTCACAGCACCTTGAATCACAGGTCGCATCAACCAGAGGTCACCTGCAGCTTAGGGGCACCCCTACCCACCTCCATGGGGCCATCTGGCCTTGGTTCCCCAAACCACAGCATCATCACAAGACTAGACCAGCCCAGAGCCAGCAGACAGGCGGTGGGGAGAGAATGCCAGCCCATCACCTGCAATGATCCACCCAGTCTGAGCAGCACCCACAGCAGCGGCAGCTGAGTGTTTATGTGAAATAGGAAAAGTCTATCCATCACCCAGAGAGCAGGAAGGCAACCAGACCTGGGCAAGCATGGATCAGACACACCATGCCCCAAAATCTGCCTGAAGCCCTACCCTGGGGAACCTCCCTGCCTGGCCCAGGCAGTCTCCCAATAACTTCTGAAGCCCTGCGAGGGGTTAAGCCTCGAAGAGCAGCCTGAATCCCTGTTTTCAGCGGGATGGATGCCTTTTGGGGCAGATCTGAGCTGCTGCACCAGCTGTGTTTGTGCATCTCTGCTACCTGGAAGGGGAGCAGGAAGGACTTGGGCTGTCGTAGGTGCTGGCAGTACTCGAAGACTTCCATCCGCTGGATGGCTTCAGTCCTGGCAAACTGGGCAAACGCCTGACTGCGGAGGAGAGGGGCAGGTTCAGTGAGCAGGAACAGGGCTCTCCCTTGAGACAGCCCCACACACAAATTTACAGCTCCATCGCTGCACAGGCCGATGAGAAAAGCAGTTAAAACCCACAAACAGGGATTGCTTTTTCATAAAAGCGAGAACCCAGAGATGAGGAAGAAGGCGGGACATCACTCTGGCAAGGGAACCACCTGCCTGGGCTCACTCACCTGTGGCTGCTGCCCAGAAGGACCATGCGATCTGCTTTCACCCCAAAGTAACCAAAAGGAACATCTGCCACCAGGTAGCAGAAATGAGCTGCTTCGACTGCACCCTTGCCAGCTGCATGGGAGGGGAAAAAAGGCACTTAAGTCCTGAGAGAGGGGTCACCACATAGTCAGCATTGTTTTGGAGGCCCCCAAGCTCACATGAAAACCCCAAACCCAACTACATCACTTTTCTTGCCTTCCCTTTCTGACTCTGAACTCTCCCCCTCATTTTCTGCCTATTTTCCCCACACGCTGCTTTCCATGCCAGGCAGGGAGGTCAGCTGAGTGGTGGGACCAGGGGAGAGCCCGTGCAGGGCCCAGCTCCAGCTCCACCTCTTCAGGGTGTCATCATCAGCACAAAACCACTGAGCGTCCCTAACACTGGGAACAAGTCTTAGTCACTGCAATCCCACATGCTCTTGAGTCCAGCCACTCCAGAACAGCTAATGGATGTGTCTGAACATCACAACTCCAGGTGTACAGATGTGCGCTCCCCATTTCAACACTGATGTGCATCCACACCAGCGTGGACGTGCTTGGTGACGTTGCAGGTGCTCACCCAACTGTTACAAGACAGCAGGGATACAACTGCTCAGTATGGCCTCAGCTCACCCAAAGTGTCTCCCATGGTGACGATGGCCCGGTGACACAGCTCCGCGTCTCCAGCCTTGTTGGACAACATTACGGCCAGGTGGGGCCTCCAGTCTCCCCACGTAGCATTCCCGCAGCACTGGAGGAGACACAAGGAGGAGGAAGGTGAGCAGAGGTGGTGACCACAAGGTGGGTGCCACAGGCAGGTGACGCAGCAGTAGGACATGCTTCTTGCTCACAGACCAGAGCTGCCTGGGGGATCCTTCCTGACATGAGCTGGAAGAGGGTCTGCAGGGGATCGTTGGTGGCCAGTGTGCTGGTGAACCTGTGAGGAGACAGCAGAGATGGGGCTGCCACATCAGGACCCCAAACCCCCATTCACCTCCAAGGGCTCTACCCAAATTCCAGGAACGCAGTGTCTGGAGGGGCTTCTTGGAGAAGGCGCAAAGAATCGTCATCGGTGCAACAGGCTGATGATCTATGGTACTTCCAGAACAGGCAAATCTCCAGGACAATGCTGGATAAAACCTCCTTAAAAGGATTCAGGTTGCATAAAACAGAAAATTTAACTCTCCCTGAAGGGATCAACTCAATCCAGACTAAGTACGTTAATTCCACCAGAAAACGTTCATATGAGTGGGATGAACAGCTCAGATCAGGACGGATCGTGACAAAGATAGTTCAGCTCCCCCCACCCCGATGACTGCTTTTGTGAGGGCAGAAAGGGCAAAGCCCAGGATAAGCGCACTCCTCATCTCCGGAGATTTGCATTCCTTCTGCTTTCCAGCCCCTACTTGGTTTCTCATGTTCAGCAGGAAGCCCAAGGAACTCAGAACCATCCAGATGGATGCCCCCCTCTCCCTTTTGCCCCCTCTGAAAGAATCCAGTTGAAATCAACAGTCTTTCCCATGCACTGGGGCTGAGGACACCCAAAGGAACAATAGGCTTGGCAAAGCCAGCCACAGAGCACCTTACCTTGCTTTAAACTCTCCAACTTACCCGGTGAGAACCCAGCTGTAGGTCCGAGGGTCCATCTTGCTGGAGAGGAAGAGAGCATGGCCCCACAGCTGGTTCCTCATGGCCCAGACCAGCGCGTCCTGCAG
The DNA here is from genome assembly GCA_013389865.1 of Piaya cayana. Lineage (NCBI taxonomy): Eukaryota > Metazoa > Chordata > Aves > Cuculiformes > Coccyzidae > Piaya > Piaya cayana. The sequence goes on from WAAB01010646.1 coordinate 26,703, forward strand.
CCAAGGTGAAGAGACAGGGCTTGCACTGACTCCTCTTCCCCGCTCTCCTCTTCTGCCAAGGGATCAACCCTCCGCTCACGTAGCTCAGAAAAGAGCTCTGATGACTGCTCTGGCTTTAACAAACACCCTCTAAAAAACCTCTTCCACATTCACAGAGTTCCTTTTTCTTTCTGCCTTGCACGATTACAAGAACGGAAACCTTCACAGCAATATTGTCATCCCTGAATTTCCAGGTGTCTGTTGCCTGCTAGCTCTCGATGCCACCACTATGGGATCCCAGTTTGAGCACCCAAGCTTTGCTGTATCCAGCCATCTAGCTCCCCATGCCTTCAGCATCCCCTGAGATCGCAGCCACAACTAAACCCATGGGACTGGCATAAACCTTTGCAGCTTGTCCTCACTCAGGACCTCATCTCAATGGTAGGAAATCATTGCCATAAGAGCTGTTGTATGAACACTACTTAATCCCACAACCAGAAGGCACCCCTAGGCCACTTTTCCCTTTAGTACCTGCCTGAAGAGGTCAAAGGGACCAATAAGAGTCAGCCCTGTGCCCTGGATCCTGCTCACCACTTACTTTCTTCCTGCCATAGTAGAGGAGCTTGGTGAACTTCTCCACTATCTGTGCTTGCGTTTCCACGACAGGAGAGACCTCTCCTGTAATGAGGTCCAGCGACCCTGCCTGACACGACATCAACTCATCATCTGTCAGGCCAATCAGGTTTGACGCGGGGCTCTGCCTCTTGTACTTCTCCCGACGCCTGCAGTCTTGCATCAGCAGCTCAGCCGTGTCCGAGCCCATCATGGACTATGAAAGGGAAGGGGAGGAGTGAGGCCCATGGAAGCTACCCCATGAGCAAACGCTGATGACACTTCCAGTGTGACACCCTTATGCTTGTACCCTCATCCTGGCACAGTTCCCCAACAAGATCAACATGCAGTTTTGGAGGGTTCAGCACAACTAGCAAGATCTTCACTGCTCACACTCTGAAAATCTTGTTCATCTGGTTCCAGCAAGCAGCCACAGATTAGATTGAGTGGATTTCATTGTGTTAAGGGAATAACGAATATAGGGGATATCTCCTCAATGAAGGTGGCACTTGTCCCTTTCACAGTTGTTGTAGCACTGAGTTGTTGGTAATTCAGAAGGATGAAAAACAATCACAGAGAAGAGTTTGCTTCAGTTATCCAGGCAGTGTCAAACTGGTTGACGGTGCTATGAGAACGTGATGCTTTTAAGGTATGGCCACCCCACCACCAATCAGATCAAGAGGCACCTAGGGGGCATATAATCTGTCTCACTTCTAAGACTGAAAGAGTCAACCCCTTCCCATGGGACACCTACCCCGTTCTGCTGGCAGAGGAGGATGAGGAGTTTCCAGAGAAGAGCTGAATCTCTGCCTCTTTGAGTTGAGAGATCACAGCTCGTGGCTACCTTCTGCTGGCAAAATGTCAGCACATCCACCTTGTGCAGATCCTCCCTGTAGCAGCAAAGGCATCAAAAGGAAACCCAAGGCAAATAAGTCTAGGACATCATTCAGGTCCCCAGGTTCGCTGATGGGGATGCCGAGAATTCACATGAGAGATGGAGGAGGGAAGATCCACAGTGCCAATGCCACACACCACATTGGTCACACCAAACCCAAAAGTGTTTCAGTTTTATCATTACTATGATTCTCTGCAGAATTTTGTGTTTCAGGGATGCAGAGTGCATCTCAAACCCTCTCTCTGCTCTCCTGGTATTTCCATCCACCCATCTGCAGAGAGCCTCAGATTTGCTTGGCTGTGCTGCTGTTCCAGCCGTGGGTGTCTGAGGCTGCATGATCAGGCACACATGCACGCAGTGTCTTTTATTTAACTGCCAGAACGCAGGGAGAAAGACACGCTTGTGACCACCTAAACCCTTTGGGTCTGAAACAGAAGCAGAAGCCTTTAAGCTACGTGCAAGCCAGGCAGAACTGCTGCCTTAGACTAAAATAATCAGACAGTTGGAAAGCCAGGAGAGGGGGAGCTGGGGATGGAGATGCTGATCCTGGCTCAGTCACATCAACATATCACATGGAGATTCCCAACATCCCTTTTTCAGCAGAAGTGGTGGCCACCAGGTCTTCTATGTGGCTCTTTTGGTCAGCTCTTCCCCGTCTGCACACTCCTCTATGCACTTTGGACAGGAGGGACCAGAAGAGACACTGGTGTAACCAGTACAGCAGAGACAACCTGATGCGATACAGCATGATCCATCCCAGACTCACACTAGACAAATGCGCATCCTGGGTCTGACCCTGCTGTGCTCAGCAGTCTCAAGGGACAAAAATCTTCGGAAAAGCTAAACCGCAGGTTGATCCAGGGCTTCAGACATCCAAACAGA
>WAAB01010648.1:0-10442 GCA_013389865.1 Piaya cayana
AAGAAGGCATTAAGTACTTCAGCGTTGTCCTCACCCTTTGACACAGCTGTTCCATTTGCTTCCAGTAGGGAATGAATTTTCTCTCTGGTCCTCCTTTTATCAATAAGGTATTTATAGAAAGATTTTGTGTTATCTTTCACTGACTTGCCCAACCTGAGCTCTAGTTGGGCTTTAAACCTCCCGATCTTTTCACTGCAAAATCTCACTTCCTCCCTGTAGTCTACCCAAGACACCTGTCTCTTCTTCCAAAGTTCATAGACATTCCTCTTCTTTTCCATGTCCCTCAAGATCTCTCTACTGAACCAAGCAGGTTTTTTTCCCCCACTGGCTCCTTTTCTGGAACATAGAGATGGCTTGCTCCTGAGCTGCTAGGATTTCCTTTTTGAAGAGGAAGACTCTTCACACAGCCCTCATGAGCTCACTTGTCCCAAAGGACAAACAGAATTTCAACAAGATAGTGAGGTAATGTAAGGAAGCAGTGAATATCTTAGAAAAGCAGTGTGTTAGTGTTCTCTGGTATCTTTCGCACTGAGATTCTCCTAGCATCAGCATTGTGCATTTTTATGCTCTGCAGTGAATTATTTCTTTTATATTTGCCTCGGCCTTCCTGTGCACCTTTGGCCTTGTAAATTCCCTTGTTGTTGTAGACCAAACTCTCCCCCACCATAATGTCCTCCAGAGAGGTTTGCATTCTAATTTCAGGTAAATTAAATCTGTGATTACTCTGTCATGAGTTAAACCAGTCCACACTATTTGATTATGCAGATTTGGCTAGCTTTATGAAAGCAGCATGATCCCTGCTCAGGGTTTAGTTCAGGGTTCTTTGCTGCATCTAGAAGGCTGAGCAGTGTCTGTCAGAAATTTTGCATGACCAAATTCAATAGGGAGAGAGCTTATGCCACTACAACTGAGTGAGCTTAGCTTCTTGCGTGCCCTTACAGACCATGGTAAGGCCACTTCCAATATCAGAGGGTAGTTAAAATGTCTTGATGAATTCTGTTATCATGTGCCTTCAATACTGTGGTGGCTTGCTCTCAATCAGTAACCAATCATTCACCAGCTGTTCTCTTACTTCAGTCCCTAGCCCCACAATAAAGTGGAGGAAAAAGTCTGTAGAAGAAAATAAAGGCAGTTTGATAAGCAGAGACAACCTACACATGGAAGCAAAGTAAAAATTTCCTGTTATGCCAGGCACTCAAAAGGTTTGGTAAAATACTACCAGTGTAGAAAAGATGCTGCTACAGAAAGTCTTTCAGTCATTCCCACATTGTTTTGAAATCACATTTCTGTAAATTAGACTTTCTGTGGCAGGCTTTTTAATGCTAAGACAGAATGATCTGCTTTGGTAACGACTATTGTAGTCTAACTTGGTCAGTTTACAGTTTGATTAGACAATTATCTGTGTTAATATCTATGCTTAACATGCTAAAAAAAAGTTTTTCTGAATGTCATGAGCAAATGAACTGTTTTGTACTTAATGGGAATTTGCAGATTAATTGCAGATAAATGTCTGATTTCCTTACAGTGTGGAAGAATTTCTTAAGAGGGTAAAGATCTCTTTTCTGAAGAGAAAAGCCCAGATAGAAGAAACAGGAAACCTGATAGGATTTTTCATATGGCATTTTGTCAAAGCCAGGAAAGCTTAGAGAAACATCTTACCAGGTAAATATTTTTTCTCTCTAAATGAGTTTCCAACAATGTTGTTGATTCTCATTTTCACAGAATCACAGAATCACCAGGTTGGAAGAGACCCATCGGATCATTGAGTCCAACCATTTTGAAAGGGAGGTAGCATTTCCATTTTGAAAGGGAGGTAGCAGCTAGCAGGTTAAGACTACTCTAAATCAGGAGAAGAGGCAAAAGACTGTGACTGGGATGGTCTAAATTCAACTATAGGAGAGCTGCAAGAATTAAGACAATTCCTGGTTACAAATGAAGGGAGATTTCAAAAGATGGCTCCTCTGAACATAAAATGGATGGGGATGAGAGGGTAAAGCTCTTCTCACTGTACCACAAGATCAGGTTCATGACCACCTGTGGAAGCTTAACGTATATAAGTCTATGGGACTGGATGAGATGCATCCCAGAGTCCTGAGTGAATTGGCTGGTGTGATTTCCAAACCACTCTCCATGGTATTTGAGAACTCAGGGCAGTCAGAAGAAGTCCCTGGTGATGGGAAGAAGGTTAAGGTTGTGCCCATTTTTAAAAAGAGTAGAAAAGACAACCCTGGGAACTACTGATCTGTCAGCTTCACCTACATACCTGGGAACATCATGAAACGGATCATCCTAGAAGCTAAAGCACATGAAGGACAGGGAAGTGATTTGANAATCACCAGGTTGGAAGAGACCCATCGGATCATTGAGTCCAACCATTTTGAAAGGGAGGTAGCATTTCCATTTTGAAAGGGAGGTAGCAGCTAGCAGGTTAAGACTACTCTAAATCAGGAGAAGAGGCAAAAGACTGTGACTGGGATGGTCTAAATTCAACTATAGGAGAGCTGCAAGAATTAAGACAATTCCTGGTTACAAATGAAGGGAGATTTCAAAAGATGGCTCCTCTGAACATAAAATGGATGGGGATGAGAGGGTAAAGCTCTTCTCACTGTACCACAAGATCAGGTTCATGACCACCTGTGGAAGCTTAACGTATATAAGTCTATGGGACTGGATGAGATGCATCCCAGAGTCCTGAGTGAATTGGCTGGTGTGATTTCCAAACCACTCTCCATGGTATTTGAGAACTCAGGGCAGTCAGAAGAAGTCCCTGGTGATGGGAAGAAGGTTAAGGTTGTGCCCATTTTTAAAAAGAGTAGAAAAGACAACCCTGGGAACTACTGATCTGTCAGCTTCACCTACATACCTGGGAACATCATGAAACGGATCATCCTAGAAGCTAAAGCACATGAAGGACAGGGAAGTGATTTGAAATAGCAAGCACAGCTTCACCAATGGCAAGTCCTGCCTGACCAGCTTAGTGGATTTCTGTCATAGGGCAACCACAGCGGTAGACATGGGAAAAACAATGGATGTAATCTCTCTGGAATTCTGTAAAGCCTTTGACATAGTTCCCCACAATATCCTTCTCTTTAAATTCGGGAGATATGGATTTGATGGGTGGACTGTGTGGTAGATAAGGAATTGTATGCATGGTCACATTCAGAGAGAAGGTCAATGACTGAAAGCCTAGATGGAGATCCATGACAATTGGCATCACTCAGGGGTCTGTACTGGGACCAATGCTGCTTAATATTTTCATCAGTGATATAGACAGTGAGATCAAGAACACGCTCAGCAAGTTTGCAGATGACACCAAGCTGAATGGTGCAGCTGTCACAGGGGAAGGATGTGGTATAATCCAGAGGGATCTGGACGAGCTGGAGAAGTATGCTTGTGTGAACCTCATGAGGTTCAACAAGGCTAAGCACAAGGTCCTATGCCTGGGTCAGGGCAAACAGTGGTTTCAGTATAGGATAAGAGATGATGCAATTGAGGGCAGCCCTGCAGAGAAGGACTTTGGGGTGCTAGTAAATGAGAAGCTTGACATGAGCCAGCAATGTGTACTCACAGCCCAGAAGGCCAACCATATCCTGGGCTGCATCAGAAGAAGGTGTCCAGGAGGTTGAGGAAGATAATCATCCCCCCTCTACTCCATGCCTGTGAGACCACCACTTGGAGTTTTGTTTACAATCTGGAATCCTCAACATAAGAAGGATATGGAACTATTGCAATGGGTCCAGAGGAGGACTAGAGAGATTATCAGAGGGCTGGAGCACCTCCCATATGAGGCCAGACTGAGAGAGTTGAGGTTGTTCAGCCTGGAGAAGAGAAGGAATCAAGGAGACCGTATAGTCACCATCCAGTCCCTGTAGGGGGCATAAAAGAAAGCTGGGGAGGGACTTTTTACAAAGGCATGTAGTGATAGGGCAATGGCTTTAAATCAGAATGGAAAAGATTTAGACTATCTATTAGTAAGAAATTGTTCGTGATTAGGGTGATGAGACACAGGAACATGTTGCTCAGGGAAGTTGTGGATGCCTCCTTCCTGAAAGTGTTCAAGTTTATATTGGACGGCACCTTGAGCAGCCTGATCTGGTGGGAGCTGTCTGTGACTGTGGTAGGGGTGTGTGAACTTGATGATCTTTCAGGTCCCTTACAAGTTAAACCAGCCTATGATTCTGCAATAGAATAATAGAGTCATAGAATTATAGCATGTCCTGACCTGGAAGGGACCATGAAATTAGAGGGTGTAGTGTGAGTTCATTTTTGCTTCACTAAAATCTCCTTTTTTTGTCAGAAATTAGTTTTTCTGTAATTGTTTACATTTGTGCCAGTAAAAGAGAAAACAGAGCTGTTTGCCTCTACAGAGAAGAAGCTCCAGCCCATGCTTGGGGAACCTTGTACCCTGGAGGTGCTGCTGCAATTTGAGTAAGTAGTGGCAGGCACTGGAAAGGAGGGGAAGTCTGTAACTGAGCTAAAAGGCCTCTTAGTTTAATTCATAGCATGGATCTTATTTGACTTTCAGTGCTAATAACATTTGACTTGATTTCTTGGCCGATAGAATCTTGGCTTGTATCAGAAACAATATGGCCAGCAGGACCAAGTAAGTGATTCTGCCCTGTACTCAGCACTACTGAGGCTGCTTAAAGACTGTGTTCACTTTTGGGCCCCTCACTACAAGAAAGAAATTGAGGTCCTTGGAGCATGTCCAGTGAAGAGTAATGAAGCTGATGAAGGGGCTGGAGAACAAGTCTTATGAGGAGCAGCTGAGGAAACTGGGTTTGTTTAGCCCTTAGAAGGAGGAGGCTGAGGGAGGACCTCATCATTGTCCATTACTACCTGAAAAGGGGTTGTAGGGTGGTGGATAGTGATCTCTTTGCCCAATTGACAGGTGATAGGATGAGCAGTAATAGCCTCAAGCTGTGCCAGGGGAGATTCAGATTAGACATTACGAAAAGTTGCTTCATTAAAGGGTTATCAGTCATTGGAACAGGCTCCACAGGGCAGTGGTTGAGTCACAATCTCTGAAGGCATTTAAAAGATGAATAGATGAAGTACTTAAAGACATGATTTAGTAGTGGACAGGCACTGTTTGGCTTGATGATCTCCAAGTTTTTTTCCAACCTAGTGATTCAATAATTCTATGATTCTTCTTCATTTTTAATTTCCTTTTTTGGAACATGCAATTGTTCTCCAGTTAGAAACTGAACTTTTGAACTGTTTTGCCTACCTACCTGCGCTTTTCAAGAGTTCTCTGACACATGTGACCAAACAGTACAATACAACTGAGTCATACACATTCAGGTATAACATATAAGGCTGATGATAGATTCTTCCTGTCTAAAGGAACAATTAAAATGGTTTTTCTTTAGAATAATTAGAAAACCCTCATGGTCTTTTTCTTTTTTTTTCAAAGCGTAATATTAATACTAAAATCTGCAGATTAATAAAATACATATTTAAGTTAAACCTTTATAATGTTAGGAACTTCTTACACATACTGTTCTGCTAAATGTGTTGCTAACTGTGGTTTATTTTTTAACTGTTACCCATTGGAAGCTGATTCCTTTACATGTTGGGCACATGTAAGGTCCACAAAATAAAGATCTCTACTTTTAGTGAATTGCTAGGAATCTTTGAAAAGGCAGCTCTGTCTTAGGACACAAAGAATGTCTGCCTAGTCAACAGATCTGTAAGTCCTTTTGTAATTTAAAACAAAAAATACAGAAAAAAGAAATATAAATTAAATTTGAGACAGTAAAGAGTTTAACAGAGTAACAGGCAGGACTGTTCAGCTGATGTAAAGTAACAACAAGTTGTTCATGTTTCTTTCTAACACTACTTAATTGGTTTATCTTAAGATACAAATGCAAGTTGAGTGTCATCCCAGATATGAACTTAGAAATGCCAGCACGGACAACAACATTCACCATGTCACTCACATTCCAGGTTATTTGGGGATAATGCTTTAAAAATACCTTGGCAAACATGAATTTCCAGAACTCTCTGATCCCATTGCAGAATGCAAGGTGTGTCTGCAGATTCCTCTGCAGGGAACATTTAATTAATTGCTCTTGTGAAATCTGTGGTTTGTCCTCAGCATGGCAAATGGTACTTGCACAGCTAGTACAGTGAAGGACAGTGTATCACCCTCAGTTTTTTAAACTATTTCTNGGCTGGAGCACCTCCCATATGAGGCCAGACTGAGAGAGTTGAGGTTGTTCAGCCTGGAGAAGAGAAGGAATCAAGGAGACCGTATAGTCACCATCCAGTCCCTGTAGGGGGCATAAAAGAAAGCTGGGGAGGGACTTTTTACAAAGGCATGTAGTGATAGGGCAATGGCTTTAAATCAGAATGGAAAAGATTTAGACTATCTATTAGTAAGAAATTGTTCGTGATTAGGGTGATGAGACACAGGAACATGTTGCTCAGGGAAGTTGTGGATGCCTCCTTCCTGAAAGTGTTCAAGTTTATATTGGACGGCACCTTGAGCAGCCTGATCTGGTGGGAGCTGTCTGTGACTGTGGTAGGGGTGTGTGAACTTGATGATCTTTCAGGTCCCTTACAAGTTAAACCAGCCTATGATTCTGCAATAGAATAATAGAGTCATAGAATTATAGCATGTCCTGACCTGGAAGGGACCATGAAATTAGAGGGTGTAGTGTGAGTTCATTTTTGCTTCACTAAAATCTCCTTTTTTTGTCAGAAATTAGTTTTTCTGTAATTGTTTACATTTGTGCCAGTAAAAGAGAAAACAGAGCTGTTTGCCTCTACAGAGAAGAAGCTCCAGCCCATGCTTGGGGAACCTTGTACCCTGGAGGTGCTGCTGCAATTTGAGTAAGTAGTGGCAGGCACTGGAAAGGAGGGGAAGTCTGTAACTGAGCTAAAAGGCCTCTTAGTTTAATTCATAGCATGGATCTTATTTGACTTTCAGTGCTAATAACATTTGACTTGATTTCTTGGCCGATAGAATCTTGGCTTGTATCAGAAACAATATGGCCAGCAGGACCAAGTAAGTGATTCTGCCCTGTACTCAGCACTACTGAGGCTGCTTAAAGACTGTGTTCACTTTTGGGCCCCTCACTACAAGAAAGAAATTGAGGTCCTTGGAGCATGTCCAGTGAAGAGTAATGAAGCTGATGAAGGGGCTGGAGAACAAGTCTTATGAGGAGCAGCTGAGGAAACTGGGTTTGTTTAGCCCTTAGAAGGAGGAGGCTGAGGGAGGACCTCATCATTGTCCATTACTACCTGAAAAGGGGTTGTAGGGTGGTGGATAGTGATCTCTTTGCCCAATTGACAGGTGATAGGATGAGCAGTAATAGCCTCAAGCTGTGCCAGGGGAGATTCAGATTAGACATTACGAAAAGTTGCTTCATTAAAGGGTTATCAGTCATTGGAACAGGCTCCACAGGGCAGTGGTTGAGTCACAATCTCTGAAGGCATTTAAAAGATGAATAGATGAAGTACTTAAAGACATGATTTAGTAGTGGACAGGCACTGTTTGGCTTGATGATCTCCAAGTTTTTTTCCAACCTAGTGATTCAATAATTCTATGATTCTTCTTCATTTTTAATTTCCTTTTTTGGAACATGCAATTGTTCTCCAGTTAGAAACTGAACTTTTGAACTGTTTTGCCTACCTACCTGCGCTTTTCAAGAGTTCTCTGACACATGTGACCAAACAGTACAATACAACTGAGTCATACACATTCAGGTATAACATATAAGGCTGATGATAGATTCTTCCTGTCTAAAGGAACAATTAAAATGGTTTTTCTTTAGAATAATTAGAAAACCCTCATGGTCTTTTTCTTTTTTTTTCAAAGCGTAATATTAATACTAAAATCTGCAGATTAATAAAATACATATTTAAGTTAAACCTTTATAATGTTAGGAACTTCTTACACATACTGTTCTGCTAAATGTGTTGCTAACTGTGGTTTATTTTTTAACTGTTACCCATTGGAAGCTGATTCCTTTACATGTTGGGCACATGTAAGGTCCACAAAATAAAGATCTCTACTTTTAGTGAATTGCTAGGAATCTTTGAAAAGGCAGCTCTGTCTTAGGACACAAAGAATGTCTGCCTAGTCAACAGATCTGTAAGTCCTTTTGTAATTTAAAACAAAAAATACAGAAAAAAGAAATATAAATTAAATTTGAGACAGTAAAGAGTTTAACAGAGTAACAGGCAGGACTGTTCAGCTGATGTAAAGTAACAACAAGTTGTTCATGTTTCTTTCTAACACTACTTAATTGGTTTATCTTAAGATACAAATGCAAGTTGAGTGTCATCCCAGATATGAACTTAGAAATGCCAGCACGGACAACAACATTCACCATGTCACTCACATTCCAGGTTATTTGGGGATAATGCTTTAAAAATACCTTGGCAAACATGAATTTCCAGAACTCTCTGATCCCATTGCAGAATGCAAGGTGTGTCTGCAGATTCCTCTGCAGGGAACATTTAATTAATTGCTCTTGTGAAATCTGTGGTTTGTCCTCAGCATGGCAAATGGTACTTGCACAGCTAGTACAGTGAAGGACAGTGTATCACCCTCAGTTTTTTAAACTATTTCTAGATACCATTCACGAGAATCATAGAACCATAGAATGACCAGGTTGGAAGAGACCCACCGGATCACTGAGTCCAGCTATTCCTATCCAACACTAAACCCTGCCCCTCAGCACATTGTCCACCCGTGCCTTAAACACCTCCAGGGAAGGTGAATCAACCACCACCCTGGGCAGCCTGTTCCAATACCCAATGACCCTTTCCGTGAAAAACTTCCTCCTGATGTTGAGCCTGAATCTCCCCTGGCAGAGCTTGTGGCCATTCCCTCTTGTCCTGCCCCCTGTCACTTGGGAGGAGAGNCTTCTTGACCACATGGGCTCACTGCTGGCTCATGTTCAGTCGGCTGTCAACCAACACACCCAGGCCCTCCTGGCAGCTTTCCAGCCAGATTTCTCCCAGTCTGTAGTTAGTAATATCATAGAATCATAGAATAGTTTGGGTTGGAAGGGACAGTAGTTTATGACCACTGGTATTAACTGAAGAATAATGACACTTTTCATGCTTGTATATCTACATCTGTCTATGCATATCTGGTAGTGTAAGTCCAATAATAATTCTAGTAGTATGGCACCTAGCTACTCTGAGAGGCAGAAACATTGTAAGCTATGGAAACCAGGACTACAAAACTTGTCTTGGTATAAGCAGACCAACCATAAGCTGGCAGTGAGGCTCTCTTTAAAGCAGAGCCTGACCTCAGGCACAGCTTTATTGCAGCACCAGAGAAAGACTGCTTAAAAAAACTTTTATGGAGTCTCTATTGCCAAAGTAAGTGGCACGAGCCCCTTTAGGCAGCAGAAAAAAATCATTATAGATGATGCTGAATCTCTCTCTAAAACCTTGCAAATGAGTGAGAAAGAAGCAGGAAAGCAAAGGAGGTTACTCACTTCTGCAGAGGAAATATAAAAACAGAACCATAACCTTCTCTGTGTCATTATCACATTATCAAGTATAATGCACCTACATCCTGAAGAGATGATGTATCTTTGTAGTTCAAAGGAATGCATTGAATTCAAGGTGCCATGAGGTGTTAGAGAAATGCTGCTGGCTTTGCACAGGTGGAGCAGAGCTCTGCCGCATCTTGTATTGCAAAGTGTACTACATCTCTGAAAGAATTTCCTCTGAAGTGGGAGTCACTGTTAACATCAGTGAGTTGGATAGGGGGGTTGAAGTCCCAAACAAATTCATTACAGTTAATAATTATGTTAGATCCTGTGTTTAGTAATCTTCAGCTGTATACAACTGTGTAAATGAGTACACAATGCTGATGATAGAAGAATTGTTTCTTTCTGAGAATATAAAAATATTTGCAGTTTTCACGTTGCTGAGTATCAGAGTGTAATAAAGAATCATTGAGATTTCAGCTTCAATTTCTCAGCAAATTAGTTATTAAATATAACATGTCTGTAAACATATCAATGTTTTTCCTGGGCAAGGGTTACTGGGTAACCCTTTTAGGCTAGAGATTAGGAGGAAGTTTTTTATGGAGAGGGTCATTAGGCATTGGAATATGCTGCCCAGGGAGGTGGTTGATTCGCCTTCCCTGGGGGTGTTTAAGGCATGAGTAGATGAGGTCCTGAGGGACATGGTTTAGTGTTTGGTGGGACTGGTTGGACTCGATGATCCGATGGGTCTCTTCTAACCTGGTGATTCTGTGATTCTGTGATTCTGTGATCTGCTGCTGTGGCAACTGCTCCAATATATGCTGCTGAATCTCCTGCTACTGCTTCTAATGCTGATGCATCTCCTGCTACAACTCTCCTACTGCTGCATCTCATATCCATCTGCTGCCTCTGTATCTCCTGCTGCATCTCCTGTTGATGCATCTCCTCCTGCTTCATCTCCTACTGCTGCTGCATCTGCTGTGG
>WAAB01010648.1:12302-34158 GCA_013389865.1 Piaya cayana
TAGCAGAATGCTGTGAGAAACTGTGTCAAAGGCTTTGCTGAAGTCCAGGAAGACCACATCCACAGCCTTTCCCTCATCCAGCGGCCTAGTCACGTTGTCATAGAAGGCGATCAGGTTGGTTTGGCAAGACCTACCTTTTGTAAACCCATGTTGGCTGGGCCTGATCACCCGGTTCTCTTGCATGTGCTTCATGATAGCACTCAAGATCACCTGTTCCATGACTTTCCCTGACACTGAGGTCACTGAATTATGTGTAAACAGCTCCATCCACCAAATACATCTTTGTTCTTCTGCTGAGATCTTGTGGCACATATTCTTAACTGAAATAAAGCTCTTATTGTGTAATGTCAACCTGTTAGAACTGAATTTGAGGATCTATCCTCCCCAGCTCTGTAAGCATGCATTGCAAAGTTGAAGTGAGTTAATGGGAAAAGACTTCCACCTGAGAGCTGCAATGAACTCCCATGCTGCATGGGCTGAGAACAGAGACACTCTGGCACATGCTCCATTGCCAGTTACACATAGCATAGGAAAGAGTTGGTTTATGATGTAGAGTAGGCTCCATGTTTCTCTGTTTTCAGTGTCTGAAACCAAAATGTCTGGCCATGGCAGTACATGGCCAATACTTTTCATCTGTGTATGTCTCAGTGCTGGGTATGATGAGTGGATTGTGTCACTCTGAGTTGTACATAGGATCTATTCTAGCAGTGAATCCAATTCACCATGTGTCATATGACTCGGCATACATTGCCATCATCCGTTGCCTTTGCTTTTATTGGCATGATACATGACCAAGTCCCAACAGTTCTCACAGAAGGCAAATGCAAGGACTAGGAAATCAGTACTACCTACTACATGAGATGATCTGGTTTGAGACAATCTAAGGAACCTGAAGTTGCACAAGGGACCTAATGAGATGCATCTCTGGATCATCAGGGAGCTGGTAGATGAAGTTGCTAAGCCACTGTCCATCATACTTGAGAAGTTGTGGCAGTTCAGTGAAGTTCCCACCACCTGAAAAAGGGAAACATAACTTCCATTTTTTAAAAAAGGGAAAAAAGGAAGACACAGGGAACTACAGGTCTGTCAGTCTTATCTCTGTGCCTGGGAAAATAATGGAGCAGATCCTTTGGAAACTCTGCTGCAGCACATGGAATATAGGAAGGTGATTGGTGACAGCCAGCATGGCTTCATTAAGGGTTAGTGATGCCTGACAAATTTGGTGACCTTCTGCTATGAGGCTACACCATTGGTGGATAAGGGAACTTGTGCAAAGCATCCAACAGTGTTCCACATGACATTCTTGTTTCTCAATTAGAGAGACATAGATCTGATGGGTGGAGCACTCAATGGACAATAAAGTGACTGGATGGACACACTCAAATTGTTCCAGTCAATAGCTCAATATCTAAGTAGAGACCAATGATGAGTGTCATTCCTCAGGGGTCAGTGTCAGGACTGATATTGTTTAATATCTTCATTGGAGGCATGGGCAGCAGAATTGAGGGCACACTCAGCAAGTTTGTTGACAACACCAAGTGGTGTGGTGTGCAGTGGTCAACATGCTAGAGGGAAAGGATGTCATCCAGAGGGACCTTGACACGCTTGAACGGTAGGCCGGATTGAACCTCATGAAATTCAACACGGCCAAGTGCAAGGTCTTACACCTAGGTCAGGGCAATTCCAAGCACAAATATAAGTGGGGTGGAAAATGAGCTGAGAGTAGACTGGAAGAGAAAGGCTTTGGGCTCTTGGTGGAGGACAAGTTCAGCATGAGCTAGTAATGCACGTTTGCAGCCCAGAAAACCAACCATACTCAGTGCTAGACCAAATGAATTTTGATCAGCAGGTCAAGGAAGGTGATTCTCACATGTTGCTCTTCTCTCATGGGACCTTACATGGAGCACTGCGTTCAGTTCTAGAGTCCTCCACACACGTAAGGACACAGATCTCTCAGAGAAACTCCAGAAGAGGGGCATGAAGATGCTTAGAGGGCTGGAGCAGCTCCCATGTGAGGCCAGACTGAAAGAGTTGAACTTGCTTCACCTAGAGAAGAGGTTTGGGGGACCTTATAGCAGCCTTCTAGTACTTCAAGGGGGCCTAAAATAAAGCTGGGAGAGAGCTCTTTATGAAGGAGTGTAGTGACAGCATGAGGGGTACTGGTTTTAAGCTGAAAGCTGATAAATTCAGATTAGACATTAGGAAGAAATCTTTTAATGTGAGGGTAGCGAGACACTGGAACAAGTTGCCCAGAGAGGTCATGGATGTGCCATCCCAGGAGGTTTTCAAGGTCAGGCTGGATGAGGCTTTGAGCAACCTGATCCAGTGGAAGGTGCCCCTTCCTATGGCTGGGGGATTAGAACCATCTGGTCTTTAAAGTCCCTTCCAGTTCAAACTATTCTGTGATTCTCTCACAAAAACAAATATTCAGTGTCTCTCATTGCTCCAAGAAGCCTGAGTTCCAGGTCATGCAGAATTTGAATATCCATTTGTTTTATTAACATGAAACCTGCCATTCCAACTCAGTTGTAAGGTGACTATAAAGATAAAACAAAAAGGCTGATTCTTGATGACACATCCCTGATTCAGTTGGTCTTGAAGAAGCAAGAGGTTTCTTTGCCACTGCCTTTCTCAGTGGAAACCTAAAGCTGTTTTTTGCTTAGCAATGGAGTGCATTATTAAACTTCAACCACTTTTTGAAACTGAATGGCTTAATTGCCACACAAAATGAAAATTCAGTCAGTTTATTTAATGGTGGGATGTTGGGTGGACAATTCATTGAAAATCATGTTGTAACCATAGTATACATATAGCATTGTGTTTGTGATCATCTGTATGGTAGATGCCATACTACCATCTTACGAAATACCTGCCTGTTCTACTGCTTCTTGTATTCTACCGGTACTTGATACTTCCAAGATATTACAGTGAATTAAATCTATTGACTTGCCTAATATTGCCTAACAGAAGGAACACCTAAGGGTGTTATCTCCTTGAACTGCCCCCCACTCACTCTTTTTTCAGTGAAAGATAGGCAGAATCTTCTTTACTAACATATAAAAATTTCTCTTGAGAATTCTACCAAAAAGTTCAAAACATCCTTTCCAGGGAATGCATTTTATTCATTGAAGTCAGCATGCATTTTTTGTTGTTGTTTTCCACATTCATTACATTAATATCTGCTTTTGAACATGTACTTTGCAGTAAGAAAAAAGTTGGTAACCACATACATTGAAAATATAAACCAGTCTGAAAGGTCATCAGACAGAAAACATGAATTTCTACACGGCTAAAACAATCATGGACTCAATAGGAACCCAGACCTTCCCAAGAATTTTGGAGCTGCATGTGATCATGCATTGCTTCACAGTGTCCATGCAATAAGTTTGTTGTATTCAGACGTCTTGGGAAATGGCTTTCTGAAGTCCTGGCAGCATGGGATGCTAGGCATCTGATACAAAAAAGTAGGATTCAACAGCTGTGATGTTACACCAAATCCTAAAACACCTAGAAGCCCTGCTGAGGCTGGTATACACTGTTGTGTGTGCAGAGGCCTGACATCAGGCAACATGGTTGGGCAGCTTCATATTTTCCATTGCCTATATTGGCTGATGTTCACTTTATTGCAAGGTGTGTCATTTACAGGAGCTTCAGAAGTCCAGAAGATAGAGTGCAGTTCTACAGACACTCAGTGCTTCGCCTGTGATTTGAAAACAATTACAAGTTCCTGCTCTATTTTCTGTTTCTCAGATAGCTTTTGAAATACAGCATTGTCTTACAATTCACCTTTAGCCTACTGAGTTCCCTCCTTAGTCTTTTGAATTGTGCCAAGAGCTGGTTTAATTATGATGTTGCTGATTCTTTCAGCTGCAGGAGAGCATCAAAAGATGGAGGGGAGTGAAATTCCTTCAAGGAAAACCATGCGAATTTGTCCCTGTCATACTTTGTTCATATGAATGGAGAAAACTCACATTCACAGAACGTTTTGAGATACACATATCCAAGTAAATGTTTGAAAGACTCTGTCTGTTTTAAGATAGCAAAACTAGTGAGCAATGATCCAAAACAGAGCAATGTCTTTGTATTTTTGTCTTATCATTGATAGATGGTGCATTGAAATTCGTCATATTTTATTTTGAAGTTACACAGTAAATCTTTTTTTTTCAGCTATTAGTCCAGATAGAAAACAATCTTGTGAAACCAGGGAGGAGGAAGAGGAAGAGGAGGNCAGGATGCAGGATCACCCTGGACTATTAACTGCTGTGTTCTCTGCACCCCTAGATCTGAAATTAGGCTTGCCAGGAATCACTGTTCTGTTGTATTTCAGTCATCTTGTGGATTTGAGAGAGGCTACTCAAACCCTAATATTTCCAGTGAAACCCTTTGGACTCAGGAATCAGTCTTTTACAGCGAAATGTTGTTACATCAGTTCAATCAGCTGTAATAATGAGCATGGTCACCTTTGCAGAGAGACAGAAGCCCTGCATGGGAATAGAAGAACTACTTAGAATTTTCAAAGTAGTTACACTAACAAATGTTAGTGGGATACTTTTAAGAGGAAACATTTCTGCAATGGCAAAATCATGACTGCAACTAAAGCAAAATGAGTTGACTTAATAGAGTTTCATTCTCTGTTCTTGGCAGGATCAGCACTGATGGCTATAATTTGTAATTCTGGAGCCAAATCAAGGCAACTTATCATGATACATCTGCTGAGTTTTGAATATGCATGGAGTGAGCATGTATAATTTCCTGAAAGCTTTTCCTAGAAGCAAAATGCTTTGCAAAGATTTATATATTCATTGTGTCATCTTTGGCATAGTTGAAAATCAAGGCACAACCCCGTGCAGGAGTTTTAGTTGGGGGGATACACATTGGCAGAAAGGAAAACGTTGAAAAGTAAACTTCCATGGTGGATTATTAAGCAATATTTGGCAGATACTAAGTTCCAGTCCCAAATGCAATTATTTTAAAAATTACTTGCAAATGGTTCTTCTTTTTTCTCTATTGACTGATTGCACTCTGTATAAAAGAAATAACAAAAAATAGTGGATAGTTGTAGTTAAGAGTTCTTTAATCTTCTCATGTGAATCCACAAGGCAAACAATTAAGTATTCCCTTATACTTTGTGAGGATTTTTTGTTGTTGTTGTTTCTTTCATTGTTTATTGTGGTAGTAGCATTAAAGTAACCTAGACAGCAACCACAGAAGAACTTTATTGTGTTCAACCTTATTGCCTTTTCCCCACAGTGAGGAAAACCTGTTAAACATCATCTGTGTACTATCTTAGCAGGATTTAGGAACAGTACTTAGACCTAGCCATGTGTTTTCAGATTATAGAATTAGTATTTGAAAATGCAGAATTAGAAAACAATGTAATGACAAACTTTTCAAAAAAATATTACATTTTCCAGAGAATTGAAATGACAGCTTTTCCAGAAGTCCAGTTCTAATGCATTGAAGAAGCAATGCTCTGTGGTAGCAGAGGAGTACTGTATACCTGTTGTATACATAATCTCCCAGTAATATTGTTCCTCAGTTTGCACTGGGGCTTTCTGTGCCACAAAGTAATTCTTGTGCATTTTGAAAGGGACCTTGGCTTTGATAGAATACACATCTTCTGAGAAGTTAGTTTAACATATAATCAGGGCAAGAAGACAGCAAGCATCTTTTCCAGACACTGAAGGGGTGAAATGGACAAGCTGAAAGATTCAGCAATCTAAGGAAACGGGAAATTTGGTAATGTTGTTGAATCTTACTTTCCTCTCTGTGGTATTAAGAGGGTTACAGTCCTAACACTTATTGTAAAACATTTCTATGGCTATTGCTGTAAGAATTAAATCAGTTTAGCATTCATAGTTCCTTGGATGAAGAGTAGTCAAAGTTTTGGTGGTAATGGGATTTCAAAAGCAGCTGTGTTAGAATTTATCTTTTTATACCTGCCAACTTAGAGGAAAAATGGCCAACATTGTCAGCACAAGATAGAACCATCATCCAAGTGATCCAAGATCTTCAAATGTTAGAGATTCACAGTACAATGGAGGAGAATCTACAAAGGTAAAACTTGTCCTCAGTTTTGCTTGGTTTGCCTCTTATAGTATTCTTTAAACTATAGCAACATTGCAGAATATTTATGCGACAGGTTATGAACTTCTGTGTCCTTCAGCAGCTAGCGTTACAGCTCCAAGCACAAGTTTGTTTACTTAAGCTTATTTCTCCAGCCAACACATAGTAACAAATGAATGTACATGTAATTCTGTAAACAAATATACATATGCATAAATCTGTCCATATTAAACCTTATTTAGGAATATATATTTTTGTATTAAACTTTAACTATGGCGTGGATTAACTGATGTATCAGACAGGAGTCTGCTGATCATGTTTTGTGCTGACTGTTCCCATTGTTTTGGAATATCTCCAGAGCAAATATCACTAGTGAATAATTGCTTTGCATCATCCTAAGGAAAAAAAGTAGAGGAAATACGTCTGTTACTTGTTAAATATCAAGCAGCCAGAAACCACTGTTTCTTTTTTGCTGGTTTGGGGTTTTTTTTTTCCTCCTGTCTCTGCTCTTATTGGAGAAAAGAAACCTGCCTTGATTGAGTGCTTCAGCCTTTCATGTGCTTGTTTGTATTGCATTGGATCATACTGCATTGACCTCAAGGCTTTAATAAGATTTCTTTCAGGGATAGGTGATGGATCCTGTCGATTTGAAAAATTCCTCATTTATTTATTTATCATATATTTTTCTGTGATACATGGTACACATGTTTCCTTTCATCTGAAGGTAAGATCTATTTTTGCCTCTGCTTTCAGAGAGAGAAGACTGCTGAGAATCAGAATTTAAAAAGGCTAGCTGGAGCAATCTTGCTTGCTTGAGGTGCCACATCAACATAGAACATAGTAATAATTCAGAGCAACAAAATTGAGGGCTGTTTCATCCCGCATGGATACCACAAAGAAGTTGTAGATCCCAGTTTTGGCTTAAGCAAGTGCCAACAATTTGTCACAAATGAGGGCCAGAGAACCTACTTACATTATATTTATGATTGTCTCAGGAAGTTCACATGAGGCCTGAGGCAATGCTCCATGAAACTCAAACAGTGCATTCCTTCTTATGGACTCAACAAGAAGACTAGTTTCATGTGATGAGTTATGAATGGACATAGTTGTTACACCCAACAACATTTGTTGCCACTGTAGTAAGAGGTACACTCTTGACTGTTGTTGTGTCGGCAGAGACTTACACTCGATCCTGGAAGATACAGTGCACTGGCATTTCCAAAACAAAAGCCCTCTCTCTGGACTCAGTGCAGCCCACTTTAGAGAGATAAGATCTACTATCCCCAGACAGGACCTTGGAGGAAGTAGGTTAGAGCTTCAAGGTAAAGCAAGACAAACAATTCCTACACTGATTCAGTGTTCTACAACACAGTAGGAGTAATTCACACATAAAAGTCCTTTTGCCTTCATGCCACTGCAAAATGAAAGGGTGGACAAAAGATTAAACACTTTTAAAAGCTCAACACTTGTTGTTCAAACTTCCCATTTTCTTCCAGATCAACCTTACTGCACAGGTGTACTGTAATGTGGAATTGACTGTTATTCACAAATGACCAGATACCTCAGCCTCTGGAAACTAAGAACCGTTTAGTTACATTAGCAAGTTACACTTGCCTCTATAACTCTGCCATGCTGACACTAAAAATTATTTATTCACAAAGGTAGTCAATATTTCATTTCTTTCTACTCTGCCTTGGAGTTTTGTATTTCAGTGTTACTTTTCTTCTGAACGCTTCTCAGACAGAAAGTAAGTTTTTGATATCACGGAAATAATACCTCCTAGTTACACACTTCCTGTGGTGCCTTAAAATATCATCTCATCCTTTATGTCTATGCCTAGTGTATTAAAACAAGCAATAATATTTTATTATCAGAAGAATGTGACCTGTTAGTCACAACAATTCAGAATACTGAGGATATAGTTTTCACTTATCTCCTTGCTGTTGCAAAGCAGATTGAGGGCAGATTGTATTTACAGAAAAAACTCTGAAGATGTTAGAAAGAAAAGTGTTTCCCAGGGAATGAATTCTGTTGAAAGTTGGCTTTTTGATTAAATTGCTCATGCAGTACTGCCATCTTGTGGTCCTTTCTGCTGTAGAAGTTGGCAGCAAAACTGCTAATGGAACAACGTGCTAATCGTAAGTAGAAGTAACATATTTTGTTGTGATCCTGCCAAGTGCTTACCAGAATGCATGAACAGACTCCTCATAATTCATCTGACAAAGCCAATGGGAAGGTGCTTTAGAGAAGAAAAAGTTCCTGAAACACATGAGTTTAGAAAGAATCTTTCTAAGAAAAGGAGCTTACCCTGCAAAGACAACTGCCTACCTGTGTTTTCAGACAGAAAACTAGCAATAACAATGAATTCTTATCTTCACCTGAGAAAATAATAGTGATTAAAGGTGAGTGGTTGGCTAAGGAAGAGGCCAATGTTGAATGTACTGAACCAAGTACTGCTGGATTAAGTGCCTGGTTATCAGCACAAAGTGTGTGACTTTTGGTATAATAATCTCCCTCTTGCCAAAGGCCTATATCTGTAAATGTATGGTCCTCAAATATTCAGTTGTTAAGTATTTTAAAAGCATAAAATGCTCAAAGCAAACTACCAGAGGATGTCATGGAATTTAAACTGTAAGCAATTACTCACAGGTAAAGAAATTAACAGGGTAATACTGAAGCTGTAATTCAATGGGTTTATGAATCACCTATTGAAATCAATGGGACAACGCACATGCTCAAGATTGCTCATGTGCTTATGTATCTCTCTGAGTCAAGATTATATGATGAAGAATAAATTACCCCACAAGGCAATTGAAATATTAATAGAGACATACATTTAAATTTGCAACATCTTGATTCCTTGCATTACAATGCTGAAGATCCTACTGAGTACTACACAAATAATCCATTAAAAATCTATTTATCCTCCAAGTTGACCTTGTAGTTGTTGACATAAGTCTGTAGCTATACAAATATCAGTAAAACCCAAGATATGATCTATTACTAGATATGAATAAACTTGTGCCTATATGTGATCAGTGACCCCAAAGAATGTTCCACTAGTGCTTGTATTTGTGCCATTTGACTGAATTTTGTTTGTTAGCATCAAAGAATAGAAAGCCATTATGAGTACATTGCAATGTTTTCCACCAGAAATTAACAATGACTATTTATTGTATATTCTTATGAAGGTGAAATGTGATTTTTATTACTCACCATTATTATTGGTGACATAAAATTTATCATTTGCAATTTATGGAGATCTTTACAAAGGAAATGATCTTTATGGTTTATGCTTCCTTTTTCAATTGGTTGAAAAGGCTTTGAAGTCTAATGGCAATATAGTGGCAAAAGGGTGTCTGATCTTTGAATTCAAGACGGCATATATTTTGACCAGAGTTTTTGTTGTGGTTTTTAACCCTTTTTATTTATTGATCAACCAACTGGTCATTTACTGACTTTTCCATCCTGATATACTTTATTCACCTTACAGTGATTCCTTTTTGGAAACTGTGTGGATTCATAGAAGTGTACATTCATGAGCTTTTCATCTCTATGGAAGTGTGTTGATGTTCCATTTTGGACAACAGCTTCTACTTTAACAAACTGTGGACTTTATAAACCATTCCCTCCAGTCAAGAGTGAAACATTACGTACAATGAATAAGAGATATTCATACTGAGGGCCATAAGAATTCAAAATCGTATAATTATTTCTTAGGTTCTTCTCATTGAGAAATTCGGGAAGTACAAACCACATACTGAGTGCTGAGGTGCAAAAGAACATCAGAAAGAGGTGATTGCTGCCCCAGAAGTGCACCTGTGAAAGTAAAGACTAGAGAAACAGGAACACTCCACAAAAATATGAAGCAGTGTAGCTTGTGGCTGCTTTTATAGGAAATTGATCTGACTTTGCATAAAAATCCAGCCTTAGTATGTCTTGTGTACATTGTATTCTTCAAAGGCCATCTCTCTGACTCATTTTCTTTTAATGGAGAAGTTTTTCAGTGATAAACAATGACCAAACATGAGAGTTAGGCAGAGCATAAGCATTTCGAGTTTGCATGAGTGGCACTTTTCAGAGCCTCTGGATGGATGTTTTGAAATCATTTTAGTTTGACAAGATTGTTGCATCAGAACTCAGGCTGTGGAAGCCTTGTAAATGGATGCTGCATTTTCCTCTTTAAGTTGCTAATCACAATAGTCCCTTTCCTTGGCAGACAGGTGATACCACATTGTAACAGAGCTGTACTACTTCGGATTACAAAAGAACCTGCTCCTATAGGAACACACCCAGGGAGTGGCTGGGGAATAAGTGAAATGAATCATGGACCACAATAAAGCTCTTCCTGTCGTTCAGGGCTCACCTGCCAAATGCAAGAGAAAAATTTAAGAGGGCGCTGAAAAACTATTGTCATAAGGAAAAAACACACAGGCAATTTCAAGAAATCTGGTTCAGAAATGTACAAATAAAGGTTAATTCCAGTAAGAATAAATGCTACCAGCATTTATGATGACTGAAATTTAGAGTGGATACTGTGTTTGGGCATACATTAAAAAAATTAATAGCAATAGAAGCTTTCTATGTTATGTGTTGAAAATGGAATGCTTTGTAATCACCTAATTTTTAGTTTGTTCTATAGTTCTTGCCTTATGCTTTACTGGGGGATGTGAAGGGCTTGATTTACAAGATGTAACTTGCCAAGATTTACGAAGACAAATGAAATTGATCTAATCATTAGGGCTTTGAAGAGAATTCAAATAGTTCGTTAAACTCTTCCAGGATGTCAGGGAATAATGACAAGTTGGAAATACTTAGTAAAATCCTGAGCCTGTTGGAAATTTGATACCGCAATATTAATTCTAATGCCCTCAGCTGAAGCTACTTGTGAGGATCATTTAGACACTCCAGATTTCATCACGTCTCGCACAGTTCTTGAAGTAAAGATGGAAACCCAGCTGTCATATTTTGAATTCATCTATAAACCAACCTTTTATTCAATTTTGCTTATTTTCAGCTCCAACAAGTGTTATCAATATGCAATAGATTTGTCTAATCAAACCCATTTAACACATCCTTTTGAGGAATTTACATAGGTAGATACCAGATGATCTCAGCATATTCCATGCAGTTTGGGATGAAGCACTCTGACTTATGTCTTCTCAATGATATTTTTCATAGTATCAGCTCACTGGAAGTATATTCTCTTGGATAAATTTATTTAAAGTTTGTCAGTTGTGTATAATTAAATTGAAACTTCCTTAGCAGAAGTGATGTGATTTCAGAGAATGTTTTGCAGCTCCACATTACATTGAAGTTAGTTGGAGCAGTTCTTCTTCAGTGCTTCTGAAGAAGACTGAACTCATCTTTTAAGGACAGGCTGGAAAATACTGATCTGATTGGTTAAAACAGGCATGGAAGGAAACCTATAGGATATGTACCATTAGACTGAGTGCTATCTTTAGAGAAATTCTGACAGTAAACTGCTTTTAGCATATGAGGAGGTAAATGCGTAAGTGCTCTACAGGTCTAAAATTTGAGAAGATATTGATTATTGCAAATGTTATGCCTTGCAGAAGATCAAGTGCAAACTGTATGCTGTTTTGATAAAAAGTTATAGGATGTGTCAGAAAGGTTTAGATTTTATATTAGGAAACATTTCTTCACTAAAAGTATTGTCAAGCATTGCAACAGGCTGCCCAGGGAAGTGATTGAGTCGTTGCCTCTGGAGATATTTAAAAGACACATAGATGTGGCACTTCAGCATATGGTTTAGTGGTGGGCTCGTCAGTGTTATGTTTATGGTTGGACTTGATGATCTGTAAGATCTTTTCCCACCTAAATGACTCTATGATTCTACAAACAGGTATATATGTTCCCAAGTGTTATCTTTTTTTTTTTTTTTTTTTACTGCCCTCAATGCTGAAGTAGTAATTGCAAAATTACGAAATACCGTAATACCTAATACAGAAAGCTTGAACTTTAGGAGTTCAAGATGACAGATATGATGAATGAATCAGTTCATTGTAAACAGATTATTAGATCCAACTGTATTTTGCCCATCTTTATAGTACTAGAAGTAGTAAATTGTTCAATGAATACACAGGGACACATTGATAAAATTTTAAAAATCAGAGCTGTGGGCATTTATGAAAGTAATTCCAGGAACCTTCTCAGTCTTTCTTTTTCTCTTTATAAGAGAGGACATGAGGTAGCAGTTAACATCAGAAAAAAAAGATACTAATTTCCTTTAGGATATTAAAAAAGATTTCTAAGAAAAACTTCAACACAATGGTTTAATTGAGACCATTATTACTATTAAAGAGTATCTCGCTATAGAAGACAGCATCCTGATAAAATAAAGTTTGAGATGACCTCAGAAACCTGAGGATACACAAGTCCATGGGACTCAAGAATATTCATCCAAACATCTTGAAGAAATTGGTTGATGTAGTTACCAACACATTCTTCATCATATTTGAAAAGTCATGTCAGTCAGGTGAAGTTCCCAGTGACTAAAGAAAAGACAATATCATATTCTTAAAAGGGTAAAAAGAAAGACCCTGGGAAATACTGGTCAGGCAGGCTCACCTCCATGCCTGGTCAGATCATGGAGCCAGCCCTCCTGGCAGATATATCAAAACCCGGAAGACAGAGAAGTGCCTAGAGAGAGCCAATTTCACTTCACCAAGGGCAAGTTATGTCTGATTAATCTTGTCATCTTCTACAGTACAGTGACTGTATCAGTGGACAAGGGAAGAACAACCAGTGTTATCTATCTAGACTTCTGTAAGGCCTTTGACACAGTTCTACACAACATTCTTGTCTGTAAGTTGGAGACAGATGAATTTGATGGAGGAACAGTTAGATGGGTAAGGAATTGGCTGCATGGCCACATGCAAAGAGTTGCAGTTGATGTTTCAACATCCAAGTGGAAACCAGTAAAGAGTAGTGTCCCTCTAGGATTCATACTGGGACCAATACTTTTACCAGCTTCATCAGTGACATAAACAGTGGGATTGAGTGCACCCTCAGTAAGATTTGGGGATGACACCTGTCCAAGTGGTACATTTCATTCATTTCAGGGAAGGTTTTCCAACCAGAGGAACCTTGAGAGGCTTGAGAAGTGGGCCCATGTGATCATAATGAAGTCCAGCAAGGCCAAATGTAAGTCTTTCATGTGGGTCAGGAGAATCATAGAATCATAGAATCATGGAATCATAGAATTATAGAATCATAGAATACTTAGGGTTGGAAGGGACATTAAAGATCACCCAATTCCAACCCCCAACCATGGGCAGGGACATCCCACTAGATCAGGTTATCCAGGGCCCCATCGAGCCTGGCCTTAAACACCTCCAGGGATGGGGCACCTACAACTTCCCTTGGCAACATGTTCTAGTGTCTCATGACTCTCATGGTGAAGAAATTCTTCCTGATGTCTAGTCTAAATCTGCCCTTCTCCATCTTACATCCATTCCCCCTTGTGCTATCACCACAGGTTTTTATGAATAATCCCTCCCCAGTTTTCTTGTAGACCCCTTTCAGGTACTAGAAGGTCACTACAACATCTCAGAGCCTTCTCTTTCCAGGCTGAACAACCCCATCTCTCTCAGCATGTCCTCACAGGAAAGGTGTTCCAGCCCTCAGATCATCTTTGTAGCCCTCCTCTGGATCTGTTCCAACAGCTCCATATGCTTCTTACATTGGGAACTCCAGAACTGGACACAGTACTCCAGATGAGTTCTCACAAGAAAGGAATAGAGGGGCAGAAACACTTCCCTCAACCTGCTGGCCACGCTTCTTCTGATGCAGCCCAGGATACGGCTGGCCTTCTGGGCTGCAAGCACACACAGCCAGCTCGAGTTAGGTTTCTCATCAGCTGCAGGGCTACTCTCAGTCATGTCACCCTCCATCATGTAGTGAAAATGGGGATTGCCCTGACCCAGGTGTAGGACCTTGCACTTGGCCTTGTTGAACCTCATGAGATTCTCACAGGTCCATTTCTCCAGACTGTCCAGGTCCCTCTGGATTAAATCCTGTCCTTCTAGTGTGGCAAGTACACCACTCAGCTTGGTGTTGTCTGCAGACTTGGCTGAGGTTGCACTCAATCTCACTGTCTATATCATTGATGAGGATATTAAACAGCACTTGTCCCAGTACGGACCCTTGAGGACACCACTTGTCATGAATCTCCATCTGGACTTCAAGCCACTGACCACTACTCTTTGAATATGACCCTTGAACCAGTTTCTTATCCACTGTACTGTCTACCCATCGAATATATATCTCTCCAATTTAGAGAGGATGATGTTGTGGGGGACGGTGTCAAAGGCTTTACAGAAGTCTAGATAGATCACATCTGTCAGTTTACCAGTGTCCACTGTGGTCACCCCTTCATCGAAAGCCACTAAGTTGGTCATGTAGGATTTGCCCCTGGCGATGTTGTGCTGACTGCCATTAACTACCTCCTCCACATGTCCTCCATGTGTTTTAACATAGCTAAATCTCCAATATCAGAACACACTGGGGGAAAACATGGATTAAGAGCAGCCCTACAGAGAAGGATTTTTTTATACTTGTGGGTGAGAAAATGGACATGAATAAGCAATGTGTGCTTGCAGCCCAGAGAGCCAACCATATTCTAGGCTACATGAAAAGCAACATTGCCAACAGGTCAAGCAAGCTGATTCTCTACACTGATCTTATAAGACTTTATACTGTAACCAGCTCTGGAATTCCCAGAACAAGAAAGACATGGACTTTTTATAGCAGGACCAGGTGAGGGCCAAAAAAATGATCAGAGGGCTAGAATACCTCTCCTGTAAAGAAAGACTGAGAAAGTTAGGATTGTCACTCTGGAGAAGAGAAGGTTCTGGGAAGAATTTATTGTAGTCTTTCATATATGAAGTGGACTTATAAGAAAAATAGAGTATTTTTACCAGCACCTCCAGTGACAGGACAAGGTGCAATGGTTTTAAAATGAAAGAAGCTAGATTTAGATCGAAGTAATGAAGAAATTTTTTACTATTAGGATAGTAAAACATTGGAACAGGTTGCCCAGAGACGTCATGGATGCTTCACTATTGGAAATATTCAAGACAAGTCAGAATGGGGGTTGAGCAACCTGATCAAATAGAGATAACCCTGCCCATGGCAGGGGTTTTGGNATTTATTGTAGTCTTTCATATATGAAGTGGACTTATAAGAAAAATAGAGTATTTTTACCAGCACCTCCAGTGACAGGACAAGGTGCAATGGTTTTAAAATGAAAGAAGCTAGATTTAGATCGAAGTAATGAAGAAATTTTTTACTATTAGGATAGTAAAACATTGGAACAGGTTGCCCAGAGACGTCATGGATGCTTCACTATTGGAAATATTCAAGACAAGTCAGAATGGGGGTTGAGCAACCTGATCAAATAGAGATAACCCTGCCCATGGCAGGGGTTTTGGACTAGATGATTTAAAAGACCCCTTCTGACCCAAACAATGCAATGGTCCCAAGATTCCATGTTTTTCCAGACAGAATACCTCTTCAGTACTATTCTAGTTTTGTCTTAATGCTTATCATACAATTGTGATGGCACTGTCTGATCAATCAACTATGTTAGAAATACTTTCTGAATTTTTCTTAGGATTAATACTTCATTTGTATTATTTCAAACAAATACATGAATAAAACTAATTAAGTACAGTTAGTAAGGCTAATGTTTGTGAATCATACAGTATTTTTCCTGTCTTCCTGAATTTTATCCAGCGCAAAATGGACAGATTTAAGAAACTTCATTTTCTGTGCAATTTAGTGGCACTTAACAGAGGTGAAACTGGAAGCAAATGAAGGATAGCCATTAAAACCTATATATGTATTTAATATATATACATATGCACATATATATATGCATGCACACAGAGGCATTTTATGTGGATAAATATACACACATGCATATACATTAACTGTAACATTTTCCAAGAAAAAGAGAACTATGATGTGCTTCAATTTTCAGACAAGCAGGTACTTTTTGCCTTTCAAAATTCCAGTCATATATCTGCCACTAAGATAGTCACTTTTTCTGGAATGGCTTTTGTGGATGTAAAGTAAGATCTTATATCCGTGGGTCTGCTGGCTTTCAAAACAGCTGTAGAAGGCACGAGCTCCCAGCTCACTCCTCCCAGCTGTACCCATGTAGGGATGCTGTATTGCATCTCTTCATGCCATGGAGAGACAAGTGCATTTAGAAAATGGGGTGGGGTGGTGGAGGGGTGGGGTGTTGTTTGCATGAGGCAGTCCGGCATATTATCCCTGTGGAATACCACAATATACTAAATATATGAGATATGCTATTGATGTGACTTCTGGTCTTTTAGTGAAAGCTGTTCCGACCTACCAAGGGTTTCTCCACACAGTAGTGCGTAGTACTGTGGAGATATAAATGGCAGTCTAACCAACCTAATGTCTTCAGGGAGTTCTTTGTCTCTGGTAAGTTCTCCCTGTCTGTTCTTTTGGAAATACCTGTCTCTATGTCGCTGGCTGTCTCTACAGTTAAAATTTGCATGCATTTATGCAGCTATAATCCAGCTTTTCTCAAATCCACTGTTTCTTCTGCACATGCAAGGGCTCAAAAGCTAGCATTAATGTACTGAAGTAATCAACTACTCTGAATTTCAGGACTAGGTGCACACTTAGACTTAGGAAAATGCACATAGCTTCAGAGGAATTGCATGTGTCGGCTGGAACTGAAGGTAAGTTAGAAGAAACACATTAAGATAAGTAGTTATTACTGTTTTTGTTACCTCCACAATATTCAGTGTTTTCTTTCTCATGAGAGGTCCCACATACCATTGTTTCATTTCTTAGAGTGTAATTAAAATTTACTGTCAGGTTTATGTGAGGAAGAAGTGAAACATTAAACTAATTGTGTTAGTCATAAATTGAAATAATATTGGAATGTATTGCTCAGTGCTGCTGGATTGATGAGGAAGGAGGGAGGAGAAATTCTATAGAGCCAAGAAAGCCAGAAACTTGCTTCCAGTAAAAAGTTCTTACTAGCTGTGTTCCTTTACCCTCTCCCTGATCGTTCCAAGAACTTGCATCCCAAACATGTGGTTTTGCTTGGATACTTGTGTTTTAGAAACTCCAAATCAACATATATTTCAAATTATTTAGAATTCCATGTTATAAGACTCCAGGGTAGAGGATATTTCACCTATTGTACAAGAAAGTGTTGGCATAACATCATGAATGTTTGGGAAGCTCTGACTCACTCTGCAGAGCATAATGGGTGGGACTTGGATTGAGACCAGGAACCTTTCATTAAAAGGATTTCCATTCAATCTGCAGTGTGGGCCAGGACATCATTGTGAAAAGTGATCCATGCCTCACTGACTTCTGAAAGCTAATCTGCCCCTGGCTGAAATGCATGCTTTTGTTTTCTAGCACTTTCTGCATGTTCTCACATGAGACTAAATCAAGCTTGATCATAGAAGATATTCACTCAAAAACAATTCTTTCGTACTTTGACTGGTTTGATCAATGCTCTTCTTGAAAACAGCATGGTGCTTGTAAATTTCTTTCAACAGGCTTTTTCTCTCCTTGGTGCTGCTTCTCTCTGCGCCCAACACCCCGGTCCCAAAAACAAACAAAAAAAAGTGCTTCTTGATTTAACTGCTCTTGTTGATAGTATTGCTTCTTCATTTGTATTGACCTGGGGCAGCACGTAAAATTTCAGTTGTTTCATTCAGCATGACTAAAAGTTGTTGACAATTTGAATAATCTCCCTGAACAGCAAACAACTAGGAATACCTGAAGTCTAGTTGAAGTTTTGTTAATTAGCAAATTAGATCTAAACAGCTCCAAGCAGAATAATGGAGGAGATAACATCTCTCTCTTTGGTCAATTACCACAGTTATCTATGTTGTTTGGAAACCACTTAGAGGCAAGGAGTCTGACAGAAATTTACTTCACTCACTGACAGTGAGTGTTGCAGCCAATCATGCCACGCTATCAGCTGTTGGTAGATGCAAAACAGCAAACAGCTCCAACCTGTTTCACAAAGTTTCTCCCCCACTTCATTGTTTTCACGAAGTTGTTCTTGCTCCTTCCTCTCACTCAAAAAATGTTATCTTGTTCCATTCAGTTACCTCTAGTGTTTCTAAAAGGATCTTAGTCTTTTCATGTTTTACAAAGCACAGATATTCTCCCAAATAAACACTCTGTCAGTTTAGCTCTATCTCCACAACGGTGTTGCAAGCTGCAGGGTAAGTTAGTTCATCATAGGGATGTTGTCAAGTAATTGTGATTGTGTAACTTTGAGAAATGTTTATGACAGAAGAATGAATGAATGAATAAATATTGGGAGTGATATTCTTTGCA
Source organism: Piaya cayana (assembly GCA_013389865.1). Lineage (NCBI taxonomy): Eukaryota > Metazoa > Chordata > Aves > Cuculiformes > Coccyzidae > Piaya > Piaya cayana. The sequence continues at coordinate 30,741 of WAAB01010648.1, forward strand.
GAAGTCATTTTTAAAAAGGTTTTTTAAAAAAATCCCCACTAACAGAAAAAAAAGAAAGGTAGGCTGTAGGTAAAACAGATATTGAGAGTACCACAAGCAACATAATCTAGGCAGGAGAAATTTGGTTTGGTGATAGGTAATGAAAGGGAAATAAGTCGCATTTTAATTCCATTTAAAAAGGGAATGGGATGTGGTAGATGAGTGTAATTTCAACAAGAGTGTCTGCAAGACACTGAGTAAGGAAAACAATTTAAAGGGATGTTTTAAACAACAGGTGAGACATGTTTCCAAGCTCCAGATCAAAAAATCAAAGAAGTTCAGTCATAGTCTTAAAACAGCAGGGCCTGACTGCAGATAATTTCAGGTGAAAAAATAAACCTTGTGCGAATAAGGATTGAAAACTGAAACTGGGAGAAATTAGTGTATGATAGGGAAGGGAAAATGCATTTGAACATTGGAGGAAGAAGGAAGAATCAAGAATGGAGAGAAGGGATATATTACACATCCATAATATTTATTTAATCAACACTCAGTACTTATTAATGACTTTATCACCAAAAAAGTCATAACAACTTTCCACTAACTGGAAAGCAAGAACTGAAAGAAAAACATAAAACAATCTAGACACATTGTTGTTTCACATACTGAAACCCCAACAAGCCGTGATGATATGCATCTCTTGATTTGTTCTGTCTATTCAGCACCTTGGTCTCTTCATAGCTGTGAACTCAGGTAAACTAAAAATAGTATACTACACTAAAATCAACGGGAATCACTAAGACTTAACTTGCTATGACTCCTTTAACTGGGAAACAGGGGGTTAGCCTAATAAAAAAGCAGTGAGAGTTCTTTCTGTTTTAATATTGATTAGAAATACGTTTGGACAATCACAGCTAGCTAAGTTAGCATGTTTAAAGAAACTGCAAACCTTGTTCTTTGTGTTGTCACCTCTAAGAGGAGACTGAGAAAGTTGATTATTTATCTGCAGTATTGATGTTTCCTCATGAAAATAACTTTTTGATGCTGTGAAATCAGTAGTGTTTTGAACATAAACTCTTTACAATTTTATCTGAAAAAGAATAGTTTTTGAGAATTGGGAAGGGAAAGCAAACAAATCAAGTCTAACATGCAGACTCCCTTGGGTGTCAATAAACATGACAAAGGCAAGGAGAGTTTTATGGATTAAAAGTCAAAAGAACAAAAAAGAATATAGCAACATTGCATGAGGTATCTCATAATGAAGAAACTCTAAATTAAATCAAAAGTTTCCTCCAATGAGCCCCAGTAACCAAAGCAAACAAAAGAATAATAATGAGCCTCAGAAATTTTACTCATGAAAGAAGATCAGGCAGTTCCTTTGATGAAAAGTGAAAATCACCCCAAATCAAACAAGCCTCTGCACATCATGATGCTGAGGTCTTACATTCTTAGCTGCAGGCATATTTCAAATGTAACCTGGTTTGACAAGTTGCAATGGAAGAATGACAGGACTAGAAAATCTACTTCTTTCAGACTACACACCTACAGTAAGTTTTGTTGTTTTATATTGATCTATTAATATTTTTCTTTTTGGTATATTGAATGTTTAGGTCCTTTCAAACATATCTGAAGATCCTTCCCTAAAAACATTTGTTTCACAAGTGAATGGAGAATGATGAATACTAAAATGTAAGAAAAAACTTGACCCGGGCATCACTCTGAAAAGTACTTTGAAGGCTATGTTTGAGGAGAGAGCTGTTAGAATAAGTTCTGTTTTTTTCATATCTGCCCTTTTAATACTTTGTGCAATCAAGTGAATTCACCAGAATTGCACAGAACATATATAATGCAGTTTGGTTTGTTAATTTCCACTATTATCTAAACTCTTTAGTTCTGAGTTTAATCAGATTAATGTGGATTAAATCCTGTGCCAATGGATTCACAGAATCACAGAATTCCTCAGAACAGTTTTTATACTGCAGGCAACAACTGTACAACAGCCGCTGCTGTCAAGGATAAACTTCCAAATGCCTAGCAGAGATTTTACAGAAAGTTCATATTAATGAAATATTTTTACTATTTAAAAGGATAATTATACAAAAACAATACTGTGAAATACCAATGAATTATGGTCAGAGCAATAGACTTTTAAATTGCACTTCGTTTACTTTAACTATCATCTCTGTTTAAGTGGGAGGGGCATTTTGCTAAGGATTGATGTACAGGTAGCACTTTTCCCTTATTTCACTCTCCACATATTAATATTTGGCTTGTTCTGGTTAACTTTGAAACGACTGACAGAAGTGTCACAAGGTGCATCAGTTCCATAACTCCTCTTTAGGATCTTCTAGGAAGTATATAGGTACCAAAAAATGAACACATTGTGCTGATTAGACCTTGGGCTGTTGTTTTTTCCAAAGCTGGAGAAATGTTCCAGAGTCTCATCTGTCTCCTAGGATCAAGGTGTGGAGCATGGTGATGGTAAACAAACAGCAGGTTTCAGCTCTGCTCCTCCTCATGGAAAAGGACATACATTTAAGGCAGCAATGGTTATTGCCTGAACAAAGGCATTGCAACATATTAGTGTAACATTTTGCCAGACAAATATGTAAGCGAATCTTATTAACCCTTACATGCATGTTTATAAAGTTTATTTTAGCATATTCACATGACCTGGGGTGTCCATTATCTCAGAACTCGATCTGACGCAGACATGTGTTGCAGTCTGGAACTGCAATGAAAGAAGCCCCCGGACTCTGGAACTTAAACTCTAGGCAAGCTCATAATTAGTTCTACTATTTGGAAATGTTGTTCTATATATACTTGATGCTGTTCTAGTTTTGCATAGGCAAGCAACTATGTTACTAAACCCTTGAAACCGATCACAGAACTACTTGCAGTACTAACTTAAACAGGAGTACTTAGGACAATATCTGTTGAAACAGCTATTGGAAAAAAGATATAACTTCTGGGAGGAGGGTCCATTATGGTTTACTCTGCCTCTCCTTGTTACTGAAGATTGCTCTAACCACTAGTCTACAAAATTATAACCCCTTTTATGTATACTTGCATTTTAATTTTTTCTCTCTCCCTTTTCTCCCATTACAGCAGTTTACCTCTGGAAAATCTTGCCAAACTAACCTGATCACCTTCTATGACAAAGTGACTCAGCTGCTGGATGAGGGAAAGGCTGTGGACGTGGTCTTCCTGGACTTCAGCAAAGCCTTTGACACAGTTTCTCGCAGCATTCTGCTACAGAAACTGTCAGTCTCTGGCCTGGACAGGCACAGTCTCCTGGGTGGAAAACTGGTTGGATGGCCAGGCCCAGAGAGTGGTGGTAAATGGTGTTAAATCCAGCTGGAGGACAGTCACAAGTGGGGTTCCCCAGGGCTCAGTGCTGGGTCCAGCCCTGTACAGTTTCTTCATCAATGACCTGGAT
>WAAB01010648.1:47241-85716 GCA_013389865.1 Piaya cayana
TGTTCAGTTGGCTGTCAACAAACACCCCCAGGTCCCTCTCCTCCAGGCAGCTTTCTAGACAGACTTCTCCTAGTCTGTAGATCTGCATAGGGTTGTTGTGCCCCAAGTGCAGGACCCGGCATTCGGTCTTGTTGAACCTCATGCCCAGTGGTCCAGCCTGTTCAGATCCCTTTGCAGAGCCTCCCTACCCTCCAGCAGATCCACACTTCCACCCAGTTTAGTGTCATCTGCAAACTTGCTGAGGTTGCACTCAATGCCTTCATCCAGGTCATTGATGAAGACATTGAACCGGGCTGGACCTAGCACTGAGCCCTGGGGAACCCCACTTGTGACTGGCCTCCAGCTGGATTTAACTCCATTTACCACCACTCTCTGGGCCTGGCCATCCAACCAGTTTTCCAGAAGAAGAGTAAAAAAAATTAAAGAAAACCTTCCATAAATACATCAACAAAGTATTTTTAAGACATTTCAGTAAGGGTATACTAGCATTTCTGTATTTATCATGGCTGGTATATGTACCTCTATGGTATCTTTCTATTTGTAACTGCAGTGTAATATTTTTTTTTCCTATTTTAGAGTACATACTGCTTATAAGCTTGAGTTTGACACTTTCATGTTTTTTTTCATTGAATCAACAGAATTTTTTAGCATTGGAAGGGACTTTAAATATTGTCCAGCTCCACCACACCCTTGTCATGGGTAAGGAGAGGTAAGGACACTCTCCTCTAGATCAGTTTGCTCAAAGCTTAATACAGCCTGGCCTTAAATTCCTCCAGGGATGGCACATCCACGACTTCTCTGGGCAACTTGTGCCAGTGCCTCACCATCCTCACAGTAAAAATTTCTTCCTAGTGTCTAATCTAAATCTATCCTCTTTCAGTTTAAAGCCATTCCTCCTTGTCCTATCACTACATGTCCTCTTACTACAAGGCCTCCCCAAAGGCTTCAGGCTGAAAAACCCCAGCTATACCAGCCTGTCCTCATAACAGAGATGCCCCAGCCCTCTGGTTGTCATCACAGCCCTCCTCTGGACTCATTCCAACAGGTCCATGTCCTTGTTATGCTGGAGACTGCAGAACTGAAAGTAGTACTGTAGGTGGGGTCTCACAAAAGCAAAGCGCATGGAAAGAGTTCCCTCAACCAGCTGATCACGGTCCTTTTGATACAGCTCAGGATACTGTTGGTTTTCTGAGCTGCAGGTGCACATTGCCTGATCGTGTTAAACTTCTTGTCAATCAGCATCCCAATGGCCTTCTCCTCAAGGCTACTCTGAACCCATTCTCCCCCTGGCCTGTATTTGTACTTACAATTGCCTAGATCCATGTGCAGGTCCTTGCACTTGGCCTTTTTGAACTTATTGATCTTTACATAGGCCTGCCTCTCAAAACTGTCAAAGTCCCTCTGGATGGCATCCCTTCCCTCCAGCATGTTGACTACATCACACAGATTAGTGTCATTGGCAACCTTGCTGAGAGTGCCCATAATACCATCGTTCATGTCTGGAACAAAGATGCTAGGCAGCAACGATGGCAATATCAACCCCTGAGGAACACCAGTTGTCACTGGTCTCTACTTGGACATTTTGCTATTGACAACAATTCTGATTGCAACCATCCAGTCAATTCCTTATCTACTGAATGATCCATCTGTCAGATCCATGCCTTTCCAATTTAGAAACAAGCATGTCTTTTTTTTTCCTGTTAGGAAATTAACAATGGGAAAAAAAACCAACATAAAAAGGGTAAAAATCACAAACTGTTTAGTTCTATACAAACTGATTTGTCCTTTGTGTTTCCTTAGGTACACATATAAAAGTACATTTAAGTAATATTCATTACCAAACTTTTCTATTACATGCTTTGAGCGTTAGTGTCTATTTATTAAATGGGCAAGACAGGTGGAACCAAATCAACCTTAACTAGCATATGTACCTTTACTTAATATATTTTGATCTGTGATATGTCACTACTGTTGCCTCAGAAAAAGATATTTCACCAAATTAGTTGTTTGCTTCACATGGAATTTAGAACAAGTGAGGAACTGATATCTATTTTATCAAAATTGTCTATATTTTTTATGTATAAGTTTCTGTGGTATTTGTCACTGAATTATACCAGCACATAAGCACCATGATATGGAGCTGCTATCAAAATACTAGAGTCAGGACTTGGAAGCTAAACTGCCAGGGGATCTTATAATCTCTCTTCCTTTGAGAAAAGGTGTACAGTTTTGTGCTTCTGATTTCTCACTGGGATGCTCATATGAGAGGTAATAGATGAAAATACAAAAAATAACATCTTTTGGTCATTGAGGGTAAGCGTTATAGAAAGATGTGCTTCCCTTCAGATTTCAGGAAACGTCCCGGTACAGTGTCTGCTTTGAGACTTTTGCAACAACCAACAATTACAACCCCAGTGATAAGAACTGGTTTTGAGCTTATAATTAAATACAGTACATTTCCCTCTCCCTTTTGACATTTTGAACAACTATTAGCTTGGAAGAAGGAGCACTGTCTATAGGATTGCAATGAGTAAATGTAACCTGTCTTCTTTTAATAAACCTGCAGTAAATGGACAACTGTTTCCCACAGGCAAATGTTCTCATCAACTTGATTCATGGAAAGTTATTCATCTCCCTATATCAAGGAAGAATATGTATCTGATTCCTGAGAATAGACTATTATATCACATGTGAAGAGATTGTTCAGTGTGAGGTAAAATTGTGAGAACTTCCAAAGGCAGCAAAGTTTGCATTCAATTAGATATTGTTCAGATGAATTTGTGTTTCACCTATAGGAAATACTTCATAATTAGCATATTATGAACATCTTTGTCTTGTGAGATGACCTAATACTGCTGGCCTTTTCCATCTCAGAATTTGCTTGAAGTGCAAGTTACAGCAGATATACTTGTATTACTTAACTATTTGTCATCACTTGCTTCATTCATTCCATGATATAACGTGTACTATCCCATGAAAGGCTTGTAAAAGTGTTTGTGCATCAGTATTATGGGGTACTTATGTCAAACTGGGAAAATGCCATGAGGTAAATCCTTAAGAAATCATTGACCTCTGAGAAGTGCATGATACAAATGGATTATGCATGCTTGGAAATACCATATGGATGAAAAACTGTTACATGAGCTTATTTGACCAGAATATTTTTAATGACAGAGTAAACAGGCAAGTTTTCTCAGGTACAAGATAGAAACTGGTCCAATTATTTTTGTGAATAAAATTCAGTGTGTCTGGAGTCTTTTAATGCACGTAAATATTGCACACACTTGACACTGCCTGCCCTTGTCTGATCAGAGAATCAGCGTGGATCAGAGAATCTTGCCGAAGGGTTGGCTGGAATATCAAGATCATTTCAACATCATATAGTTTGAATATAAAGTGTGGTTTTGTTAGTTTCCAAGCTCCTGATTATCTTTCTGAAAAAGAAATAAAGCTTACATTGAAATTCACAGAAACAGTATTTTCACCTGCCCCTTGTAATTTATGTAGATTAGGGAAGCCTAAACTGGAAAAGTAGAGGGGAGAAGATATGTTGTGTGATTAAGGTATTGAATGAAGACTTCAAAGCTGGTTTTAGCAATATCTGCAATTTTACCTTCTGCAGAATACTTTTTTAGGCTGAATAATGATAAGAAATCCCTGCTCTGTCAACAATTGCTGTGTGGTTTCTGGGAAGTCATTTAGATGTGTGTCTGTGGAGATGAGCAAGTGGATCCAAGCTGACTCAGTTTATGCTTGCAGAAGGCTGTAGGTTACTTAGAAATTACAGAGTTGTGCTGCAGCATGCTGTGCTCAACCTAAGAAGTCTTGTACTTACAGACTTGTACTTACAGGAAAGCTCTGATCCTACTGGAGGACTTCAACCACCCTGACACATACCGGAAAAGTAGCAGTGGAAGCCATAGACAATCCAGAAGACTCCTACAGCCCATTAAAGATAATTTCCTACCCTAGATAATTTCATATCCAGGTCCAATACTGGACCTGATGGTCATCAATGCAAGTGAATTCATCAGTGATATCAAGACTGGAGGCAGCCTGGGCTGCAGTGATCATGCATTGATGGAGTTCAGTTCCTGAAGGATACAGGACAGGCAAGGATTATAGTCATGACACTACATTTTAGGAAAGTAAAATTCCAGAGTTACCCAGTAGGAACCCCTGGGAAACAGTCCTAAGGGACAAGGGAGCAGAACAGAGCTGGCAAATATTTAAGGATGTTTTCCACAGAACACAAGAGCTCTCAGTGCCCAGATAGAGGAAATCAGGCAGGTAAGGGAAGAGACCAGTGTGGCTAAGTCAAGACCTGCTGGTCAAACTGAAGAGCAAAAGGGAACTGCAAGGGCTATGCAAGCAGGAACAGGAACCCAAGAAGAGTATAGGGTTGCTGCCTGGTTTTCTTCAGATGGGATCTGGAAGACCTAGGCGCAGCTGAAGCTGAACTTGGCAAGCAAATTGAAAACTAACAAGAAATGTTTCTCTCAGTATGTCAACTAGAAAAGGAAAATTGAAGAAAGTTTATGCCCGCTGATGATGGAAAACGATGACCTCATATCAACACTGAAGGAGAAGGCTGAGGTACTCCACAACATTTTTGCCTCCATCTTCATTGACAAGTGCTCTCCTCCCCCCTCCTGGGTCAATGTACAAGAAGATGGGGACCAGGGGTGTAAAGCCCCTCACACTGCAGGGGATGATAAAGTTTGTAACCATCTGAGGAACCTGAACATATGTAAGTCTATGGGACCTGACCAGATGCATCTCAGAGTCCTGAGGGAATTAGCTGTTGTGATTGCCAAGACATTCTCCATGAAATCTGAAAAGTCATAGCAGTCAGAAGTCCCTGGTGGCTAGAAGAATGACACAAAGCTGAGTGGTGCAGTTATCNAGGGCTATGCAAGCAGGAACAGGAACCCAAGAAGAGTATAGGGTTGCTGCCTGGTTTTCTTCAGATGGGATCTGGAAGACCTAGGCGCAGCTGAAGCTGAACTTGGCAAGCAAATTGAAAACTAACAAGAAATGTTTCTCTCAGTATGTCAACTAGAAAAGGAAAATTGAAGAAAGTTTATGCCCGCTGATGATGGAAAACGATGACCTCATATCAACACTGAAGGAGAAGGCTGAGGTACTCCACAACATTTTTGCCTCCATCTTCATTGACAAGTGCTCTCCTCCCCCCTCCTGGGTCAATGTACAAGAAGATGGGGACCAGGGGTGTAAAGCCCCTCACACTGCAGGGGATGATAAAGTTTGTAACCATCTGAGGAACCTGAACATATGTAAGTCTATGGGACCTGACCAGATGCATCTCAGAGTCCTGAGGGAATTAGCTGTTGTGATTGCCAAGACATTCTCCATGAAATCTGAAAAGTCATAGCAGTCAGAAGTCCCTGGTGGCTAGAAGAATGACACAAAGCTGAGTGGTGCAGTTATCACATGAGAAGGATGGGAAGTAATCGAGAGAGACCTGGACAGGCTAGAGAAGTGGGTCTGTGAGAACCTCATGAGGTTCAACAAGGCCAAGTGCAGGGTCCTACTCCTGGCTTGGGGCCACCTACGGTTTCAGTACAGGCTGCAGGACAGTGTAATTGAGAGCAGCCCTGTGGAGAAGGGCTTGGGGGTGTTGGTTGATGAGAAGCTTGACATGAGCCATCAGTGTGTGGTCACAGCCCAGAAGGCTAACCATATCCTGGGCTGCATCAAAAGAAGCACAGCCTGCAGGTTTAGGGAGGACATCCTTCCCTTCTACTCCATGCTCGTGAGACCCCATCGGGAGTAGTGTGTCACATTCTAGAATCCTCAGCTTAAGAAGGATATGGAAATGTTGGAACAGGTCTAGAGGAGGGCCATAAAGATGATCAGAGGCCTGGGACACCTGTCTAAGAGGCCAGGCTGAAACAGTTGGGATTGTTCAGCCTGGAGAAGAGATGGTTCTGGGGAGACCTAATAGTGGCCTTCCAGTACCAGAAGGAGGCCTGCAAGACAGCTGTGGAAGGACTTTCTACAATGGCGTGTAGCAATATGACAAGGGGGAATGGCTTTGAGCTTTAAATTAGACGTTAGTAAGAATTTCTTCATTATGAGGATGGTGAGGCACAGAAACACGTTGCTCAGGGAAGTTTTGGATGCCCCCTCCCTAGAAGTGTTTGAGGCCAGGTTGGATAGGGCCTTAAGCAGCCTGATCTGGTAGAGAGTGTCCCTGCCCATGCAGACAAGTTGGAACTAGATGATATTTATGCACCCTTCCAAGCCAAACCACTCTATGATTCTATGATTAGCTTGAAAATAAAGTAGTACCGACAGAGTGATATGGCATCTGTCCAATATGGCTTAGAAGAGCTTGGATTTGTCCACAAATGTCCATATTATCAAGACCTTCCTTTTTCAGGACTAGTTGCTTATGGTGAACATTTAGGTTTCAGGTCTATAATTGACCTTTTTGTAACACAAATACATTTCTGAGTTTCTTAAAGCTCTTGTCCAGCTGTGGTCTCATCCTGGAGTTGGTTAATAACCACAAGTGTTCTTCTGGCTCCTACAGGTCTGATTGCTTTGTCCAACACTGCCTCAGACTTGAAAACATTGAATTATGAATTCCATTTCCATCTAGTTTGCAGAGCTGAACCAATGACAAATGCTGTGTTCAGCACATTCCTACCTTAGAAGCCTCTGCTCAAGGCATTGTCTGGAGCAGAGAAAGATGGTCCTTTTTCATGTAGAATATCAGTGGTTTGTGTACTGGTTAGACATGCAGACTATCTCTGTACACCAGTCTATATTGATGATTAAAGATGCAGCATTCATCTGGAAATCAGATTTCCTACCCCTGCTTTATCTCATGACTTGACTTTTTCAGAATTTATTGCAATGAGGATGGGCATCAAAAGTAGACGGAGGATGGATATGAAAAGTAGAGGGGACTTGAGTGTTTCATGGCTGCAGTAATGGTGGTTCACCAATCAGTTCAGATGTGGAGGCATTGGCATCTAGTACCACCAGGAACAGAATGGAATTGAATATCAGTCTTTCTCATCATAATTAAAAGTTACTAACATGTGACATTATGTTTTAAAAAAAAATAAAATAAAATGATACCAAGTTCTTGACCTGAAGGGAAAAAATATATGTACTTACTTACATAAAGTCTTTAGATTCTTTACAGAAGGAGAGAGCTTCTTCAGTAAACCAAGAGTAATGGGGATGTAAGGGTGGCTGACAATGATTCAGAGAGCCTCCTTGTCTTGGCTGTTTTTTCTTAGCCACCTTACAAAATTTCTGATGCAAGTGACCATATTCTAAGAATTCACACTGAAGAGGTAACCTGGACTTTATCTTGGAAGGATGGAGAAATAAGTCAAAATTACATGTGGGATTTCTGTTTCCCTGTCAAGTGGTAATGATAGCACCACCTTATCACATAAGGATATGATAAAGAAAGATCCTTGTTTCAAAATATCCATTAATACTGAATTCCTTAACGTAAAGAAGAAAGGAAACACAGGCTATGGGAAACACCATTCTGGTTGCAGGTTCTTGACAGTTGGAGATTTCCTCAAGAAGAACCAGTCAGGTGTTGTGACTTAATGTGGACTATAGTCTGACTAAGGCACAGTCTTCAGGGTTTTTCATTCCCTTTGCTGGCTACATAAATGTTTGATAGTTTAATATGGTAATAGAATCTGGAAAATGTATGGAAGCTGTTAAAAGAATACATGCTTGTTACATCCCTTATTTTATCTTTATTCTGTATATCACTATGGTTACTACAATAAAAATGTTTTTTTTCCTACTCTGATGTAGTAGAATGGTGAATAAATATTTACTACACAGAGTAGAAACTAAATCACTGAAGTTTTAAAAACAAATCTCTAATGATAGCATATATTCTTCTCTGCCAGTTTCTATGTCCAAGGAAACATTCGTTGCACAGATTTCAGTCATTTCTATGTTGATTTTGTGCTAGAACTAAAAGGAAAAAAATCTATTCAGCAGAGCTTGTAGATTTATTTCTCTTCCTTTGATCATATCTAGGATTTTTCTGCATACTACATTGTAAATGTAAACACTTTGGGGATGGGCAGATACATGGAACCTAATTCAGTTTTTGATTATACAAAGAGAAAATCCAAGCTGAAATGTATTCAGTAATCTACAATTAAACAAATAATACCTTAACATGGCAAAACTGAAAATCTTTCTGTGCCATTCTTGCCCGGGTTTCATGGTTTAATTTTCTCCAGCTAAAATTAATGGTTTTTTAATTAAATGGCTTGGTCAAAATATCAAACAAGTTACTTTATTAGTTATACATATGTTGTCATTACTTTTGGTTGTTGTTTAAATTAATTCCTGTGAGCAGACCTTAGAGCACTTTGCACCTACTCGGTTCTTAAGCAAGCTCAAGTGTGACTTAAGCTTCTATAAAGTGGTACTGGTTTCTTTCCTGTGTTCCATCCCATCTTTGTTATGAATTTTTGGCCAGATTTCTAAAACATCTTAGCTTCTAATCTCTGTAGCCTCTAAGCCTCTGGAACCAACATGGAAGAAGAGCCCCCTGCAGAATCCAATCTGAAAAACTCTGATGTGGTTGGAAGGATGGTGCAATAAAAAACAGCTTTGTAAGTTACTTCCTCTGGAAATAACTACCATGCACCTTTTCCAGTAATGGCATCATTAAGATCAGCATCCTGCTGTGTGTTCCTCTCTGACTAACAGATTTGAAAGTTGGCCATTTGTTTCTGTTAGCAGGCAGAAACACCATGTATCAGCTACTATTAAAAGATACCTCTTAGTCTATGAGAGTTTTCTCATTGTAAGTATGTAACAAAGTACAATTCTGGCAAACCTCCTGTCTTTCACCATCCTTCCTCAGAGTCATGCTGACAGTCGTCTTCTGCCACAGAGAAGCATGTCCATAACAATCACCTGCTCAGAATACTGGGGAGAAACTGCAACCTCTGTTAATTTAAGTAGACGTTTCACTAGAGTGAAAGCGAACTGGACTAAATCTTATCTTGTTTCAGTAAGTGCACCTGTGGGTGGGTTTAGTGGGACTTTTTTCCAAATAATCATCTAAAAAAAAACTGGGCTGGACTTTGGTAGGTGCACTCTCCGAAACAACTGCTGTGTTGTAAAGGCTTCTGAAAGAAATTGTAGGAATGAAACAAAAGGAACATGTAAAACTTCCAGAAACCTTCATATTTTTCATTCAGTATTAAGTCATAGGTATTACAGGATAGTGTTTGTAGTTATCCACCTCATTCCCTAAGCTACTAATAATTCATTTGAAGTATATAAATTAATCATAAACTGTACTCAGCAATACTATAAGAAAGGAATTGTGATCATACTGGCACTAAAATTACGAACAGGTAGCTTGTAAAAATATTCACTGACTGATGGGGAAAGCCCTACCTGAAAAAAAACTCCAATATAATTAGACTTCTTTTTATTACACTGTTCTTGTGTAATTCCTGTCTTTGAGCAAGGTTTTGAAGAGGAAGGAAAATAGCCTTTAGCTGTGGAACTGCAGATAACAGTAGTGACAGTCCCTGGATTTGAATATTTTATGTTTGCTCACGAACAAATTAGAAATTACCTAGATGCAATAAATGAGAACAGATGGACAGCAACAACTGTTCTCTCCATTTGAGAGCTGTTGCTGGAATTAAATTACAAAATTTTAAATTAAGTTGTGTCTTAAGAGTAACCTTCATAGAGATTTTCTCTTCTGCAAGATTGCTTCATTTGAACACATACGTTGGGGTTTTTTTAATAAAACTAATACTGTATTAACCCTCACTCAGCTGAGGGGCATTACTGCCCTTACTCCAGAAAAGGGCAATCTTATGTCAAAGTGTTTTCCAGATGGGGCAACTGCAAATACTCAAATGTTGTCTTTATGCAAAATAGAAGAATAATGATGTAACCCTTGAGATAATTTTCTTGAATGGCTACCTGTTTCTGTGGCTAGCTTGAATAAGGATATCTGCACTAGAATTTTAAGTTGATGCTTTCCATGTCCAGCAAGAGAGCTTCACCTACCAGGTTCTGGAGGTGAAACAGAAACACTCGTGTCCATCAATTTTCAGAAATGTTTCTAGCTCTTATATGCCCAAATAAGAAATCTAAAAACAAAACAAAAAACCCAAAAAAACCAAAAAAAAAAACCAAAAAAGGCTGTATCAAGGCATTCTCCCCTTTTAAAAGTTTTCTTCAGCCTCTCCGGACTTTAGGTCAATTTGTGTTGTAAGTTTAAATTAACAAGCTTTTGCACTGGAAAAATTCTGTAAAAGCGTAAGTGGAAGACCTTACTTTCCCTGTATATTCATTCACACTCTCTAGGGACCACCTGTAAAGCAGAGGATGGCCCAATGTACAATCTTTTTGTCAAAGAAGTCAGCAGGGACTTCTTACAGGTGCAGGTAACCAGTCTTTTCTCCCAGCTGTACACAGAAGCTCTGGAACCAGAGGGGTCACCCAGCAAAACCTGCCAGACCTTTGTTCATAGGCTGCTAACATGAATTTGATCATGGGCCAAGAGATAATTTTGAACTGTATCCATGGATATTCTGGAAGGACCAAGTCCTCCCATACCTTCTTCAGAAAGCCCAGACAAAGCAGTACAAGTAACAGCATTGCTGCAGTGCAGTCCTGGAAGTAAAGCAAACACATACTGGATGCCAGTATCAGAGTGAATTTATGAGCTCACACATTATCCCTTAGCATGACTACTGTTTTTACAAGTGAGCTAAAAAAGGAACATGGACTATTTGAGCCTACAAGGTAGGGAATATGGTCTGTAAGAGTACTCTGACGTTGAGGGTCTTTAATGTCTTTGGCACTAGTGAGTTATGCCAGCTATTTCAGTTAATGCAGTTATCAAGTCCCAGTAGAGTAAAACCTAACTATTTTTGGCAAGTCCTTTATTTTCCTTGTATTTTTACTGTGTGTGACAATTTCCATGCTGTTCTAGAAAAAAGGTTTTTGAGGTACAAGTCCATTATCCTCTCTTGTGATAAAACTGCAGGTAAATCAAATACAAAAAATACCAGGGAAGTATAATGATTCTGTACTTTCCCATGCCATAATTTTAATCCTAAAACAATTAAGTGTTCCACTAGATTGGAAGCTTAGTGAGAATATTGCTATGAACCAGAAACAATTTCCATTACTTCTTTGTTTTCCTATACCTCCTAGTATGTCTTCTAGGCTGTAGTCTATTATGGTGCCTGCAATGTTTTTTCATAACTAGATCCAGCTTAATATACTGAAATTTGAGTGCTAACCATTTGAGGGTTGGAAGAAATGTTCTGCAATATACAGTTAAGTACTTTGAGCTTGTCTAACCTAGAGAAAATGAGTCTGAGTGATGGCCTCGTTGCTTTCTACAGATTCCTGAGAAAATAAAGGTGAAAGGGAGGTGCTGATCACTTCTCTCTGGGATCCAGAAGCAGGATGCAGAGGAATGGTTCAAAACTATGTCACAGGAGTTTTACACTGGACATTAGAAAGCATTTCTTTACTGAAAGGGTGGCCAGACACTGGGATAGAGACACTGGCTTCCTGGAGAGGTGATTGATTTCCCAAGCTTTTGAGCATTTGAGAGGCATTTGGACAATGCTCTTAATAACATGCTTGAACTTGGTCAGCCCTGAACTGGTCAGGCAGTTGGACTAGATGATTGCTGTAGGTCCCTTCCAGCTAAAATAGTCTAGTCTAGTCTATTCATTTTTGTGAGTTCTAGCAGTAACGCATGAGAGAATGTAATCAGTTGAGATCCTTCAAATATTTAATCACACACGTGTCTGTCTAGCCGGAGACAGACATATTCCTGGAGAGATGGTCAATGGCCCAAGCCTGTAACTGTCTAAGACTCATTCTTTACAGTGCCCTTAATAACATGCTTTAACTTGGTCAGCCCTGAATTAGTCAGGCAGTCCAAGGTTACGTATACAATAGAAAAGGGCCAACAAGGGTCTTCAGGGGTGTCTTTCAGGAGTAACCTCTATTAAGTGCACAGGCTTGAGTTTTACTGCTAATCAATTTGATATAAATGGGCTCAGAGATTCCCCATTTGGCTTCGTCCAGAGTCGTCTTGGAACCACAGATCCTGGAGACTACGGCACAGAAATACCTGTGTGGGTTGCTATGATCCAGTTCAAGGCAAGAGGCAATATTGGTGGTTTAGTCCCTTAGAAAGCATCTGTACAATCCCACTCTACTGAGTGATGACACATGTTGCTAAAATCACTTCACTTGTACAAAAAGGAACAGCAGAGAAATACCTTCAGGTAATTTAGGTAAATGAGTAGTGTCAGTTCCTCAGAAGGCATAATCAACTTCCTTGTGTGCCAGAATTGCCCTAATAGAATGACCATTTAGAAAATAAATCTTCTCTCTTGTGTGTTCATCACAGAAACACTAGAGGAAGAGAAGAATCCCAGGAATTAAAGCCTTCAATTTAAAATATAGAAAGCATATATGATTAAAACCTTTGCACCACCAGCACAGCTCATGCAGATTCTATGATTTTAAAATCAGAAATTTAGTCTGTAAAATTTTGTTGTGGTATCTGCGTGTAGAGCAGTGGTTTCCA
This sequence comes from Piaya cayana, assembly GCA_013389865.1. NCBI lineage: Eukaryota > Metazoa > Chordata > Aves > Cuculiformes > Coccyzidae > Piaya > Piaya cayana. The sequence goes on from WAAB01010648.1 coordinate 59,858, forward strand.
AATTTTCTCTTTCATGAATTACTGATAGTTAATTTAAGAGGTTTCTGGTTTGCTCTTTTTCATTTTCACTTCTAAAATAAAATAAATATCTTTTAAAATTACATTAATAACCTGGCAGGCATTGAAAACAACCACATTATTCCTTTTTCTAGAATTAACTTCAGGTTTTAAAGCAACAGGTTAAGCCACAGGGCCAAGGCATATTTGGGTTTGTTGGTTTTTTTCTTTTTTCCAAAAAGCCTTATCATTTCTAATTGTCTGTGTGAAAACTAGTGGGAAATGCTTGGTCTTTGTCATATCGCCTTAGAAACTAAATGATTCTTTGATCTGTGAAGGAAACAGGTGCCTATGATGCCTCTGCTTTTTAAACTTAAGAGTTTCATTGCCTAAGCTTAGATTTCCATCTTAAAATAATGAAGAAATGGAAACAGTATGAGGTGCAAAATCAGAATAAATACTGCCACAGTAAATTCTGAGGGGAAACAGGTTAACTGACAAGTGGAAATTATCTTGATATTGGAGATGTTGAAAAGTGCAGACCATTTCTCAGGGAATACATTATCCCTGACCCACTTCTCTTCCAAGCCGAAAAAAATCAGCAGCTTTGGAGTTTGTTTGCCAATCTGAGAACACAGAATGGTCATTTACTTCATGGAAGAGTGAGGGTAAGGGTCTGCTTTTCCCTTTTGGAAACTGTCACTTCGGTGCAGAGCTAGGAATCCTTATGACACTTGAATAATATCACAGAGTTTGCTTATCTTGGAGTTTATTTGATCACAATTTCTGCCAAACTCCCCTCCTATTTACACTCCAGTGAGAGCTGCGAGCACAGGTTCTTCTGGGTCATTCTCTCAACCATGTTATGGAGCCAAACGTGCTCCTTTCTCAGTGCTGTGTATCAGGGTTGCTGTGATGAGTCATGAAACAAAAACTTCACAAACTGAAGTCCAAACAGTTATGTTTTCCAGGCCTGAAAGAAAAACATTTAATTTCTCATGTATTCCATCTGGATGACCAAAAGGAAAGACAGGAAAGTGAATACCACCTCAAGCTCATCTCCAAAAGGAGAATTTAGTGCTTCATTCCTATTTAATTGGAATAATGAGCTCTGGGCTTCAGTTACCTGTTCTAGGACAAGGTGTACCTTTTTTGGGAAATAGCTGACTTCACAGGATATTTAGGATCTATCCTGCTCTGTAGAAAATACACCTCCAAACTTTCTAAGCCTCATTGAGATTTCTTTCTGTTATTGTCAAGAACTCACGAGTGGCTGTGGCAACCCTTTAGTGCTTAGAAGGCCCTTAAAGTCAGCATTTCCTTTCTTTATAAGATTAAATAGCAGCATGGCAAAGGAACATTACACTTGTATGGCAAATGACTAAAAAAAAAAAAAAGACAGCCCCCACTTTGTTTTATAGGTACATTAGGTACGTGCCCTGAAATAAAAGCTCTTTTAGCTATGTTAGCTTACTAGTAATCTTCATAAATGCCCTTTGCCCTATTAACAATTACTGTGAATCATCACTCTGCCCACTTCAGCTGTGTGTTCTTAAGAAGGTCGTTTTCAGACAACACCATGAAAGAAAGGCAAAAATCAACATAAGGCAAAACTGAACCATCATTCCTCATTCTTTATGGTTCTGAGATCTAAGCCAAAATTAGAGCAATTATAATATTGTAACATTAGAGAAAGAACACTAACACAACAAACCTGACAACATGTTGTTATTGTCTTTGAAAGAACATCTCAAAATCCCAGTTTTTAAAAAAAAAAAGATAAAACCTGCAGAAATTTTTCTTTAATGGCTATGGAATAGTTATTAAAAACAAACAGAAAAGAAGACAAAGCCCAACTTTGTTAGCATTGGTGAATTGTGGTGAATGTGTATGCAAGTGTGATGTCTAGTTAGCTTAAGGCTAGATTTGCAGCCTGCAGGCATCAACAACAGCAACACTATAAAATCTTTCCCACATTTCAGTTGATTTTGGGTCAGGTTATGCGTGGTGTGGCCTTGGTTCAAAATAGTAGCAGTGATGTCCATAATGAAAATCTAGCACAGCAGGGGAATTTAAAAGCTGTCCCCATTACCAAAAATGAAAGAATCATAGTCACAATTGTCACTGTATTAAAGCATTTGTGACAAGAAACCTACATTTTTAGTGAGTTTTCCTAGAGTGAAAGATTAGTTAACAGGGTAAAACATCAAGTTATACATTAGAAATAAACACCTGGCCAAGCACCACCACATCTGGAGGATGCCACATTGTTTTAATTTCATTTGGCTTGTCACTCTGTATTTTGCAGCTGTTACAGCACAGACAACGATAATTAAAAGCAGCAGGTTACTATAGTATTTAATTGACTGCTGCTGAACAATTTGTGTTTGTGATCTGAGTGAAAACCATCAGGCAAGTTGTGGATTTGGAGGAGGAAGATAATATTTATGAGCGACAATGAGTTTACTGAAACTATTTATCCTATGCACTAGGGTAAGAAGTAAGGATTTCAGAGTAATGAAAAGCTATAGAAAACATAATGTAGTTATTTTAAGGAGGTACTTAAAGCAGAGTAAACTCTATCTTGCTTAAAGAGGAGCCCAAAATGCAAACACTAACATGACACAATATTATCCTTATCAGCTAGGGCTCTGAATCACCAAATGAAGAAAGGATCACATGTAAAAAGAAATTTAATAACTTCAACCTCCCCCCCACCACTAAATAAATTGATTGTCATATTTGGACTAATTTTCTGGTGCTCTGAGCTTAGGCCCCAACTCAGGTTCAAACGAGTTCACTTCAGAATCACAGATGACAAGTAGCAGACATTCCCTTTCACTTCCCAACTCAGAAGGAGCTCAGTAGCCTGTTGTGATGTGCCTCTGGATTTGAGCAAAAACATCTTGAAATGGTATGACAACTGAATCTCTCCCTCGTCCCTTGTCATTGTCTATAACCACATTCCTAGAGAGAAAGCAACATTTTCAACTTTGGTAACAGTGGCAATCCTCATTAGAATGCCAGGAGCTACACGAAAATTTGAAGACTTTCACCACTACCTCATATGGTTAAGAACTTAACAATATTCTGTGTTTGAATAAAGTCCATAAATTCCAGATGAGCATTCTTCTGAATTTCCTGAGGTTTCATTCAACACTTCATTACTTTATGTCTTCATGTCACAAAAACCCACCTATTCCGTGTCAAGCTAGTAAACACCTCACCTTTCTTCAGTCCTGAAATCTTTCTGATGTAAAGTGTACAGAACTAATCAAAATACTGGTGTGCCATCTCTGTTACAATCCACCAAATGTTTATATATAAATCAAGCTGGCTGCTTCCTAAGTTAACTAAAAAGAAGTACAATTTTGAAGTGTGGATTTAATTCTTCAGGTTTGACATAATTTCTGAAGCTGCAAGATGCAGTCATGTTACTTGTTCTTGCTTTTCTACATAATCTGGCAAGTAAGTAACATCTATTTATTTATTTATTTGTTGTTTTACTTAAAATAAAGGCCACAACTCTCACATATTCGTGTCTCCAGAGGCTGAAGTTTAAAGAATGAGAACCAATGGGATTTTGAGCTTCAACCCACTAATTTGAAGCAGTAGAAAATCATGACAAACACGTGCCTTTATTTAACCAAAACACTCATGTAATAATAGCTAGTGAAGTAATTTCATTGGAGTTAATTAGCAGGCACTGCAAGAAGTATGGGCACTCTGCTTTGTGAGTGACAAAGATTTCTTCCTCTCTATGGGTAATGTGGCTTTAGCTGACCCAGGAGAAAATGAGGTGGAGGAGTCAGGGAAGGGAACTTAGCATTCACCCTACCCACTCCTGCCTGCTGGTAAAACTCAGATGAGCAGCTGCAGAGAAGAAAATGGCCACAGAGATAATTTCTCTTTTCAGGGTAGTGTAATTACTTGCTACTCCTCACTTCAGGTCATGCCAGAGTCAACAATGATCTGCCTGTACATTTTCATCTGTATCCTCCTTTTAAGATACTAGAGACTCCCTACAACTAAGCTTCACAGTTGACCTTTATAGAAAACATAATCAGTCAGGGATAAGTCATAATAGTTTTCTCTACTTTGTATGTTTTTACATTGCATATAATTGGGTTAATAGTGAGAGAGAGTGGGTGTATCAAGAATTGGTTATGAGTTGGCTCATGTACAAAATAATCATAAATAATTTTTGGTTGGGATTATTCCAAACTGGTTTTGTGTTTTTTCTTTACACAGTTCTCCTCTTGAGAGACTAATCATAGAGTAGCAGTGCAAAGCAATCACAAAAGAGCTAAGCTTTAACTTAATGTGACCCTTACATTTATGTTTACCTATGAATTTTCTCCTGGAGAAACATTATGGGTTGTTTGGTAAAAAGTTTTGGGGTTTTTTTTAGGAATGGTATCTGCCTCCTCATCCACAGCAATAACACCAGAAAAGTATATTGCATATAGTACCAGTATTTCTCACTTACTGGCAACTGGGTTCACTCAAGTATGTGAAAACATAGGCCAGACCCCAACATCCCAGATTTAGAACCTCAGTACTGCAAACCATTGCTCATATGAAGAATCCTTAGCCACACAAATGTGTTCTTTTTCAAACTGCTTTATTTTCAGTGCTTGAATAAACAGAAGTATGCAAAATCACCAATTCACAGCTGTGGAAACAAAGGCAAAAGGAGAGCTACGTAATCATTTAAATGGAAAGCTATTTTTCTTTCATATGAAAGAACTCATTGAATGTGTCTTTTCCATAGTGATAGATCTTTTGCAACTAAATTTACCATTATGTTTACATGGGGAAAAATCCCTAATTAAATTACCATAAGGCATCATAGTGCCTTATTAGGTGAGATTTATGTACTGGCATTCATTGACTAATCATTATGTTCCAAGGCTGTGTGCTTATTTGTGAGCCAGACCCTGCAAGAGAGTAGTTTCCTCCCTTCAGATTGTAACCAAGTGCTCATAAGTGATCCTGCATGTCTTCGTCATGAGATCAAATCCTAGCAGCCAAGAAAAAGATTAGTAGCCAAGGTGGCACACAGGACTGGTGATCAGTGATCTGAACACATGAGCTTTAGCCTCTAATGTTATTCCTGCCACAGACATATCATGTGACCATACACCTACCAGTTTCCCTCTGAATTTTTGCTTGATTTTACTTTGGTCACCTCTATGTAGCCTGTTCAGGTTGTGTTCAGCCTTTGAAGTGAAACCATGAAAGGCATGTGTATTTATTGTCAAACCAGGCCAAAGGACTTGGCACTGTGCCAAATTTGAACCCTATTGAAGATTTATGTTTTTAAAATCTACATATACAACTAATTAACACACTATGAACCAGTTGCAATGGAAGTTTGTTTCTAGGAAGCCAGATGCGTTATTGAGGAAGGAGAAATTTCAGCAGAGTGGTGGGATTCTCTTAGGGGCTTTTTCTTTCAGTTTTGGGTGCTGTTTCTTTTTTTATTTTAATAGGTATATTTCTCCAGATCTCTGTATTTGGGAAGGAGGGGTGGGGTAGGAAGCAGAATGAATTGCTGCTACAGAACTGATTTGGAAAAGCATTCAAACAGTTTAAATAGTTTACAATTTAATTCTATTATAGAGAGCCAAGTCTGGACACAAAAATGCCACATTGCTCTGTAAGGACAGCATAAAAATCTGAGAAATTACAATCAGGAAAAGATTGGAACATTGCTTTAGTTAATACCAAAAAATTCCTTAGTATGCAGCAAATGTACATAGATAAGTATTTCTATGTATGTAAATCTAAACTATTCTCTGATTGTGATTAACAAAAGCTGGAGGAGTTTCTTCACAAAAAGTCCTCAGTACTAATATTTCCAAAACCAATGATGTTTTCTCTGCTTAGAACTTTCCCCCTTTTTGCACAGATTCCTGATATCATATAAATACATTCTGCCTGGGAAAGAACAGAAATGTAATGTCATTTAGTGCTTTATGTCTGCTGGGCATAAACCATAATCTGATCTAGAACAAGATTCCAGGAGAACCTAAAATCTTATATCTGTTTGCCGAGATGTAAAAGATCATATCTGAGATACTTAAACCAAGTCCCTCACCACAATACTGAATATTACTCTGCTGCCTGAAACTGTGAATGGGGGGGGAAAAAAGTGTTATGCAATAACAATTTTATACTTTTTACACTAATAAGCCTGACTTTTTGGTGGTCACCCAGCACAAATATTTCTACTTCGTTCTTTGTGCTCTCTTTATTTTAGAGGCACTGATACTTTCACTTGTATTTTTCAAATTTGAATTCAATCTTTAGATTCTTTTTGAAGTCAGTAGGCTGACTAACCAATTAAAATTAATTGCTCTACCTTGGCCTGCATTACTTTATAGGGCTTATGGCAAAGCAGGTCACTGAAATGCTTTGAAAGGGAAAGCCAAATCAAGAGAAACTCCACTGCTCATACATAAGAGCCTACTGTGCTGTGCTGAGAAAGGTACTCCATGGTCTGCATGAATTGCACACAGTTTCTCCTCTGCAGAAGTGCAGAGCTACTAGCTCTTTGGAGTAAACTGGCTTGTGAAAACAAGGGATAGGGATCTTTGGTTCTTGGAGGAAGCAAAGACAACACCTATGAAATTATTGAAAACTAGACTGAACATTGAACAGCATCATCATGAGCCAGTATCTGAGTTAATCTGCCAGCTCTTTAGTTGTCTCGGTTCTGTTGGGTTTGCTAGCTTTAATTCCACTGCTTTTGTTTGGTTTTGCCTTCAGAGATTGTTATTTTGATCAAATACCATTTTTAATTCCCAGCTGTGCTCTTAAGTCTATTCCGGCAATTTCTGACATTTTTTTCTTCCCATTTTTGTCCATTGTGAAACAGCAATACAGTCAGGGGGAAAAAAGTGAAGCTAATACATAGTACCTCCATTCTGTATTTGTAGAACAGGTATTTACTGGTTTTTTATTCATAGTAACACAAACTAGCGTTCATATTTAGTAGTTTACTTCCTCCATATTCATCAAAAAATGGTAATTTATGAGCTGTATTTTGAAAACAGTGGAATTATGCAGACCGTAACAGGAACATTTTAAATTTCTAATGATGGGTAATCATATAAGAATTTCAAGAAACATACAAAGAGAACAGAAGTTGTATCTGAGCTTTATGCTGAACAGTAATTTGTGATGATATTAAGATAAAAATCTTGTAAATTTCCATATGCCATTACATATTTTCTCAGTGCCTCATCATACTTTCTTCTGAGCATTTCTTCAGAAAGGTGTAAAAGAGAAATGGGAAGACTTTACAATCTTCCCCATCTTCATGTGATCTGTAAAGATTGCCCCTCGTCTTACAAGAATGTGGTAACTACAAGTTCTTTAGTGTAGTCTGCCATTCAGCCCACAACCTGGAGGTTCACCATGCCTCTCAAACATCAGTTCTGCATGTAGATATTGCATTTAATTTCCACTCAAGTCCAGGCTTTTTAGATATAGATATGTACCCAAGATTTTCCTTCTCAATCCAGGCTGTGGTGAACATTAGAGATACTCCCTTCTTTGGCTCTGATACACATTTCCCACTGTTTACTGGAAATTAACAACCATTATGATTTATGCAGTTATGTGAAAATAATTCATTATGTAAAGTCAGCTGCTATTGGAAGTGTCTCTTGAAAAATGTGATAGTTGCATTGTGCCCAAGATTGAAAGAGAAGATGCTGGACCAGATTTGGATCTCTGAAAGGAGTCATCTGGATTGTTAAGTGTGAGGAAACTGGCACCAGAATTGCTTGATTCTGAAATAGAGAAAATTTACTCCATTTAACTAAAGCTTCCATTATTTATATTGAGCTAAACAAAACAAGGTATAATAAAGGTTATCAATGACAAAACCTGAAGTTATTCTTCTCCAAACACACAACACATATTGCTTTCATAAAGCAAGAGAATCAAGCAACTTATTTTTATTCCTGTAAACAGAGAGATCACCAGTAAGTTCTTCCCATCACATAGCTGACCTGCTTCAGAAATGCCTGCAATACGCTGGCAGAAGAGAGTTTCACCAGCACATACATGGTAGAAGGTTTGAGAGAAAAGAGTTTCTTAAGACAGTGGGATTGTGCAGTCATGAAATATTTCATTGTGGCGTGTATGCTGGGACAAGCAGCTCTTGCCTTGGCATACCCGTGGTATTAGCAGGAAGAACAGAGCAAATGGCTTGTGTTCTCATGCTTACTAGTCCATGCCTTAATTGCAACAAGACTGTAGTTCTGTTGACCAATAAAGTACATCTGATAGCTGCTTTTGAACACTTTCTTGTGTGGTAATAACCCATGAAGTTTGTTCTGATCCTGTTGCAGTGTTGTTGGAATGCTCTGCAATGCAATCCATGACCAGAACATGAAAACAGACATTGTTTTGTGTATCAGGGCAGATAGACTTATCTCTGTGTAAGGCTGCCAAGAGATAAACCAAGGGGGAGGAAGGATACAATCATCTTCCTCTTAATGATTATAAAGTCTTTTCCTCTAAGAAACAGAGGTGTATCTCAGTCATCTTCTCAGTCTCTCTGTATGCAAATGCTTTTCCAGGCTTAATCAAGAGCCGTAAGTGCTCAGTTAAAATTCGGAGAGTCACTCATAAAGTGAGTGCATTGAACATGCACTTTCCCTTTCTTGGGAAAGATAGAACTAGCTTTTTGGATGTTCAAGAAGGTGATTTTCTTCACTTGGGTGTAAAGGACAGGAAAGGAAGAGGAAAGGAAAAGGAGGGAGATTGGGAAATGGGATAAAAGAAGGAAGAAGGGGAAGGGAGAGGAAAAGGAGAAGGGAGGTAAGGGAGAGGAAGAGGAAGAGGGATGGGGGAGGGGAAAAGGGAAAGGGAAAGGGAAGGGGAGAGGAAAGGGGAAAGGGAAGGGGAAAAGGAAGGGGGAGGAGGGGAAGGGGAGGGGGAGGAGGAGGGTGGAAGGGAGGAGGAGGGGAGGGGGGGAAGTGAAAGGGAAAGAGAGAGGGAGAGGGTAAGGGCTTCAGAGAAATGATCAAAGTATTATTAAAATATTTTCTTAAGGGTTCAACAAGAAGTTGAAGTAATATCTGGTACTTAACAGCTGAAACTCCAGTAGTTATTTTACATCCTCTTCTCTTTTTTTTTCCTGAGAAGATATCTGCAACATCAGATAGGCTTTTCTTCCCTCCTGGAGTAGGACTTTATTTACAGGTGGAGATAATCAACCCCTGGGGTAATGTCACAAGTTCTGCAGAGCAACACAGCGCAGATCAAGGCAATGCTGCTCAGGTGCTGTGAGCCATGTCAACTTTGTGAGCTCCCCAGATTGTTTCTTCTCTCAGTTGTTCCGCTACTTAGCACAGCTTTCCCAGGGCTCCCCACTCAGGTCACACGTGAAATTTAGGAATACACAGTTTTTTTAGACACACAGATCACTCCAAAGCAGTCCTCCACTTCTTAGCCCACAGGTAAGTCTGAATTTTAAAATAGTCTTCTCCTTCCACTAATAGGAAATCTATAAGCCAGCTTTCCCTCTCTTGGCTGTACCTTTTTCAGTATGGGACTGGAAACTATTCCCTGAGATGTGATGGGAATAGTCTTACTTAAGACTGGTTATGTGAGCCAGACTTTTGTGTATCATTAACGCTACACACCATTTCTGTTTTTCCACTTTGTGGAATGTGTCTTCCTTTTATTTTTTTAACAGAAATGGCTGCCAGACACAATAAAACAGCATACACAAAATTACTAGGCCTGCCTGTTACCCTTTCCTACTTATTTTTTCTTCCTTCCACTAGATGCATACCAGGTGCTTTGCTTCTCTCTGTAAACCTTCAGGAATTTTGTTTCTCTATTTGCTTTTTCTATAGAAGAGGTACTTTCTCTTTCTGATACTGGGCACCAGACTTTTACATGATAATACGGTATTTTTTATGCAATGTATAGAAGTAGTGAGGCCTTAAAAAGAAATTGTTCCCCATCAGCAGTTTAAACAGCAGTTTATTAGGAGCTGGTAGTAACTGATGACACATAGCTTAAGTGAGGCTTTACTATCTTCTGGAGTTATGACAGTGTGTAATGATTTGATACTAGGAAGCCATGAGGAAGTGTTAAAAGAGGTGTTGTGAGGCTCCACAGCAAGAACTCAAGAGGGCTTCAAATAATTAATATGCTCCTTTGACAAAGGATTAACTTCTCTAGGTGCATGACAATAGCTCTTTTCCCTTTATCCTCACTGAAAAACACCATTTTATTTGCTATTTGATCCATAATTGAAGGGGATACTGTCAGTAACCAAACCTAGATTCTGTTAGTGAGGAGGCTGCTGAATCTGGCCCTTATTGCTAGCAATTCAGTACAATTAGTCAAGCAGAAGTGTGTGGCTAATACAGTGACACAATAAGAAGGTGGGGACCTGTCCTCCCAGTTTTTTCAGGTGCATAAGGACACTTACTCCTTCTCACCTAGCCCATTACAATGACTAGGAACAGAGAGCAGCAAACTGTACAGCTTTTGTTGTACCCTTCAAGAAAGCCGACCATCAGAATGCCAACCAGATTGGTCTTTGCTGAGTATCAGAAATTAACAGATTTCATCACTGTCTGTTACTGCAGAGTAGAGGCAAGGAACAGGCATTTGGCTGGTGCAGCCCTGGCTGCAAATACTTTAACAAAACGGAGTTGCATATAAGCAGGGTGCCAAAATTATATTAGACTGGTTGCTCCTCCAAGGCTGAAAAATCCCCTTGGTACCCTAGGACAGGCATGGGAAAGGGAGAAGTGCACATTGCTAGCTCTGAGTGACAGAGTTGTCTGGTCCACCTTCATAGGCTTGGATATCCTGGAGGTGAGCTGTTGTTGTAGGGAGGCTGTAAGCTGCAAAACTGTCGGGCAACAGCAGCCTCCATGGGCAGCAGACCCCAAGGGATGCTATAAGCTCTGCTGAGGGTTGCAGACGTCTTGCTTGTAAGTATCCCAAGGAGGCTGTCTAAGATTATCTAGGATTTCTGCCTTGGAGACTGTCTTTACGACCTTATTTGGGGAAGTGACTGCTTTCCTTCATACTTGTTAAAAGTTAAGGGAGTCAACATCCCTGCATTTCTCAGTCTTCCTTTTCTTCCTTCCAAATTGGTCTTGCTTGAGGATTGCAGGACTAGGGCAAGAAACTGGAAGGGAATATGAATTTATGTAGGAAAGACCTACTTGTCCTATAATGGATCTGAGTGTCAGGTGGTGGGTTTTGTTGGTTTTGTTGTTTGTTTGTTTGGTTTTTTTAATTTGGTAATAGCAGCCTCTAGTGGTTTACAGCACCTTTTACAGCTGTTTAAAGAAGAGTAGTTTGCTATGGAAGTGTTTGTGTTAGAAGTATCAATATCAACTCCCAGATGGAAATTTTATTTCAGTGGAAGCCAGCTTTCCAAGAGTACGGAATGATCCCACTGTCTTGTCTTATGCTCAACTTTACTGTAAAAAGCAAACATCTTCCCTAAGCAATTGCTAGTATTTCCTTTTCATGCAGAGGATATACTTCAGATAATGTCTTATTCAGTTAGAATTTTTACTTATTCTTATATAGTAAAAACAAGGGTCTGCACTTAAAAGTGCAGGCACATCTGACCCCTGCTTTGAAGGTTGTACCAACCAGCTAGTGAAGGCAGGTACAATAACTGTTATCATAAAAGTTTTGTAATTAAGAAACCAAGCTGCAGCAAGATTGGTTCCTAATATGAGCTGTGCATGAGTTGAGTTGAGCATGAGAACAGAGTTGAGTGTGGTGGTGTTTTGTACCTTATGACCTACAGAAAAATAATATGTACACAATAGGTGAAGCCTCTGTTTTGGCTTTGTTATTAGCTCTTACACCTCAAAAACAATATGGAAAACTTCATTACAAGAAGAAAATTATAAGCAGAAACATCCCAAGTATTTCCTGCTACATTTTTTCCTTTTTAAATATTACATGCACATGTTTTGGTCCTTGCGCATCTGCTATAAACCTGAGGGTTGGTGTAAGGAAAGCAGAAGAAAGAACCACATTGCAAGTGTGTTGTGAGAAGAATGTGGAGCATGAGCTCTCCCTAGTGGGATCACAAATCCCTCCACAGAAAGAACTGTGTGTCGTCATGCTATATTTGCTCCATTACCTTCCTTCTGTAAGTATGTCTGCCAACAATGTACTCGCATGGCATGTACTTCCTGATGATTAATTAGATGCATGAGGATAATGAAGAGAAATACAATTTTTTTTTAATGACTCTCCTGGCCACTTCAAGATTCCTCAAAAGCTCCTTTTCTCCTACCTGTAAGAAAGATGAAATGAATGATACCATATTTTTTTCTTTTCTGTTTCTGTGTAACAGTAACTTCCAATTAATATATTGCTTCAGTTTCCTACTGTTATTAATTTTTAATCATAAAGTTTTGGTTTATGTGAATGCCTTGCAAGCAGAGATCTCTGCAACAACAGGAACCATCCACCAGCTTCTGTGGTCTTAGGACAGGAACACAAGGACAGAGAAAACCTTTAGATTTACACACTTATATAGGAGACTTAAGCCCTCATGTCTTTACTGTATATTCCTTACCTTCCTATCAGGCATGAAGAGACAACTGATAAATAAACCTTACACCACCAAATGTTCCAACAATCTCACACAATAACTCTGTTCAGAGGTTTGTACCTCTGCTCCTAGAGTGACCTTTTTGCAATTTCCTGATGTCTTAAAAACCCAAGTGTAAAAGAAAATGTGGTTCCATTTATACTATTGTGTTGCTATAATGGAATTACATCCACACACAGGGACTGAATGTGTGTTGTGGTCTCAGAAGGCTCGCAGTAAAAAAAATAATCAGAGAATAATTCAGAATCTCATTTTATGGGACCACAAAAGAAGAAATTGCCTGCACATTTGAAGCAGCAGTAGCATGAGGAACGACTGAGAGAGCTGGGGTTGTTTAGCCTGGAGAAGAGGAGGCTGAGAGGAGACCTCATTGCTCTCTACAACTACCTGAAAGGAGGTTTGTAGAGAGGAAGGTGCTGACCTCGTCTCCCAAGTGACAGGGCACAGGACAAGAGGAAATAGCCTCAAGCTCTGCCAGGGGAGATTTATGCTAGACATTAGGAAAATATTTTTCACAGAAAGGGTCATTGGGCACTGGAACAGACTACCCAGGGAGGTGGTTGATTCACCTTCCCTGGAGGTGTTTAAGGCACGGGTAGACAAGGTGCTAAGGGGCATGGTTTAGTGTTTGATAGGGATGGTTAGACTTGATCCTGGAGGTCTCTTCCAACCTGGTTATTCTATGATTCTATGATTCTATACGTAAAAGTAATTTTTCAGTTTGAGTTCAGCAGGAGGGAATAATTTTTTATTCACCACATAATGGAAAAGAACAGCTCAGAACCTGGACCAGAATTATCCAGTTCTGCGAAAGCTGATGAGACCTCCATTTCTGCTTATGTGAGTACATACACTGTCCATATGTGCATACCTGAACATCTGTATGTAGACTTTTATTACATAAGACAAGAAAAAGTACAAGGCTTTTGTCACTATTTGCGTATGTGCTGCCTCTCATAGGAGGTAAGACTGACAGAGTAAAAGATGCTTGTGCCTGTGCTGAAATGTTAATAATAAGAAAAATGTCTTAAAAACCCCCAAAACTAGTGATGCATGGAAAAAAGTTTTACTAAAGAATTCTATGCCAAGGGAAAGAAAAAGAAGATAATAAAAACAGAGAGGAAACAAATGTCATATGAGTTTGCTTTCCTTCCCTTAAGCCCTCTCTTTTCATCCTTCAGCACCTTAGATTGTTACATCTGTGTGTAATCCCTAAATAAATTGAAATTGAATGATAAATCTTGTCTTTCCTCCTCCTCATTCATTTAAAAACACTAGACTTCACTTTTTTATGTTGTTCTACTTTCACACATTTCAACTTAATTATATGTAAAAATCTAGAAAATGGCAAACTCAGATTCAAACTAAAAATGGATAACTAGCAACTGTGTTGGAAAATCTTTGCAATATTTGGTCCCTTTTCCCCAGCAGGAGGAGGAAATAATGTGAAGTAGTAGACAAAATCACAGAATTATAGGGCTTAGAAGGGTTCTTCAGAAATCATCTACTCTAACCATACTGCTAAAGCAGGTTCACCTACAGCAGGTTGCACAGAAGAGCATCCAGCTGGGTTTTTAATATCTCCAGAGAAGGAGATTCCAAATCTCCCTGGGCAGCATGTTCCAGTGCTGTGTCACCCTCAAAAAAACCCCTTTTCTCACAAAATCACAGAATCATGAGGTTGGAAAAGACCTCCAGGATAATCGAGTCCAACCATTCCGATCAAACTCTAAACCATGCCCTTCAGCACCTCATCCACCTGTCTTTTAAATACCTCCAGGGATGGTGAGTCAACCACCTCCCTGGGCAGCCTGTTCTAGTGCCCAGTGACCCTTTCTGTGAATTTTTTCTTTCTGATGTCCAGCCTGAACCTCCTCTGATAGAACTTGAGGCCACTGCCCCTTGTCCTGTCCCCTGACACTTGGGAGGAGAGGCCAGCTCCCTTCTCTCTGCAACCNTAAACGTCATGCCATTGGCCTCAGCCCAGCGGTCCAGCCTGTTCAGATCCCTTTGCAGAGCCTCCCTGCTCTCCAGCAGATTCACACTTCCACCCAGCTTAGCAGCATCCACAAACTTACTTAGGGTGCATTTGATCCCCTCATCCAGGTCACAGATAAAGACATTGAACAGGGCTGGACCTAGCACTGAGCCCTGGGGAACACCACTCACGTTGAGGTATAACTTCCTGCCTTGGAGTAGGACTCTGCACTTGCCTTTGTTGATATTTCTTGAGATTCCTCTCTGCCCTGCTTTCCAGCCTGTCAAGGTCATGCTGAATGGCAGAACAGCCTTGCAGAGTATCAGCCACTCCTCACAATTTAGTGTCATCAGCAAACTTGCTGAGGGTATACTGTGTCTCCTCAACCATGGTATTGATGAATATATTGAACAAAACTGGGACTGGTATTTACCCCTAGAGAACACTGCTGGCCACAAGCTTCCAACTAGGTGCTGCCTGATCACAACCAGCTGAGCTCTGCCATCCAGCAAGTTCTTAAACCACCTCACTGTCTACTCATTGAACCCACACTTCCTAAGCTTACTCATGGGGATGTTATGGGAGACACCCTTAGAAAACAGGGAGTAGCAGTGCTGGGAAGTCCCAGCCCTGGTGAAATCAGTGGGACCAGAATTATCTTCTCCCCATTTCTTTTGCATCAGTCAGGTCTACCCCTATGTTAACTATGTTTTTTTTTTAAAAAATTACTATATTATGTGCCTTCCAGTGAAATTGAGAGTCACAAAGTGACTCCAGCATACTATCTGTGGGAATGACTAGCTGGATATCTAAATAGTTAAGGTTGCTTCTGTTTATGTTGTTTGCATTTGCTAATGTAAGAGAAAGGATGACACAGAGCACTTTGAGTGCTTCTGAAAATGCATTCAGCATACACCCTCTTCTGCATGATGAGGCAAGAAGAAATGAAGACTTGACTCCCCAAAACATTAATTTCTCTTTCTATCAACCTGACTGCAAGAATGGGTCTTCCTTTCCCTCCTATCTAACCTTGGCACCTTTTAGAAATAAGTGACAATTTTAACCTACCACAAGACCTCTTCATGCTGACAAAGCACTTTGGTTAATACTACTTAACACCTTGCTCTAGCTACATGATCTGTACCAAAGGAAAGCAGATACTTCAAAATTGTCTGAGTTACAGTGTGCCAGGATTGTTTGCACACACCTACCCCATCCCTAAGACTGTCTGATGTCACCAGAACATCTGAGCTGCTGTTGCACAGCCTCAGAAAGAGATGTTTGAGGAAGAGATATCAGAATCATCCACCAAGCACCTCTTCCCTCTCTCTGGAGCAATTTGCCCAAACTGTGTTGCAGCCATACACATGGCTGGTGACATATGCTGTTGATCATCACACACAACTCGATTTCCTGGCTTGACTTTAGATCTGTTCCATCAGTACAGGCTTGCTTGGTGAGTGCTGGTCCCTGGGTGAGCCAGGCTGCTGTGACCAGACCTGCTCTGCTTTGCTGCCTTGCCCAACACAATGGGTCCTTCCTGAGAATGCTATTGCCTCTGTGGTATGCTGCTACCTTCCACTTCAGCTTCTGTCCCCTTGCAGAGCAGCTCATTCTGACAACCAGCTTGGCAGTTGTTTTCTGTAAACCTCTCAAAGGGATAGCATAGGTTTATCTCTCTACCTCTCCACAAAAGCTGTGCCCTCTGGAAGTCCACACCTAGATCCATGTGATGTGCGGGCATAATAGTTATTTATAAAACTGCAGAAATGTTAGGTAAACTTAGACAGCTTAGCTTACTGAAATACACACTGTCTGCTAGTAAAGGCCTTGAAGACCTTGGATGTTGACAAGAGAGAAGCTCATTCACAGATATTCACTGATAAAGGAAAAGCTGGAATGCAGAAAACAACTGCAGCTCGACCAGGATGAGACTGTACCTGCGCACAGACTGAATTCAGGGGCAGTTCTTGAGGAAGACGAAGGTGACCTTAGCCCTAAGTCCCAGACCACAACATCACGCCTTCAAATCTTCTCAAATCTAATTATAATAAGGAACGGGGAAGGTCATGAATATGTAATAGGCGCTTATGAATAGGCATGTCTTCACACTATATCTATCTGCTTGTTAGACTGTTAGGTTCACGAGTTAGGAGGATTACCCCCTCGCACCCACCAGCAAATAAATGCATACCTGGTTTATAACCCTTAACAAAGTTATAGTTTGATTCCACAAAACACATGGAGTCTATTCCCTTTTCTACCTTGATAAAATGAGTCCATCAAATACATGGCACTGTGGAATTAAATTGCATCCCACGTTAATTCTTACCTGCTAGGAGAGGCTGGGAGAGTTCTTGTCCTGGAAGTTTGCCTTCTTCATCTCCCGCAGAGACCAGCAGATCCTAGCAGTACTTCCTAGGTGACCCTGATCCTGACCTCCTTCTGGGATGACAGTACCTTTAACCTCAGGCCTAGCATACCATTCACTGTCATGGAGTCCATTTCAGGCTATTTTCCAATAAAACAGTGATCTCTGAGATTCACAAGTGCACTGTAAATAATAATGTGCCTTCCATCACGATAATATTTGGCAAAGAAATCCATAGCTGGACATTATTTGTGTAGAAAAGGTACTGATTCTTCCTTTGCAGGGTTATGTGAGCTTCACTTACAACATCCAGGGCCAAGACCAAAACTGTTAAAACTATTGTTTAGAGTAGCTTTTTGAACAGGTCTGCACTAAAAACAAGACATGAGGGAAAAAAAATATCATTTTCCTGCAGATGATAGCGTCTTGATTGGTCTTCTGCAGCAGATGCCTGCTATTTGCTGCCTGGAGTCCCATCATGGCAGTTCTCTTCGTGCTTCTATAACAGACATGTAAAATAGCAGCCTGATGACAGCCTCTCCCTGTAGCGGTGGGACAGAGGACAAGCAGTGCAGGTCTGTTTTACAGACCAACTGCATGTAAAAACAGTGATAATAAGAATAATATTCAAGAGAGCCTTCCCATTCTGCTCATCCCCTTTGGCCTCATTCTTTTTTAGCTTTTTCTAAAAATACTACAATAGTTGTGCAGGTGAGACAGGATTTTAAATTTGGCTTAAGAGATCACAGACCAGGAAGAAGACATGGGGATAGTTTGTTTTTAAGGCACTCTTATCAATCAGTCCAATTTTGAGATGTGATGGGGCACTAGGTAACTGAAGTGGCTGAGATCTAGCAGGAGTGTGGGGCAGCGCTGTGTGTAGGTGTGTGCACAACAGCCTGTCCCAGCAAATGTCATGAACTTGAAGCCTTGGGGGCTACATTTCCCTGTGCCAGCAACTTGGGGAGACTGGGACTGAGGGGCTGATGATCTCATTCACTCTTGGACCTCCATCCTGCTTCATGGTGGCCATGTGACTGCTCTGGGTATCTCGCTGGGATCCATGTGTCCAAACACAAGTATAGGTACATATGTTTAAATGCATGTGTACACCTGCCTGCAAGGAGCACATCTCTAGTTTGAATGTAGGGACATGGAGCTGAGCAGCCCCTTGTCTCCCAGGCTCTTGGATCCAGCAGGATACATATTCCTATAACACTTTCAACAGCCTTATATTTCAGTGGTCAAAGATGCTGTATACTCTCATTATTTCCTCTCTGGAGTAAGAATAATACCTACATGAGCAGAAGAGAAACAGCAACATACTGAGGGAAGTATTATTTGCACATCATATTAGAAAATGTATACAAATAGCTGGATAAAATACAGCAATGATTTTCCTATCACTGCTGTGAGACATGCTTTGTTCAATGTAAAAATCTATGTCTTCCTTAACTATAGCACAAATTATACCATATATGTGGATTTTTTTTAGTCATTTAATGTTTCTATTTTTCTTTTTATAAATGCTGTGAAAATAAACCATTATTTATTTGTCTGGGAGATAGTTAGCATTGTCTGCCATCCTATTCACACTATCGTTTTGTCAAGGCTAGATATTAATACTCAGGAAAAGGTATGGAACACAAACTGGACCAGCATTACACGTTTAAGCAGCTCATTAAACTTTGCATTAATCTCCAGCTTTTGCAAGAACCATTAACCAGAAAACATGTCTGTATTGTCTACACCAGTATTTAACATATCTTTTGGAGTCAAATTAATACTACAACACTGATACATTATTTTTTGTACATAAATGTGCAAGTCCCTAGAATGAAGAGAGATATGATTATTATAATAAAAACAGGTTTTTAGATTTGCTGATCAGTACCAATTTTAATTATAGGCAAAGCACTGTGGTCCAGATGAAAAACTAAAATATACTGGAAAAACTTACTTTTGGAAGTTTTTGATATTCTTTATAAGAAAGCAGTTTTCACATATGTTTCTTCTAGACAACAATTGTATTTAAATAAAAGTGTGACTTAAAAGAGTTCAATGATAAGGCCCTACACTATTACTTACTGCATGGTAGAACTGTATGAGAAGAAAATCGGTTATATGCATTTATAGCTAAAGAATTATATGTACCAAAGGATTGTATGTGCTCACACAATTCACTATGCCACTTAGCTAAGATTTCAGAGTGTCATCATTCTTCTCCACCATGCTCACGTCCTATCTGGTGTTCTGCCAACTGCTGCCAAATGTCAGTTCACTCCAAAGTCTAGATTTGGGTTTTTCCAAAGCAGACTCATATGCCACAGCAGTTTATCTTAGAGAGCTAAAGCATAACTATTTTTATTACCAGTCTGTATCTTTCTGAACATCACTTTCTAAATTTTTGCTGATTCCTGCTTCTCTGCAGTGTATTGAGGCCTTCTCTGTTAGTGAAGAGCTGTTCACTGCCTCCTACCAAGTTAGCTAGCTGATATACAGTCTGTACTATTTAAACCTCTGCTGGAAACTTACGTTTCTTTATAAGTAATTTTCCTGTGTTTTCCCTGGAATGTAAGACTTGCCTGGACTGCCTCCATCTGATGTTTTTCCAAAATAGTTATTTCTTCCTAATAAGTCAATCCATATGCTAAGTTATTTGTTTCATTCAAATTCCTTTGTCTCTTACATCTCAACTAAAGAGTTCCCACAATTTTCCTGGCTGGTCATTTAGGCTGTCACTCAATGAAATTATGAATCTGGCTTTTATGTTATTCTGGGGCACCACTGACTGCACAGAGATATAATAATATGTGCTGTTCTGGTACAATCTCACTCTACTGCCTCAGATACATTCAAAATTGTATCAAGGGGTTGGAGACTTAAAACAAGATTAGGTGTTGTCTGTTCTTCATTTGCTGATGAAGATGATAAGGACCAAAGATACACACAAGTTATCTTTACATTTCAATGAAACAATATATCTTTTCTGCCCTGTCTTAACTTCACCTTAGAAAAATCTTCAAGCACAGAAGAAATGGAAATATTAACTGAAGCTTGGCATAACTGTGGAAGACAATGGATTGTCACCCAGTTGGTGTATGGTCTCCAGTCCTGCAGCTCTCAAGAGGGTCACGTCTTCTCCCCATCTGCAGTCAAACAGCTCTGACCCTGTTCTCACATCAGGACTAGGGAGCACATGGCTACATAGGACTACATCAGCTTAAAGTAACCATGACTGAGGCAATTTAAAGAACAATCCTCTTCTCCAGGCAGAGATTGCCTTTCTGCTGTAGTTCATCCCTCCTCCAATGTTGGGATTGTTCTTCTAAGTGCCCTGGCAGGGCAGAGCTGGGAGTTTGGATGACTCTGTTGTGTTATGTTAATGGAGTTTTTTGCAGGGGTGCAAGAGCTTTTCAGGCCTGCTGGTTGCAGGGAGATTTTGGGATGGGCGGTTGCCATGAGAGTCTGGTTGCTAGGGCAGTGACCAATGAGAGTTTACCTGATGTTTAGGTCTGCTTGCCCTATATAAACAGGTTAACCCTCAATAAAGAAGGACTTCATTTGAAATCATATTGATTTGTCTGTGAAGCTCTCTGGCCCTCGCCATGATACTCCAAGCCATGTTGATCCAGGTGCCACTAGGGCTGAATGGTAAAATGGAGCACAAAACTGATACAAAACATACTGTTTTAAATAGGGTCACTTCAGTGCAGCCTTATAAAAGTTTATCCTGACAGAGAAGAGAGCTCTGTGGACCTCAGTCCACCACACACAGGGTAGCTGGAGGAAGAATTATTTTCATTTGCTTTCATTGCCAGAGAAAACTGAAACAGCAGAACTTGTTCTTCTGATGTGTTTCTACATTGTGATTCTTTCAATGGCAAATTAAAATAAAAGGGACCCTGCCCAGAATTCAAACAGTATCTTTAAGGATTTATTTAAAGCTAGACTATTTCACACATCTGGGTTACGGTAACACACTATCCCCTTGTCAGACCTGCCACATGTATTCCACTGTAGTTGCACAGATCTGCTAAGAAAACAACTTAAATGGGCACACGGACTTTTAAAGAAATTTTCCAACAGGCTTTATGGTGGTTGGCTCTGAGCTTCTTTAAACAAAACAAAAAAAAGTGTAATACTGAAGAGAGAAGATTGTCTTCTTGATGGACAGGTATTGCCCATAGTTCTTGTTCCTAACTGAACGGGCATGGGTGTAAAATCACCTAGCTTTGACTGAAGCATGTCAGACATGTAGCATTCATTTTTTGCTTCAAACTCTGTATTGTGCGAGATGTGCTTTCACCAGCAAAAGCATTCAATGAAATACTTTTGGAAAGTGAATGCAACTGAAGTAAATTCTACTCATTAGCTGTTGAAAATTTCCTTTAATGACTTGCTCTTCCTGGTAGAATTTATAAACATACATAACAAACTGAAGACTTGTAATTTCTTCTGTGAACTTCATTAATCTGAAATTTAATTTGAAGTTCTGCAACATGAATAGTTAATCCTTTTCCTTTCGTATCTATCCCAAAATATCAGTCCTTCAAATTCTGGAATACTGGTAGAGTATCACAGATCTCACTTGAATATGAATTTTCCACTTAAAGCCAACACAAAAAGAAAAATCTCTCTTGCATGGCTCTCAGTTTATGACTGGACATGTGGAGTTCATCCAGGCTTCAGTTTCTTAAGTAATCCTTGTTGTCATGTAATCAGAACCTGCTTTTACTGCAAGTTCCTTGCTTTTTCTGCCAGGACAGCAAATTGGACCACAAACCTAGTCCTAAAGATGCTGTCAGGTGAGAAGGCTCATATGGCCAAGTTTGTACAGGAGACAGAAAAGTCCCATGTCTGACGGCAGAGAGCCAGATCTTCCCTCCTTTGTTCTCTATAGTTTTTCTGTCATTCTGATGAGCCAGGTCATGTCATGAACCCAGCCAGCCTACAGTTCCTTTTTGGTGGAGATACCTTTCTCTGGGAGCTGTGAAATGAATCTTTCCATCCACCAGGGAGAGAGCCCATGGAAAGGGTGCAGTAGTAACCACATTCACCACATGGCAGAAGCCTCAGTACCTTCTTTGAAAGAGGCCATTTGGCAAAGAGTTTTCCTTTGCTTTAACAAACAGCTGGGAAGCAATGGTAGTTACAGGCTCAGTCTCACTCACACATGTAACAACCCAAATGTCAACCAGTCTTTCAGACTGACATGTCTTCCATTCAGCAGCATGTGAAAACTAGTATCCCATTTTCTTCTATGATTGAGGGTTTCCTTTTTGAGTGAGGAGAAAAAGACAAAAAGTCTTAATAATCTCTGTGTTTTTCATTTGAAAATCTTCAGCTTCCCTTGAACTCCTTTGTGATGTGTTTTTTGTCCTAGCAAAAGCATGCTTTAAATAAAGACGTAAAGGGGAATAAAGGGGGTGGGGAGCTAATTTTTATGGAGCAGAAGAGGGCTGAATTTGTCATTAAGAAGCAAATGCAATATACACATTTGAACATTACTAGCCAACATTTTGTGATAAAATTATTTTCAAATGTCGATTGAGCTACATAATTAATGTTTGAAGAATCTCCAATTTGTACCCAGAAATATGCATATACATAAGAGCATATTGAGTGTTACTCAGACTGAGGTTTTTTCCCAGGCTTACTATGAATTCTTGAATATTTTTTAATTTAATCATTATTTTCAACCGTGTTCAAGCATAACAAAAATCTCAACCTATGAATTTTCTAATCCAAGAGTCCTCTAGAGCACAAAACCTAATTGAAAATACCTCTAATAAACCACTAAGTACTAACTTTCCTATCTCCAGAGCCTGAAGGACTCACCAGATGTTTGTCACATAGCAGAAGAGGATGTTTTTCAAGTAATTCTAAACTGGAAAATGATTGACGTATTTAAAATAACCTGAAGTTCTCAGCTGACAGAAATTACAAGTTCTGATTATCTTTAGCACCTTCTGAATTGACCTCTTCTAGTACATGTACAGAAAATTCTTGTTTTCAGTCACACGTGATTCCAGTAGTAAAAAGATCAAGTGGAAACACTTCATTATTTACTAGAAGATGTTTCTTTGTCTGAGCTTAATCAGGAGCTTTTTGCTCATTCATCTAAACCTCCTGCTGCCTTTTCTTGACCTCATGTCAGGATGGCCTACTCATGAGATTTTAGAACACAATCCTTGAAAATAACCATCTTTCCTGGATGCCTCTTCTCTCCAGAACAATTTCTTCTGGAATGTTCTCCAGTAGATCTTTGGAGGTACCAAAGTCTACTCTCCCAAAGTCGAGAGCACTTCTGCTATTGTCTTTGCTCCCTCCTCTGAGGATCCTTGACTCCAGCATCTCTGGTTCTCTGCAGCTACAGCTGCCCTTATATTCACATCCTAGAACTTATATTCAGTTCTCCCTTGTTTTTAAGAATTACCAGAGCATTCATTTTACTGGCTCCTCCAGCAGTATTGTTGTACATGTTGAAGAGCAGTACCACCTAGGAGATGAAATTCACAAGATTCCAGACTTCAGCATGAAAGTAGCATTTATTTCCCAGCCTAATGAGGTAGACTTTGCTTGCCTCTCCCTTAATAAAGCTTTAATCTTGTATCTTGAGGATCTTGTGGGAGCCCCAGTCTACCTGCTTTTTGTGTTCTCTGATTCTGGACAGCCTACTGACTTCCTGCAATTCCTTTACATAGACTCACTACCAGCGCTCAACTCCTGTGGGCAGTGACATCCTCCCTAGAGAGAAATCCCTGTTTACTTGTAGCCCCAGACTGGTAGGGTTGTGTGTTGGCCTGGGAGTTCAGTCTGGATCAAGGATTTGGATGTATCAGGGCAGCTTTTCCAGTTGGTGTTAGGTAGCATGTCCTACAATGTACCACCATCAACATTGCTCAGCACATGTGCACTACCCTCAGCTGAACTCCTAGGTCCTTTCTGCATGAACTGCTGCATCTGTTGCCAGCACCTGTTAGGTAGGCTCTAAGTTTTCTCTTCTGCTTCGATTTTATCCATCTTTGAGGAATAAAAAGTTCACTGATGAAACACCCAGCTTCTCTTCAGATATAAGAAATACAATTAAGAGGAAATGGAATACAAACATTTAGTACTTTACTTACATTCAACACATTTCAGTTTCTTTTGCAGAAGTGAAATCCTATAGTTTTATCAATTTAATTCCAAACCCACCTAAGATCTGAATATTTAACTTACAATGAAGAATGGAGACTGTGAAGAGATATGTCTGGAAAGCTTTTAGACCAAGTTGAAAGTGTATAACTCAAGAAACCAGACAAATAGGGGTCAGTAGCTGTTCTCTGTCATAGCTGAGATGCATTCTAGAAAGTCTAAGTAAAGGATGCTAAGTGCAGGCTGAAAGACTATAAATCATAACTGTGCCCTGCATTTAAATTTTAAATATTGTTTCTATGCTAAGATATCCACCATATGGCTTACTAGAATAAACTTGCAAGAGAGAAAAAAATGGCAGACTTCATTTATCTGCAAGGAACAAGTGAAAAAAGAAAATATTCTAGGCACATACTGCATTGCACTATACAACCTCTCAGGGACCCAGGACCCATGAGGTTTCCAAACTGCTGCATCTAGTGCAAGGGATTGGTACAGGTAGTGCTCTGCAAGCAGCCCTGAAACTGTTTTTCTGTAAGGAGCAGGCTGCACAGATGAGCCATCTGAAACATCAAATAGGGATATAAAAAGGAATTGCAATGTCTTAAGTTAAAAACAGCTGAAGTAATGGGGTCTGGCAGGGTAAACAAGAAAACTTTGAGACCAGCTACTCCTGCAAATTCAAGAAAATTACCTTGCCATAAAGCAATTCAGTAATATAGTTTTCAGGGCAATAGGTACAAAAATTTTACTTAGCAACTGATTGATGCAAAATAACAAATAAGTGACAGAGATCACCTTCTATAATAAGGTGAAAGGCCAAAAAGAACAATGCAGATTCAGTTACTTTGTTTCAAGAGGAGTTTGAATATCCACAAATCACAGCTTCAGCAATGAGTGCAGTTAAGATAAACAGAAACCTTTGGTGAGATGTTTTTACTGTGTATGTAACATAAAGTACTTACATAATCACCTTTGATCCATTTGTTTCCCTCTTCTATAAATACAATTTATGTGTTTTCATACAAATTTTGGCAATTCAGCTCTTTATTTACAACCCTTATCCAACCTTCTCTTCTCCCCTCTCAATTTTGTGACCATCCAACTTCTGGCTAGCCTAACACTAAGCTAAAATGAGCCACTTGTGAGCAAGCAAAGCTTTTCTCTTGTGCATTTACTGTTTAGGTTATTTATAAAAGTTTGGTAATCCTTGATATCCATAATGTCTGACTTCAGGACATTGTTTTGGACCAGTCCAGGCAAAGTCATTGCCATGTTAAAGGTAGTCTTGCCCTGCTGTCTGCTCCTTTCCATATACAGCTGTTTTGTCCTGATGCATGTCTCTTGGATTTCAACTACTTTCAAAACCTTTGCTCTTGGGAACAATATCACATGATGATGGAAGCAGCCACTTGGGTCTGAAAAGCTTTAAAAAATTACAGTACATCTAATGAATTCATCGGAACATTCAAGCAGGTAGAGCGGTCAAGAGCCTTTACCACTTAGTTTCAAGGTTGCCTGTCAATTCAGGGCAGACCCTGGAAATAACCATCTTGGATGCCATACAAGTCTACTCCTTACTTCTGATATCTCATTAGTTGTCTCCTTGCACACTAAAGGGAGGATAGATACTATTAATTTCTTAAAACCAGCTATCCTTGCTTGGATTTCAGAAGACCATTAGTTTGGAAATACTTCAATATGGGGAACAGTATTTCTAAGGAAGTAAGTAAGGAAGGAAG